>CM050425.1:27022999-27070499 GCA_027564155.1 Gymnocypris eckloni scoliostomus
ATACCGCCCAGCACTAGTACCTGGTACTTTTAGTACCACTTGGTCGAGGTTCCATCGAGCCGTGCCGTTACCAAAACGTGACGTGTAAACTCTGCTGATCACTGATTGGCCGGAGAAAATCGTCATTACTGCGTCACTGAACTTGCGACATGAGACCCAACATATAGCCGCTAGATTTAAATCAGCACAGCCAGCGAAGGATCGGACGCAACTTCTGTTTAAACAAACGCACATTTTTGCATCAACCACAATTTATCTGTTTCGTTGTCTGTTGAGGAAGTTCAGACGTTCCTCTCGTTGATAGCCGAGGAGCGGATCCAGTGAGAGCTTGATGGGGCGATGCCGAAGGAAAAAGCCTTATGTAACGTTATATACTTTTGAACTTGCTATATTTTCAGAGTATGTTTTCTGTTTATATTTTTACCTTTGTATCTGTGTTTTGCTTCAATTAAAAACAATCTGATCGAATAAGTGTACGTCCAGACTATATTAAATATGTAATATTCAAAAGTTTATTGAAAATTCACAGAACACGCTACATGAGTAGTTAACTAACGTTAACTTAATCAAGTAACGCAGCACACTGCACGAACATCCCTGCTCTCCTCCTCTACAGCCCGTGTCACTGTCACCACAGTCTCTGCTGCTGGGGGTAAATCACAAGCATTCTCATACTCATAGACCTCTCCATTACTGTTAAACACATCCCTGCTCTCCTCATCTACAACCCGTGTCACTGTCACCACAGTCTCTGCTGCTGGGGGTAAATCACAAGCATTCTCATAGACCTCTCATTGCTGTTAAACACATCCCTCTCCTCATCTACAGCCCGTGTCACTGCACCACAGTCTCTGCTGCTGGGGGTAAATCACAAGCATTCTCATACTCATAGACCTCTCCATTGCTGTTAAACACATCCCTGCTCTCCTCATCTACAGCCCGTGTCACTGCACCACAGTCTCTGCTGCTGGGGGTAAATCACAAGCATTCTCATACTCATAGACCTCTCCATTACTGTTAAAAACATCCACATGCCGAGAGTGAAGAACACTATTCCGTCTCCTTTCTTTGTTGTGAGTTTGTTTGTGGCGCGTTCTCGATGATGTCACGGCAGTCGATACGGCGCAGCTATAACGACGCGTGAATAATCCCGCCCACTCTATAGCGGTACTAAACTGCGGTGGAAATGCAACCGACCCGAACTGAGCCGTACCGTACCATGCAGTGGAAAAGCACCATAAGTGAAGTGTCTGCTGTCTCATGTTTGAGTTTTGTTGTCATTTGCCCCCCTGCAGAGGAACACAGGGATGTTTACACAAGAGCGGCCAGCGAGTCAGTCATTAATCATCCGAACAACACAAAATCCTTCCTTCCAAACGGCCTCTGCAATACAGCGAAGCAATCCCGTGAATACAAAACCAACCCTGAAGGAACCATAACAATGCAAAGGACTTTCTCTGCAACAAACGGACGTGATTCTGAAATGAAGTTTGCTTCCGGTAAACCAGCTGTAAACTGCCGTTACCATGACTAAGTGTTTCATAAATGGACAGATGTCACTTTAAGGGAGACATTCGGCCTGTTGGCATAGTCTAATGGGAGCCATTTGTGTATTTTATGTGTGAGAAGGGATTACACGGCACACAACAGGGCACTTTGACCTGAAACTCACAAAAACAACACTCAACCTAATCAACAATCATGACCTCTGACCAGATCCCACTGCCTAGTGTCCTGACAGCTGGGGGGAGATGCGTACAATGTCGTGTGTATCTATGTCCAGACTTTGGGGGGGCTAAGTGGGGGAACAGCTAAGTCTGTCTGGATCCCTCCCCCCTCCTTTATGCACCCGGCTCTTCCTTAACAGCAGGGGGTCCTAAAGCTGCTTTGGCCAATGTAACCCCAGTCTGTGTCTGTCTGTCTGTCTGGGTAAATCCAGACCTTAAAACAAAAACCAGGCTGCTCTGAGGGTCTGATTGGGTGCGAGGTGAGGTCACTGGAGCAGGAACGGAACGGAAGGAAACGGAAAGTTCAAAAAGGCAAAGCTAAGATGGAAAAACAGACATTATATAACAGATAGTTCAGGTCGAGTCTGAATTCTGAATAGCAGAGCCACAAATCAAAGCAGCTGTAAAATGGTGCTAAACGAAATCCTACTAATGCACCAAGATTCTACTTTGCCTGGTAACAATATTACTTATGAGTAGAATGCATCCGGTCTCCAAACATAATTTAAAAAATAATAATAATTCTACAAATTTTACATACAAAATAAAAAATATGGCTATATTCATGGCAACATTTCAATACATCATTTACAATAACATTTTATAAAGCAGCAATTACTATACAATACACATATAAATAATTACGTAGTACTACTAAAAATCATGTAGAATATTCAATTTAATCAGTGAAAAAAAAAAAAAAAGTTTTTTTATATATATATATTTTGTGTAAAAATGCTGCCTAATTATATCATTTAAAATTGGACATTCTATTAAAATGTTTTACTCAAAAAAAAAATTCTCCTCCCCTTTCAATAAATATGAATGAGTGAGTCTTGAATGTCCAATTAGACATTTTGCATAAATAACCAGTCATATCTATTTTCAAAACAGTAATTACTTCTTTCATTTACAACTGGATTATTTTCGACATTAAAAAAAATTATAATTAAACATTAAAATACAGTTGGATTAAAACGTTAAATTGAAAACATTTAATCATGTAATTGAATTAAAAGAATAAATACATTTTAATTAAAACATTAAATGTAATTGAATTAAAGCATGAAATAAAACTGATTTAATAAAAAAAAAATATTCAAAGTTAAAAATATATTTTAAATTAAATTATTAAATTACAAAAGCAAAGAAGGTGGCAAAGATATGCGGACTATACGTGACATTTTGTACATTATCACGATATGGTTGTTTGTCAAGTTCAACAAACATCATTTTGTGTTTCCAGTCATAGCAGGGCGTCCCAATTCACATATTATCCGTCCTAAATAGTATTTGAAAATAGTATTAGTATGTCCCAAATCATAGTATGTTTAAAAAAAGATGCCAAAGATGGTCTACTACTTCCGGTCAAAATTCACAATGAACGGCTCTAACGGCTAATATTGCCCACAACACATTACGCGGATTCGAATTAGAACTACAAACACGCATACAAAGTGTTAAAGAACTACAAACATGGCGGATATGCGAGACCGACGGACAGGTGGAGAAAGGGATTTAAGCGATAATGTCTAACCTGATTAAAAGAAATATTAATTTAATGTTATCCACGTTATATGTCATCTGTATCAACACTGTGAACTGTTATAATGATACGTTTGGTCATTAACTTTTAAATGCATCATTATGCAAACACATGAGCAGAGTTCTCAGCATGAAAGACCCGTGATGTGCCTCTTCATTCCTCTCCAATACGGAGATAAATAAATCAAATTAAACTAAATGTGGATGATGTGACAAGATGATTGACAGGCCAGTGTAAACGGTTACATGATGCACGTAACGAAGCAACAGAGCGTTCGTTAAAGAAGCAGCTATGACGAAGTAGTATGTCCCAAAGCTTGCCTACTATTCTCCTACATACTCAAAAGTATGTATTTTTCTTCATATAAAGAGTACTTACTTTTATGGCATAGTATAAGTAGGCGAATTGGGACACAGCACCATCACTCCCTCTTTGAACTGTTCTGGTCGACGCTACACAGCTCTGAGCACCAGAACGACCAGACACAGGAACAGTCTCTTCCCTCAGGCAATAAATAGTTGTATAATAGTGTTTAATATCAAGTGTTCATGAGATGGATTGCCTGAGGGAAGAAACTGTTCCTGTGTCTGGTCGTTCTGGTGCTCAGAGCTCTGTAGCATCAACCATTATTTTTCATTTTAGATTTGCACATGTCAGATCTGTCCACACATAATTGTCTGTATCATATATTGTGTTTTTGCTATTTTGTATATTGTTGTTTTGTTGTCTGTGTCCCGTCGCTGTCATTCTGTTGAGCTTCTGTCACTTTAAAAATTCCTCGTGTGTACATACCTGGCCAATAAAGCTCATTCTCATTGGGTCTAGCCGCAGCAGACTAAACACAGACACCATAAACATATACGATCTCACGTATATAAAACCTGTGAATGACGCAAGAGGAAGTCAGACGCTATCTTACAGCAAAGCAGACAGAGAACTGGGAAACAAAGTAAAGTAAACTGTGGTGTAGAGCCGCCTTTTCCTCTTGTTTTGCATAGGAACTAGACATGCCCCTGCTTTCCTGTTGAACGGCGCACTTGCCCCCGAGTCATCTCGTCAAACAAGACGCCTTTAATTAGTACGACAACTCTAAAACATTCACACGAACCGTCTCTTGTGGCTGTTTTTCTCAGCCGGGAGACTGGATGGAGCTGGCAGCGGTCCAAGAAGAGCGTTTAACGAGCATGAATCAACAGAAGCAGACGCAATGAAATCGATTACATCACTCAGAGAATGAGGAAGCTCGATCGGCTCACCTGTGGGAAGCCACCAGAGGCGCGGACACACCCGGTTACGCCGCGGTCTCGCTCTTAGCACTACAAACACATCTCCTGCCAGGACAAGTCCTCACACGCTCCACCTGCAGCGAGGACTTTACAATACAAGCCTGTTTTCATTGGCTAGACGGCAGCAGTAATCATGCTTATGAGAAATATCTTCACATTTAGAAGAAGTAATGACGTGTCCACAATAAAAATAAAAATAAAACATCTGCCAGAGTCTTAGAAATATACACTGTTCAAAATCTAGGGTTTGTAAGATGTGTTCGTGTTTTTGAATTAAGTGTCTTATGCTCACAAGGGCAATTATTTCATCAAAAACACATTCAATAATAATCAGTAATACTGTGTTTTTTACAATTTAAAATAATGGTTTTCTATTTTAATATGATTTGAATGCAATTTATTCCTGTGATGCGCAGCTGAATTTACAGCATCATTGCTCCAGTCTTCAGAGTCACATGATCTTCAGAAATCATAATAATATGATGATTTGCTGCTCAAGAAACATTCTTATTATCATCAAAGTTGAAAACACTTATGTTTATGGCATGGGTTCCATAAAAATATTAAGATTTTTTTCTGGATTGTTTGATCAATACAAATATAAAATGTATTTGAATCAGAAATTATACATTTATTTACTGTCTTTTGATCACTTTTATTTCTTTAAATAAAGAAAATACATATTTTCTAAAATCCTTGTAAAAAGTATTTTATTGTTATTTATTTATCTATTAATCTTAATTTATATATATATATATTTTTATTATTATTATTATTATTATATATTTAAGTCTACCAGGGGTGGGTTCTATATTTGCACAGCTGCTGTTTTATACTACAGTTCCCAGAAGAAAATTAAAAAACAGTTGTTAACAAAAAAACTAAATAAAATACATATACCAAAATCTTTGTATTCATATGGATTACATTCACTTAAAAACTAATTTTTCAAGAAAAGATTAAATTTCTCTTAAAAATGTAATGTGGGGTAACGGTCAAGTTGAATGTAATGTCTTCTTTACACATATTAAGTACATCTAAATCATTATGTTCATAATATTTTCCACAAATATGATGAATTATTTCATAAAATGTTATATTATATTTACATGAACTACACTTTCTCTTCTCATTCAAGTTATCTGATACTTTAAAACAAAAACAAAAATACTAAACAAATTATTCAAAATGCTTACAATATTTCAATTTTTTTTTTATGTTTAGTTTTTTCTTTATTATGATATGAGGACAGTTGATGTTTATGAATTTATGCCTCCCAAAAAATTCAAAATTAACTGTATAATTCATAAATGAACCACATGCTTATCATAGAAGAGGTGTACTCAAGTCACTGCATGCATTAGTTGTATTTTTATGTTTTTAAGAAATTAAAGTCTCCCTGTAGTCAAAAATGTTGCCCCTTATTCATTTTGTTCACCAAAATTATATATTTACATGTTTTTTTCTTGTGAAAATAATATACATTATTTCTAAGTACAAATAAATAAGCACTAACAGCACATGCCATCGTTAAATAGTGAAAAATAACAACAGCTAGCGTAAAATATACCGCATTAACCTGTCTGCCGTCTCACTGTAGTCCCTGCCGTACAGCACAGTTAATGATATGCTAATGCTAGCATCTCTTGACGTGATTAGGTACTGATTTTTGTGATGTAGCAAAAAAAAGGTCAGTTTCAAACCTCGTTTCTGGGACTGCCTTTGGGAAACTAGTTTTAAGGAGAAAGTACTCAGCAATTGTGTTGATTAATGGCACATGAGTTGTCTAAAATCATATTAAAAGCACCACATAGACAAATAAACAACATCAACAAACTTGATTTTCACTACAGGTCAATGACCCAGTAAACAGCTTTAACTACCATCTACAGTCTGCCTCGATTTTCACAACAGAGAGATTAATAAACATATATAATCCTAGATATGAGGGCGCGTTCAGCTTCATTAAGGAAGGAAGGTCTTAATAAGGAAGCTTCATCACTGGGGAGGAAGCATATTAGTGATTATTATAAAGCATACTGATGAGCAGAAAGCTTAATTTAGTTTCACCCTGCCTCGTAAAGCCCATGTTCTAATTAAAAATGATGATGTGAGAATAAAAGGCATGATCGGGCATGAGCTGGTACATCCTCCGTGTGAGCCACGGTCAGTTAGGCTGGATATCGACAGGGTTCGAGACTGATGGTAAGAGTGGACATGGAGGACAGCACCTGCTCTCCTGATCGGTCACACGCCAGCGCCTGGACACGGCTCATTCTTCCATACGTTCATCCATCTGCTCAACAGAACCTGGAGCTCACAGCTGATTGCATTATTGGAAGGAGCACATTAACACTGGAGCAACCAGAAGTCAAAGCAATGAATCCTATGTGTGTTATTTAGGCCTACAATAATCAGGATTGTACATAATATTAATCATAAGCATAGACATTCATAAACATTTTTCTACATACCAAGACTAAAGGCCCGTACACACCGGGACGAATATCGGCGCGCGTTATTCGCCAGCGTTATTCAATGTGTTTTTTGTGTTCACACCCAAGCGATTTTCGCTGATGATGAGCCGAGTGAACATGCAAATTCATTCCCTGACATTAGATGGCGCTTAATGTAGAACAGAAATACCCCGGTACACAAGGTGGCGCTGCGCAACTTTACGCTTCTGACACTCGCTTGTCACTCAGAAGAAGAGAGCAAGTATTTACGCGCTTGTCAAAATCATACAAAGAAAACATGGATATTTCAAGCACCAGCAGCTCCATCTTGCCTTGCATCTTCTTTGTCTTCTTATTTCTTCCCGGCAGTGTAGACACTACTTGGCGTATATCTTCTTCGTCATTACGTATGTGCTCAGCAAGACTGTTTTGTGTTTGACGCCCCAAGTTGTGTTTACTGTAACTTCAGCTGCTCCAGACACGTGAGCAAAAGCGCCAAGGCGTTTTAAAAAAAAAATGACGCTTTTACGCGTGCCGTTTTTCGCGTCGGTGTGCACACTCACATTGGCGCCCTTTGTTTAGTCACGAGGCGTTAAACGTCGGCGAATATCGCGCGCGAAATTCATCCCGGTGTGTACGGGCCTTAAGGCTAGTTTCCAACTCGGGAGATGAATAAGCCGTGATACCATAATTTCGACTCAACTAGAGCAACAGAGAGATAGACTTAGATATAGTTGTGGACCAATATGAATTTTCAGATGCCTGATGTCAATATCTTAGCCGTGTTGAATGCTAAAAGAAATCCTAACCCCAGACTTGCATCATCAATAACAAATTGATAACACAGCAGTGTTATCATAAAAAAGGGTAACTTTTTAGGTTGTTAACCTTTAGTCTGATTTCCACTCTTTTTTTATACAATAATAAAATATGCAATAAAATACTGTAATATGCCAAATCCACACATAAAAAAGTTCACCCGTTATTCATCCCTAATAACAGTCAAATCTGAGCTTATAAAGTTTGGTCTGCCATTTACGGAGGCAGTAACGTCTTGCGCTTTCATGACAGCAAATCGTTGTCTCAAGGCCACCAGCTTGGCTCAATAAAACAATCCTCGGTTAGAAAGTAGAAGGTCATCTAAGCTCTTGGGACAGCCACTATTTATAGTCCAATCCTGCATCTGAATGACGCCAAGCCAAAACCCGAGAAGAGCCTCCAAAATCACGTCCGCTAGAATAAAGCTACTCTCAGCCTGCTATTTACACATCTGAGGCCGAGGTGCACATTCACATGCAAAGCATCACCTTTCCCTTCCTTTGAGAGGCTTGGAGAGGGAAAGAAAGGGTCCCAGCAGGGGAAATAGCCCTAGATTCGGACCCATCCCAAAGCTCTTAGCTCCTCGATAAATGCTGAATGAGCAGCATTTTGTGTTCAAGACGATGAAAGCCAGGAGAACTGCTGATCATGCGTAGAGAACCGGTGGATAGTCCCAATCTGTTGCTATTTACGAGACAGAATCATGATGACACGTGACATCAGGTTGCAATGAAATCAGATGAGCTTCACTGCAAAACTAAATTATGACGTTGTGATTTATTGGCAGGCAGTAATGTACAGAGGAGCATAGTTTTATGTCATATTATAAGTGGAGATGATGAGCCTCTGCGCTCTTCCTTCAATAGGAAGTATGTATGATGACGGAGCAGGGAATGCAATGCATTAAGGCAGTAAAAGTACAGATCCAGACGCCGGTCCCTCAATGACTGCCGCTCAAGCTGCTTTACTAAGACCTAACAATAAATGGGTGACTAGTCGATTAGTAGAGACAGCTTCTTCAGCATGCAAATACAATTAAATATAAAAAAATGCAGTAAATAAAGTATTTTCTAGTTAACAAAATTGAGTATTTTGATCGATGATCTTGTATCGACGATAGCCAGAGACATTATCAAAAACATAAATTATTGTAAATATTAAGAGGATTTGGCATTTGCAATTAATGTAGGCCTGTTAGGTTCTTATTTGTATTAGGCCATTTATAATGAAGTTACTTTTATTATTAAATAAAAAATGCAATTAATTTGCTCCATAATTTTCCCAAATTTAAAATACTAGGATTTACCTGTAAATGTGTTGAAATAAAGAAATGCATGACAAACTAGTTTAAGGAAACAGAACCTTTCACACCTCTGCCAGATATGAGACATAATCCTTATTATTATTTAGTTTTTATTCAACCATTATCAGTCTATTTACTGACAATAAACGTTTACCAAGCCACATTGCTTCAATCCCAGGATACATTTCCCCAACTAGCTGAAGTGAGACGTGCACTGTGGGCAGACCCGACTAATCGATAATGAGAATTGTTGTCGATGATTTTCATTATCGATAATAATCGATTCGTTTATGCAGCCCTAGTGGCTATTGTCATGTTTATTTCTGCTGTGTAAAAGCCTTAACATGTATGTTCTGGCTGAAACTCATGTTGTTTGTGATGTTATAACCACCTCTCTGTTCTTAAGTTGCCAGGTTTACATTCCAAGTATAACACACATTAGTAAAAGCATCTATTTTTAGTTTTATTTGTCTATATACACTTTGGGCGGCCGCGGTACATTATAAAAGTAGCCCAAAAAACTGCAACCCATGGCTCTGTAATTTTTCCCGCGACTGTATTTTCAAAATAGCCCGCTTATTGTGCTGCTACTCTGGCAACATTGGTTCACTGCAGAGCCGCTGTACACTCATCACACGACAGATAACCTTCCTCGCTGCGATGACGGCAAGAAGTTGGGGTCAAACCTCAGAATGCGATTCATTTGCGTAACATTTTTTTTTTTTTTTTTAAACATTGACACCCCTAATATATATATCATTTTTTTTTTTTTTATATAATTCACAAATCAGAGCCCCAATATCACACAACATCTCTAATATTGCCCGAGTCAAAACCGGTTATCAAAATGATTGGCTACTATAATCTCCCATAATTGTCCAACAAGCAGTCGCTCCCAGACTTAAGACATCTCTCACCAATCAATGACAAACAAGACGTTCATAATACACTGTTTTACCACATCCTCAGTTTTGATAGTCAGCAGGTCACCCACACAATTTCCTACCAACCTACTGATTCACAAGTAAACACTTCAACTGGCTTAAATACAAACATCCTGTGCCAAAAATGAACACCAAAAAAATGATCATGAGCCTCTACGGAGGAGCAGGTTTAATACACAGCAGCACAAGCCCATCTTTTGCAGTGTGAAACGTGAGCCTCCTGATTGACGACGCTGAATCTGATTACATGCCAGCTTCACCACAAACACACCCTGCCCACCTTCAATATCCACAAACACACTCTCAGACACCTGTCGTATGTCTGCCTTTCAATGGGCTTAATCCTGCCGATTCATATTTCATGTGCGCCAATGAGATGAGGAAGTAGAAAATGTCAAAGGGAAAAATTCTGAACCAAAATAAGCTTTAAAAGCACAACAGCACCTCGTCCTGGTGCGGATCAGAGACAATAGCACTTGCAGATGTACAAAACTCAACAATAAAACAAGTAAAAATATATATTTTCTCTCTCAGACCTCCTTTTGCACCAATTCCCCCCTCTTACCCTCCCTCCCCGTAAGTTCCCGAGGAGTACTGCAGGACTCGTGTCTGAGTGGCTGGCAGACTTCCAGACTTCAGTAATGCACTAATGAGTATTTGGAGACTCCCCTCAGCATTGCCGACGCCATTTGGGACATGAAAAAGGACAAAAAGAAGAGGGGGAGAGGAGAGGAAAACACTGGCTGGCCTGACAGACAAACTACAGTGACTTACTGTCAAGCAGTCTCCTGACGCTTATTTACAACACTGACAGACACGTACATTCAACGTTAGCAGCTCGACATATGCCACTGCTAAAACACGCTAAACAAACACACACCACACAAAAGAACAAAGACGTGGTGATCGGCGCCATAAATCACAAGCGGGACGACGTACGTAGACCGTGACACACTCCACCGAGAGCTGCAGAAATAAACAAACACCTCAAACACACTTGAATAGCACTCGGGATCAAAACACAGAATAAACAAGTAATCAAGAAAACAGAATGAATCACACGAGTTATATCTTCAACACAGTTTTCTCTTTCCTCCAACTTTTATTATCTCCAGCTTGAGCAAAAGGAGTTTTGACAATTTTTTCGCCACAAAAACACAGACCAGCCCCGGCCTTCCTTCATTTTTTGAGGCTTTCATTGACAGTGATACCAATAAAAAGGAAGTGACACAATACATTTGACTCTTATCCAATTCAAACTTCTGTTATTTGCACGAGAGGCACACGTCGATGTGTTTGGGTGCACGTGCTAACCAGTCGTTACAGCTCTTACAAAATAGCATGTTTTTATTTCTCTCAAAGCAAAATCTTCTGGTATTAGGTAAAAAATCTCATTTAAAAAATTCAAAACAGTTTAGCCTAGCTCACGGAGTAAATCATCCCTGCTGAAAAAAACATCAAAACCCTGCCCAAAACATGGATTTAATGGTTATAATGGGAATTGTATTGGTTTTAATGGAAACTATAATGGTGTCTACTGGTATGTGATGGATTCTATTGGTGGGGTGTTAAATCATATTGGAAAATGCCCAAAACACACTACAAAAAGGAATTTTGTAATGGTTATACTGGACAAAGCTAATGGTTTATAATAGTAGTTTAATGGAAACCATTGGAATTTCTGTGATGGCTTCTATTGGGCTTCTATTGTTTTTTAGCAGGGATATTATGTCCTAAAGGGCCATTAGGTACCTAGTTGTTTAGCTATCATTAGCATGATAGCATCACTGTTCTTTGTGTACTTTAAGCTCTGATACCACAATGATGTTAGACACCGCAGTGTGGCTCAGCATCGTCTCAAAGTTTATGTAAATGACACTATAGTGAGTTTTACAGAGCGTCTACAATAATTAATGTCCTTATCTGTCCAACTAAAAGAAGCAGCTTGAGCATCACTACACAGGATTTCTCGTGTGATGTTTACACTTTTTGGCTTCTGCAGCTGATTCTCCCATTGATTCTGCTGGTAAGCCATGATAATAAGTGCATTTCATGGTTTAATTTTCACTTTTTACATCAGTAAACAACACTACGCTATGAGCGTTTTTCTACAGAAGTGCAGTCAATGTACGTTTAGTGAACGTCGTGTCACTTTAACATGGCAAAATACTCAGATGACTCTTCACAAAAAGACAATTCAATTTCTAATGAGTAAACCTTTTCAGAGTAGTGACAAAATGCACCTTTAAAAATAGAATGGTTGCACATTATAGCAACCTCACATCAGAATGTTTTTTATATATATAAATAAAATTGCAATTTGCTTCTGAATGTTGAATACAGAAACTACAAAACTAGGGCTGCGTTTACATTGGCACAAAACAAATCAGATTTTTCACTCACATCTGACAGATCGGAATCTGTTGCACACGTGTAAACACCAAAACCAGAGCGAGATCCGATTTTTTCGCATCCGATCTGAGCCACTTCCAAATGTGGATTTAATCCGATACACATCCGATATCTGGACATCCGACCTACGTCTGAACACACACATCTGATTCTCCACAGAACTCCCAACTCCGGTCTTTATCCATTCAGTCAGACATTGTGCTGCAAAACATCCATGACAGTCGTTGTCCATGCTGGCTAATAATAATGACCATTCAACGTGAATTATTTAAATAATTTTAATAGCACAGCCATTTAAAACCCGAGGGTCTACCATGTGCATAAAGCGATCACTGCAGACAATCCTTTTGAATTCATGTAAACACAGATATCGGATGCCAGTCGTGTCTTTAATGAATGTAAACAGACGGGACAAAAAAATATGGATATGGATATGGCTAACCGGATATGGTTTAAGATCAGATTTGTGCATTAAGACTTGCAGTGTAAACGCAGCCCTAGACTGCTGGAATGATCCAGCGGCTGAGGAAGGAGGTCTGGCGAGGGGGTGAGACACACAGTCTTAAGCCCCTCAGACGCCGCTCTGTTCTGGATGAGGTGTTTGGGCAGTGAAGCCGTCGGCTCAGCAGGAACCACTGACACATCAGCATACTCGCAGCTACTGCAGTCTTCAACACACTCCACCATTACAATGACCTAAACCAGCAGTGGACTCCTCTCCCTGTGTGGATCAGATGTGAGGGAAGAGTCTCTGTGCACAATGGCAATCATTATGTCAAAATTAAAGGGGTCATAGGATGCAAAATTCACTTTTCAAGTTGTTTGAACATAAATGTGTTTTGGAAGAGTGTGCACACCCTACACATCCATCCTATAATGATAAAAATCCACCCAATGTTTTTTTAATCCCCTTTCTCAAATCAGGCTGTTCTGAGATTCCTGTCAGAATGATGTAGTTCTGCACAGGCCCCTCCCACCATAGTTGATTGACAGGACCGTCTTATCTTAGACCCGCCCCCTGAGTGAGCTGAGAGCTGTCCACCATTGTGTCCACTCCGGTGCAGGGGAAGACGAGATGTCTCAGATTAAGAGATTGAGATGTTTTGTTATTGATGTAATAATGAACATAGCAGTCGTCATTTACTCCCTACATCTGAGCCGCTGAAGACAGAGGATTAACGTTACTTTCGCTTTAAAGGGAACGCGCCGATCCCGAGCTGCCTAAATGCATCTATGTTCGTGCGAATCATTCGTGATCCAGCTTCATCTACAGAAGAAGAGAGTATAAGGGGTTTTATTAATCTTTGCAAATCGCTTTTCCTAATAATGTACTAGTTAGCCAGTTTCGTGGCTAAGTAAACAGTACTGCTCATAACCCCACGGAAGAGAGGGGCGGGGTCAGCAGAGCTCATTAGCATTTAAAGCAACATGGACTAGAATGGCTTGCTGAAAACAGAGCTGATTTTGACATGGTAAAAAAAGGTGTTTTTACACTACCATTGAGAAATTTTAACTATGTTCTAGACTCTTCATTAAGGCCCTAAAGAATCATATCAACTTGTGCAAAATGGGCATCAGATGACCCCTTTAAGACCGATTTTAAGAGTGAGGCTCTGTTCACACAACCACTCGGCAAGCACCAAGTACATATTGGCTTTAGCAAGAAAATTATGAGTTCCTCACTAGTTGGACGATACTTTTAGTAGGAACAGCAATGTAATACATGGTTGGAACTAAACTGAAACTAAAATGGCCCTCAGTGATGTCAATAATTGATTGTTTTAAACTTTTTCCCCCAGAATTGCAGATATCGACACGCATCTCTACAGACCATTCCTCACATTAAAGGTGCAGTCACATTTTGATAAAATGTTACAGATAAAAAAGTATATTGTCAACAGATGGAGCACCATTCACACAAAGCAGCTTTCTGTTGGTTAACAAGCCAAATCTGTGTGACAAACCTGAACCTGTTGCAAAATCTTTCAAATCGTGTGGATTCATATTGAAATGACCTGATTCTGACAGCGAAAGAAACTTCAAGCTCATATATGATGCTGTAAATGACCTGTTTGTCACAAATATGCAAGGATGAACAGCTAAATAATAGCAAAATATAAAGAGATACAGTACAAAAAATATACTTATTTAAAATCATACATATTTTGCATTATTTTAATACAATTTTCATGGCTGGTAAGGCACAAGTAATACTTTTTTTATGCATTTCTCACTACTGCAAATTGGCATTGCTTTTCCATGTGACATATTCAACTAATCAATAATGAAACTTGTTGACGATCATTTCATTATCCACCTTTAATGATTTTATGGATTCGTTGTTGCATCCCAATTTGCACTACGTTTGGTCGAGAAGAGAAGCTTGTGACCACTGAATCTCCGCTAGTTGAACTAATCTAGTTTGTGTGTTTTTCCCAATGTCACCCAAATCTCCATCATGACAGAAACACTGAAACAGATCTCAGATCAGCTGCTTGCAGTAACGTAAATCTCGAACAGCCTGAACTGTAGATGGACCGAGACCATGCAGATCAGACCACTCCTCGACCAGATGGCGTCTCGGTCTCCGTCTCCATCCATCACGCCCCATTACAAGGCCCAGATTAGCAATCTCCAGACTTGATTACCCATCACCGGCAAGGAGCAAGTCCAAGATTATCTGTACAAAGCATCAGGAGGTTTGTGAATGCGGTAGGGGGGATTAAAACTCGCTGAACGTGCAGTAACCACAGGCTTTTGCTCTCACTGTGGGAACCTGCTGCGAGAAGATCCTACTTCATAAAAAAAGAAAGCCATGGCTAGCAGAGACGACCGCAATGACTGTCACTAAGCGGTTGGCTCTTTCCTCGACAATTACAGAGAGAGACAGTAATTAAAGACACTCCTGCACACCCTCAAGCTAATTAACAAGGTGAAGGATACATGAGAGCCGCCACATTACTTACAAGCCACATGGCTGGTCATGAAGATACGAGGAGAGGACACCTACACGACCGGACAGAAGACAAAGCAGGCAAGGCCCTGTAAAACAATACCGTTTCAAGACAATGCCGACAAAAGAGGCCACAATTGTGCTGCATGTGATACGCTGCATATGTCAAAACGTGATGTTTATTTTCAATCTATTATTTTATTCAAAATGACTTGAATACATGTCTTCGATGATTAAAATTCATTTTTAACTTTTTTGGGAGCAGAACATATATCATAAGGTAGATAAAAATCAACTAAAATAACAAAATTAAAAAAGAAAAGTAGTTTGAATAATCTTATTATTTCATAGAGAAACAAATAAAAACTGCTGCACTGCTTATTAATATTTGAAAAACATGTCAAATAAATGTTGAAAAAACAAAACAGGAAATGAGAGAAAGAACTGCAGACCCTCATGACCTGCTTGTCAAGGTCAATAATTATCATAAAATATCAGATTATTTGACCTCTTTATGACAATGCAAGATTAGTTCAGGTTGTGCAGTGTCACATGGTGCGACCCAAAAACATAATTCATGAATTAATATCAATAATAAGAAATGTAAAAAAAAACAAGATAAATATGTTTAAAACAGTAATAGATATGTGGTTAAGAAAATACAGTATATATGTTACTACTTTTTACACCATGGTTACACCGCATGACATTTTTTTGCCATCGAGTGAAAACCTGTTTAAAATGCTATTAAACTTGTTCAAAAACATATGAAACCAACATGAATACAAAAAAGGACATTTCTAAAAACTTTACTAGCGTTTAAACTAGATTTGTCCGGACATATAAATGACTTGAGTTTTAGTTTCACTTTTGTTTTGGCCATCGGTCCAGATGAAGACATCAGGGCTTCTCATGTCTACAAAGTTTCTAAAGCAGTTGCACGTCTGTGTCCAGACAGCATTAATCACACGAAGGGCCTGACAGCGGCAACCTATTTTTGTCACCGCCTGAACTTGTATCTCATTAAAACTTAAATACTACACAAATTACCTTGAATCCAGCTTGCTGGGATTCATAAATCGTTGAAGGCTTTGGCTCGAGGTCAAGCCGCTGACGGCAGAGCTAATGTTGATGTTGAATGTGTCAACAGTCATCTTCCACGGGGACGAAGCATGTTTGCTCACAAACCTCACACGGACGTGAGAGAACTACATGTTCATAATTCAGTAGAAACTCACACGACTTTGAAACGTATACAAAATGTTCCTCAAAACGAAGGCACATTAACATGCCGCCCAGTCCTTTCATGCACCGGCAACAAGATCAGGGGTGTTTAACGGCCGACAGGTTTGTCTGCTTCTCACTTTTTCCACTGGCTTTGCTCGTCAGGTTTGCCGTGTGACTGTGGCGGAGGACAGCTCGAAAAGCTTCAGAATTGAGCCTCTGACCACAGAGAGAGCCGTGCCAGGGTTTTGAAATACCCCTCCACAAATACACCTCCCATCCAGAGAGCTCTGGTTTGCTCTTGCCTCTCACCACCCAGACATGTAGGCGCTGTTGGCAAGAAAACGGGTTCCCCTCCCTGCGCTGGACTGACGATGACACTCGCCAAGCTTTCCTAATGCAATGCGGCTCAACTTTGTGGGGTAAAGTCTGCTTAATGCCTAGCTTCGTCCAACTCGAAGGAATTTAATACACATCAACTTTAACACAGTATCTCGGTGCAGGAGAGGAATTGTGATGAATGTAAGTCCAAAGGAGATTTTGTTGAGTTTGCATGATTTGTGCAAAACAAATGACATAATAAAAGCTATTATTTAGAAATATTATGCCATTTTGTACAACCCACACCATTTTAATGCAATTTTGAGCAGGTCACATATCATTCTTCGATGTAACAAATCAATTAATCAAAGCTGCATCTGTTATTTCACGACAGAGTAAACTGCAGTGCTCAAAGACAGCTGGGGTAAAGAGGAACGGAGCGATAGACTGAATGTGGCAGACAGCCAGAAGAGAGCAATGCATTTTAATGTGAGCTAGAGCTTGAGTGTTTGCATCTCAGTGCTCAAAGTGGAAAACAAATAGGCGCCGGTACTTGCTTTGATATTAATCACTGCCAAATGTATCTTATTAGATTAACTAAACGTTTACGGTGTTGAATTTAGGCTAACTGAAAGAGTTTTACTCTATCCTGTGTGAATTCTAAAGTCGATTAGAATCACAGCAGAAGCTCAGTGAACATCAGTGTTAATAAACCATGACACTAGACAATTAATGTACACCTTTATGTTGGAGGACGGGCCATTATTATTTTATATAATGACAATCAGATTAAAATAAAATCATTTGCACTGCATGCCTGTAAATAAATAATATCCCGAGTCATGAGAAACATTGTTGACTGCACACATCACTGGTTACGAACACGTTTGTATCCATCCTTTCTCTGAACTGCTTACCCTGTAGTGTTGTGGGAATGCTGGAGCCTATCCCAGCTTCTTGGGCCACAGACGGGGAACACCCTGGCCAGTACATCTCAGGACTCTCTCTCCCTCTCACACACACACACACACACACACACACACACACACACACACACACACACACACACAGACACACACACACACGCACAGACACACACACAGACACAAGCACACAAGCACACACACACACACACACACACACACAGACACACAGACAGACACACACACAGACACACAGACACACACAGCACACACACACACACACACACACAGACACACAGACAGACACACACACACAGACACACAGACACAAGCACACACACAGACACACAGACACACAGACACAAGCACACACACAGACACACACGCACAGACACACAGACACACACAGACACACACACACTCTGACACTCACACACACACACACACACACACACACACCAACACAAATGGAGAACATGCAAACTCCACACAGCCATGCACTACCATTCAAAAGCTTGGGGCAAAATACAATTTTAATTTTATGTTTTCAAAAGAAGTCTCTTATGCTCACCAAAGCTGCAAATATAGTAAAAACAGTGTTATAGAGTAGTAGTAGTAGTAGTATATATTTATTTAATGCCATGTCAGCATCATGGGCTATTTTCATGGCAAAAACAATATAAATAAATACAAGTATAACAAATAAAACCAAGTAAACAAACAAACACAATCTGTATTACCCAAGATATTTTACATTAACATAAAAATGCAAAAAAAAAATCTGTCAAATTTATACTAAATAACTCTTTAAGTGAGTTCAGTTCATAAAAGAGTTTTCTACATACATTAAAAGCAGGGCAGTCCAATAAAATATGTTTGACAGAAAGGCCAACCTTGCAGAGCATCTATGTGACATCTGGTAAACAGCACTCGATCAAATCAAGTTTTAAAAGAGATTACAAATCAGTTTGAAATGTATTTATTATTGTTAAATGATATTACAAATTAAAATAAGCATTTTCTATTTGAACAGAATTTAAAATGTCATTCATTCCAGTGATGGCAAAGCTGAATTTTCATCCTCAATACTCCAGCCTTCAGTCTCACAGGATCCTTCAGAAATGATTATATATAATATGCCAAATACCATCATAAAACGCTGGATGGATGGTAATGAGCAACTGTATTAGCAGCTAGTTTGCAAAGGTCAAAATCAAAACATTTAATCATTTTAGAAACTAAAAAGCATTGAATCCTTTAGGACTTATTTTAACGAGGTCCGCTGCAAACATATACCAATTCATCCGCTTCATAAATATGCCTTCTGACTGAGGTCCATAATAATCTACATCATGTACCAGTTTTAATAACAGTCTGCCCTGTTGCTCTCACTACACAAAGACTATCTTGGAGCAGGGATAGATGTAAAAACAATTACGGTTACAGTAAAAAGCATGGTGCAGAATTGCCAGAACCATGTAGCGGTGAGCATCAGCTCTCATCAAGCACTGGTGTGTGCCATCCAACTCTGAAGGACTGTAAACGCCACAAAGATGACGGGAGCAAGCGAGGAAAACAACAACACAGAAATCTGGTGTTTTGCCCCCCCGAAGCAACATGGAGAACTGCAAAGGGGCCACATTACATTCCTCGAGCGAAATGATTTTTCAATTAGTGTGTGAACTGCGTTCGGAAGAGGGGGAGTGTATCAGAGGAGGGGTCTCAGATTCAATCAGTTCAGCTACAGACGGAGGGGGGGCAGCGTCACCGCAAGGGAATGTCTCTCTCTCGCTCTCTCTCTCTTTCCTCCCCCTACTCAGCCGCCTGGCCCTGGAGCCAACGGGAGACACATTGTTTAGTCTAAATCCTGCTAGTACAGAGCTACACACTCTAGACCTCATCACACAAACAAGTGGAAATGTGTTTCGAAAAACAACTGAGGACTTCAATAACACAAAATCTGCTGCTTTATTTTCAAGTGTCACGCTACGGACAGCTGTACATCGGTGATACTTGCAGCATGAAACACTGACATGACATGCAACACCGTGCTGAGCAGTGCATACAGTACACACATACTGAAGCACTATCAGAGCACAAATCAAAATACGTGGAAACGCTTGAGAGTGAGACAGACGACTCCCACTTCCTGCCCCCGGGGCAAATTCCTAAAGACCGACGGAGCTCGCAGACGGTAACACGCGAGACACAGGCCAACAAACACGCCACGGCGGTGTGTTTCAAAGAAAACAGGAAATATCAAAGAACGTCACGTCTGTGCTAATTCACGCTCGTTTTATTATTCCGCCGAGATAATTATCTTTGCTCATCAAACGCTCAAATTAGAGTGACGAGAAACCTCAAAGGAAATGATATTAAGACCAGACGTTTGAAATCATATATTTGGGTAATTACAGAACGGGATCCAACGGTGTCATTTTATGTTAACCCCTTCAGCGTGAAAACCAGAGCACCAGCTTCAAGTAGCCACAGCAGCACATTCTTTTAAAAAGCATCAGATGATACTAAAATAGAGGAGGGAGAACTACGGTTACATTTTCTATTAAATATTATCATCACACATTAAGCCTGGACTGAAATAATACGTGAGCACAAAAGCAGTGTTAAGTCGCTGGGGTATATTTGTAGCAATAGCCAAAAATACATTGTATGGGTCAAAATTATAGATTTTAATTTTATGCAAAAATCATTAGGATATTAAGATCATGTTCCATGAAGATATTTTGTGAATTTCTTACTGTAAATATATCAAAACTTAATTTTTGATTAGTAATATGCATTGCTAAGAACTTCATTTGAACGACTTTAAAGATGATTTTCTCAATATTTAGATTTTTTTGCTCCCTCAGATTCTCAAATATTATCCTATCATAACAAACCATACGTCACTGGAACACTTATTAATTCATCTTTCAGATGACGTATGAAAAAAATTGACTGTTATGACTGGTTTTGTGGTCCAGGGTCACGTAGGTGTATAGCACAGTCAAAAACGAATGACCTTTTCTGAGGAACACAAAAGAAGATATTTTGAAGAATGCGTGTAACAGTTGACGGTCCCCATTGTATTTTTTCTATGGAAGTCAATGGGGACCGTCAACTGTTTGCTTACACACATTCTTCAAAATATCTTCTTTTACATCCACAGAAGGAAAATATTGATACAGGTTTGGAACAGATTGTAAATGATAACAATACATTCTCATTTCTGAGAGAGATACCTTTTTAACTTTAGTGGAAGAGAATAGGGGTCGACCGATATGTGTTTTTCAGGGCCGATACCGATACCGATTATTACAGATCAAGTAGACCGATAACCGATATTTTGAACCGATATATGTGTCTGGTGTAAAAATTTAAATGAATGCCAAAATTAATAATAACAAGAGCTCTGACAAAAAAACGTTCTTTAAATGCTTTTAAACATGTCTTTAATTCTGAAAACTGTTAATAACAACAACATTAAATAAACAGTAATATTAATAATATTAATAATAACATAAGTACAGAGATCACCCAGAAGCATTCTGTAAACATTTTGTAAAACTTAAAGTAAATGTGATTATTCTCAACAAAAGTTGTAATAATTGTTGTAGTTGTATTACGTATACAGTAATATATTCGGCTAAACCGAACTTATATTTTGACAGGTTGCCATGAGGACCTTTTAGGTTTCTGTAGCCTATGTATATATGATATGACGATCGTTTTACTCAAATGAAACGGTCAAATGCTCATGAAGTGACTCTGCGAGCAGTTCTGGGGATGTTGATCATGTATTTATGTCCTCATTTAGTGAGACGGCAGACGCTGAAGTCACGAGCAGCACGCGCTTCAGTATGTATGTGTGCAGTAAATGAAACCGCACGCGTCTGTGTCATTCATTAACAGAGATGCAGAACATGCAGGATTCATATTTAAAGTGTTTTTGCGGCTTAATATTTATAGATACTAGTCCATAGCGCGAGTCGATTTAAGTGTACTGACCTACTTTTGATTAATTCATCCAAACTTCGACACATTCCGTGACATTCAGCGTTATCACGGTAAATTCCTTTATATGACTGCATTCCGCGATTCCGCCCGCATTTTTCCGAGATCGCGGACATCATGGGTTATATTGAGGTGTTTTGCAACTTCAGCAACGTCTGCTGCTGCTTTACCTTTGAGAGACAACTGATGCGTGATCACTGAGGCAGCTCCAGTTAGCATGTGCTCTCGGTGTGAGACTGCCTTCAGTTTTCCGCGTTGATTGGTCGGACTCGTGACTCTCTACATATCAGATGAGCGGTGGGCGGAGATTGCTCTCAGAGATTGAGAGATCGCCTCACTCTCACAGAGTGTTGAGCTCAGACAGGCTGCATCGAGCCAAATAGTGCATTTAAACATTAAATAATTTCACCTGTATTATTTATTCACCAATAAATAATGTCACCTGTAAATAGTATGTTTGTTTGCATAAAAAAAAAAAAAAAAAATTATCGGCAAATCTGTTTTAAAATGGCGATATCGATAATCGGTAAAATGCTTAATATCGGTAGCCGATACGATAATCGGCCAGGCCGATAATCGGTCGACTAGAAGAGAACTTATACGTTTAAAACTGTGATGCTTTTAAAAATGTAGTTAGTTAAAGGTTAACTTAATAGGACATTTGTTTAACAAATACTTTCATTTTTTGATTTAATTAGCCACTGTAGACCCCCTGTTGAAGACCCATGATATGATGAGTATTATTATCAACTATTTATATGTTTGGTACCTTTAAGAGTAAATAGACATAGAAAGTGTCCTGTCTAAAAGCCATGGTATTGTCATGGTATGTGCAAAAAAACACATGGTACTGTCACATAAATAAATAAACATTGTCATGGTACATGTACAGAAACAGTACTGTCATGATACGTTCAAGAAAAGCATAGTGTTAGCATGTACAGTACTGTACCAAGTTAAAAACATTAGCACGATTGCTAATATTGTTGGTTTGTGTATAATACGGTGTTATAAACTTGTATTATAATCCTATTATAAACTTCATGGATAAAATCATGTAAAAATGGAATGAAAATGATACCAAAAACATTTTTAAACTTACAGTTTTGTATAGAAACAACCTTTTTTAATTAAAATAAACATGGCACAGCCTGAAGAATTCTGCCACTGTATGTGAAATAAGCTGCAAGTTTAGCAGCGAGGTCTGATACTGTGTCCAAGATAAGACTTAAGGGCAAGATGTGTTTCTAACGTGCTGCACGACCCATTATCCAGCGATTGATGAAGAGTACTGGATGCTCCACAGAACGTCCTTGATCAAGAACACAATCTCTCTCTTCATGGCACAGCTAATATAGCCTGTCGTCCATAAAAAGTGCCAATGCTGCGTATGAACTATCACCAGAGCCTTAATGGCCATGTTACACACATGTGAGTGGCAAAAGATCCATAGCTTTATGCTCTCTCAGCGGTCACAGACGGGGTAATGACTCTCACACACGGCACACTCTTCATCTGAATCTTTTCCATGCTCGACAAACCGTCCTCTCGCTGGTTTCTGCAGGGCCCAAGCCTAAAGGAGGCAACATTACAGCACTAAACTCCTTCAAGTGAAACTAACCGTCTCCCAAAACACTGCGGCAGCTCCTAACGGCTTTAAAACGAGCCCTCGAACCGGTTCACCAGCATGGTTGGACAAGACCACACTTTTAATTACCGCGTCTGTCTCCATTGTAACCTCATTGTGTTGTCTTACTTCTGTCGTCACCACCGCGTGTGGGTTTGCTGGACGGATGATGGTGCAATATGTGACCACAGTACGATTACTTTAACTAAGGAGGATCAGTATGGCCATGACGCAGAACTTAAAGGAATTTGTTAAGAAGCTTTCGTTCAAGAGATGAACTATGGGAGATGTGAATGTGCCATTTCTATTCCTGGGGGTTTATTAGACTGTAGATGAAACTGGAAAATCATAACTGAAGTGACTCATATCAAAAAAATAACCGCCTCTGATTTGAGCTTTTCTCTTAAATAATACTGGGGTTATTTACATAGCTGTCTGGATTAATATAACGGGAGATATTTTGTGGACGTACATGCTGTCTAAGCTGTAATACTGACCAAACGAGCGCTACCAACAACAAGTATCATTGCAATATCATTGGACTGTCATGAAGTACCGTGTAGTATTTGAATATGGTAAACATTCAGTAATGTGGATCTTGGTATTACCATCTAACACTCTACCTGACCGCTGCACCTTAGTTACTTCACAGTATTGTAATTTAAAATGACAATCAAAAACAGAAAACTTGGTGCTTTGTGCTATTACAAGTCCTGAGTTTTGACAAGCATGTGCTGTATCCGGCATATTCCCAATCTCACAATCATGCTCTCCATTCAGCTTGAAGATGCACTCATCAATGTTTGGGTTATCAGTGGTCTTGGACTTTATACTGACAGATCAACATTGACAAGCTGTTCTGTTTCTCATCAGAGCTGCCTGGTTGACTTTTGTTGTATTCCTTTACATTCATCTACACTACGGTTCAAACGTTCAGGTTCGGGAGATTTTTGTAGTATTTTTAAAATAAGTCACTTTTGCTTACCAAGGCTGCATTTATTTAACAAAAAATGCAGTGAAATCAGCAATATTATAAAATACTACTATTTAAAAACTCAATATTGAATTTGAATATACGGTCAAATGTAACTTATGATTTGGGCTCAACATTTTTTTTCTTATTATCTATGTTGAAAACAGTTGTTGTGCTGCTTAATATTTTTGTAGACACTGTGATACATTTTTTTCTGAATACTTTGATGCATAGAGTTTTTAAAATAACTGTTTTTATTTAAAAAAACTCAACATGGCAGCCTCCACGAAGGAGCGACCCACCGTATGAATAAAACTGGGCTACATATGACTGGAATATTTTGCTAATGCAAGTGTACAAATGTCAAATTATCTAATTTCATTAGGAGTAAAACATTATAATTGTGGAAAAATAACTGTGTGCACGTTTAAGGGATAGAGCACCCCATCCTCTCCCTAATCTACTGTACCAGTGGAGACAGTCAACATGAACATTCCCCCCCATCAGCAGTGCAGTTAACACACATTAATCACCAACTCACCCACAACACTCGGCAAGCCTTGTGACTGATGCTTAATTAGGGAAAGGCTTGAATTAATTATTGCACACAACATCCATCCACCACATTCCTGCAATGTTTTAGAGACTTTTCAATCTCACATGCTTCTGATCTGATGACTAACTGCAGGCTCTAATGGCCGACGCACAGCATGGTTGATCTGATCCATATGGAAGCAAGAAACAGACATCAGAACTCACTCTTATAATGATCCTCAGTCGGTGTGATATACATACACAGTCTTGTGTTGAACTACACCACTGCCGGGATTTTCAAACACAATAACATGGTCCAGTCAGTGTATAAAGACATCCAACAGCCTGATAAACATATGAAACCAACCATCAATAAACTTTGCGTGTGATTTGTTTTCCTAATTATCCCCAAAAGCATCTGCTTGTGTAACTACTGACCAGTGACTAGTCAAACTCTTTTAGTTTGAATAGAGTAAAACAACACATAAACACTGGTAAAAAGGTATCAAAACCTGAATCACCATAAAACATCACGGGCTAAAGGTCCTTTTCACTTCATCTCAACCTACAAGTCTAGATTAATATACCAGGAGACATTTTTGTTTGATGCATTAACTGCATTCAAAGACAAAAACAGTCAAAATAAGAGTAATAAAGAACATCCACAGATTTTAGGGCATGTGCCAGGATAGCGCTATGGCATAACCGTGTGTAAATACCACAATACAGGTAATAATTCAGAACCATGGACCATAATAATCATCATCTGATACATCACTGTATTATGATACCACAGCTGCATGATTACTCTTACGATGAATTGGGGAAATGCAGCACACCACAGTACTAGCACAAACGAATTAACCTAAACCCTGCTCTAAAATACATATATGAATGTAAATACTGTACACGCTCAAAAATAAAGGTTCCAAAGGGGTGTTTTTACAGTGATGCCACAGAAGAACCATTTTTGGTTCCCCAGAGAACCTTTCAGTGAGCAGTTCCTAAAAGAACCATTTAGAAGAACATTTAAAGAACCTTTTCTGCTTTTGAAAGGTTCCATAAAAGATTCTTCATAAAACCATTGATGCCAATAAAGAACCTTTATTTTTTAAGACTGTAAATAAGTTCTGCATAAATGCATTCTAGTTTTTCTATCCAAGTAGCACTCCCTGCTTGCTTGTGTAACTTTTGACCAACTCAAAGTAAATCCACTGTGGTTTAACTAGACTAGAATAACTTACAGAAGAGCCATAATACTGACACTGAAACTAGATTCAACACAACACATCTGAAGGTAATAATGAACAGTTCACATTTGTACAGTGAACCGATTCAGTTCACATTTGTACAGTGAACCGATTCAGTTCACTTCTGACAGTTCACATTTGTACAGTGAACCGATTCAGTTCACTTCTGACAGTTCACATTTGTACAGTGAACCGATTCAGTTCACTTTTGACAGTTCACATTTGTACAGTGAACCGATTCAGTTCACTTCTGACAGTTCACATTTGTACAGTGAACCGATTCAGTTCACTTCTGACAGTTCACATTTGTACAGTGAACCGATTCAGTTCACTTCGCATTCCAGCATCCAATGAACATCATGCACAAATAATGTAACACGAACTCTGCAATATGGATACATAGAAGTCAATATTTACCAGCCACAGCACTGAGCAGAAGCACTGCACACAGCGCCAGAGACAGCACTGATGTTCGGTTTAGGATCCGCAGTCTCATCCTGATGATGGTCCTGGTGCTTCTGGATGGGTTCAGCTCCCAAAAAAAGTTCCAGTATATTTTCTTTTTCCCCTCTTCTCTATCGACCGAAGTTCAAACTCATGTGCTCGGAGGGACTAGTCCGAGATTAGACGTGCAGACGAACGTTTGGAGGCAATGCATGGTTTTAGACGCCGTTGGGTTCGTGTGTGCTTTGATAAATAGATTACGAACGCATTTTCTCCATGCTGGTTTGGAGTTTGAGCGATTATACTTCATGCAGTGTGTGTGATCCACTTCCTCGCATGTAGGAGAGGTGAGAGTGCTGCTGCGATCGCGTCTCGGTTGTTATCGGGGTTTATAAACAAGATTAGTTTCGATGTATCTGGTTCGGGTCCAGATGCTCGAGCAGTATCTTAATAATATGGGTCAGGTTTCTTCGTGTCAGTTCGCTTTAGTCGTTGTTTAGCTTCACAAGCTGACGATATGTCCGACATTTCCCGGTTTTATTCCTGCATTGACGCCAAAATAATGTTTCTGAAATGAAGCAGATCTACGGCAGAAGGCGTCGAGCCCATCGGTCGGTTCAAGCGGCCGAACAGGAGCGACATTGAGTCCGATCCAAAGCGACAGAGGCCTTTGATAAACAGCACAGCGAGTCTCAGTCGATGATGGTCGGTGAACTGATCGCCGGTCAGGGTCTGCTCGGGTAAATTAGCGTATTTCTCCCGGTGTGGATGATTATCGCCCCGCGGATCGCGTCGAGCTCCCGTGCCGCTCTCGGTAACTTCAGCTCCGCCTAGAGCAGACAGATGAAGGGCAGCCAGTCCTCCCCTCCCTCCTCCCTCTCTCTCTCTCTCTCTCTCTCTCTCTCTCCCTCAAACCAATTCAACTACAAGTTGTCTCGCTCTCTTTCTCCCCTCTCACCCATAAACATTTTCCTCGGCTACAATAGTTTCCGCCAAAACACTTTTCTTGCTACACTTATGCTTAGCCAACGACTGTAATTTGGTTTTACGCTAACAACAATTTTTCATACCAGGGGCCTGTTTCATAAAACAAGTTTACCAAATAAGCCAGGTTTATTTCCGTTAGTCTGACTTATTTTATATTTCAGTTAGTCTGACTTATTTTATATTTCCGTTAGTCTGACTTATTTTATATTTCCGTTAGTCTGACTTATTTTATATTTCCGTTAGTCTGACTTATTTTATATTTCCGTTAGTCTGACTTATTTTATATTTCCGTTAGTCTGACTTATTTTATATTTCCGTTAGTCTGACTTATTTTATATTTCCGTTAGTCTGACTTATTTTATATTTTCGTTAGTCTGACTTATTTTATATTTCCGTTAGTCTGACTTATTTTATATTTCAGTTAGTCTGACTTATTTTATATTTCAGTTAGTCTGACTTATTTTATATTTCAGTTAGTCTGACTATATTTCAGTTAGTCTGACTTATTTTATATTTCAGTTAGTCTGACTTATTTTATATTTCCGTTAGTCTGACTTATTTTATATTTCTGTTAGTCTGACTTATTTTATATTTCAGTTAGTCTGACTTATTTTATATGTCAGTTAGTCTGACTATATTTCCGTTAGTCTGACTAATTGTCAGTTGATCTGGTTCAAAATAAATCAGACTATCTGAAATAAACCTGGCTTATTTGGTAAACTTGTTTTATGATAGAGGCCACTGGTGAACAACCATGGTATGTTTTTATATGTAGGCCTACCATACATATAAATATATATAATAAATAATATAAATACAATATATAAATCACTGTATAGCTGTGCTATCATGTTCCTTTTCACTTAGTAAAAATAAAATGTAAACTGAAATCATATTTATTTTTTCCTCTCAGTGACTACCCTTTTTCTTTTGAAGAACATAGGATCTCAAGGATTTAGAAAATGAATTGTGGTTAATTCATTTAATATATGTGTTCCTGTGTGGCTCAGTGGTAGAACATTGCGTCAGCTGAGCGAAAGGTTGTGGGTTCGATTCCCAGGGAACACATGTACTAATAAAAATGTATAACCTGAATGCAATTGTAAGTCACTTTGGATAAAAGCGTCTGCTAAATGCATAAAAAAATATATATATATAAACAATCCCAGTTTCTGTTAACAAAAAAGCTTGAAAACAAGAAATTGTGTGAAATATCAGAGGAAATATCTTCGCATATTGGAAACAGTGTCTTGAGAACTCCTGTTTTACACTGTTTGAAAGAAATCCCATAATTATCTATGGTTAATTTCCAGTAGTAATCCGTAATTATCTATATTCACTATTTTGTCAGAAACTGTTTTTATGAATTATCTTTTTAAGAGTTATAAAGTGCGCAATGATTGCAATGCAATAGTTATTAATGTGTAGGTAAAAGA
The DNA here is from genome assembly GCA_027564155.1 of Gymnocypris eckloni scoliostomus. Lineage (NCBI taxonomy): Eukaryota > Metazoa > Chordata > Actinopteri > Cypriniformes > Cyprinidae > Gymnocypris > Gymnocypris eckloni. Next base: position 27,052,179 of record CM050425.1, read on the forward strand.
AAGGTAGGAGTTCAGTTAATCTGTTTTTTTTCTAATATTTTTACGTAAATACTTATCTGACTACAAATTCGAATAAGACCTAAAATGATATAGTATTTTTTTTCTTTAATTTGAAATTAAAATGGACCTAGTTATTAGGGATGTGCATTTTAAGCAAAAGTAATATTCGACAGTCGCTGTGTATTATTCGATTACTATTCGAAAATCGCACCCCTCCCGCGCATGTACCCACGCACGCTCTCTCACACACACACACACACACACACACACACACACACACACACACACACATAAACAGAGAGGGGGAGAGAAACCATTCAGGCTTTCAATCTGTAAGATAACAGTTTAATTAATTAGAGAATAGTCTATCTTAACCTGAGCCAATTAATGGTCGTAACTTATGATTGCTGAAACATATTAATATAACATAACCGAATGAGGCATTTATTAACAGAACAGTCCGTCGATTATCAACTGCGTATAAGGTTAGGACAGTTCTATTTTAAAAATGAGCATGAACATTCATATTATAAAAAAACGTAACCGTTTGATTAATTAATGAATGAATATTATGGCATATAAACATATTACACATGTTATATGTTTTTATTACGCTAAACAGAATATCATTCTTAAAACATTATGCGCTAAAACATATTGTGAACAGCCTGAATCTCTGAATCTCTATACAAGCAATGAGGCTTAGTTACTTCAAAAACAGCGATTTTACCTCCTCATTGCAGAGAAACATAATGTTGCGAGTCAGTAGCCTATCGAAGCTATTTTACTAAGAAACAGTTTCCGTGCTGTTTGTGCGCTGCGTCTGTCTTCATAACAATAACCTATTTCATATATTAAATGTTCACATGCTCTGGAAGAAGACGGGAGTGCAATCTGTTCACACTTAGTCCGGGGAACTTTTAATTGAAACGAGGGAACGAATATAGATCCCTGCAGCTTTTCAGAATTCTCCGCCTGAGTCCGACCGGAGCCCGTGTCTTTCTCTCTCTCTCTCCTCCACATTACAAAGCTGCTGCTGCAGCCATTAAAATTGTTCCGAATAATTCGTTTCGTTTCTTTATTAATTTAATTCAGAAATATGATTGGAACATTTTATGTTTTTAAATTCAAGTTTTGTTTTTTAAATACCAGCGCCAGCGCAAGTTTGATCAGTTTATCTTTCTCAAATAAATAACTAAATAAATAAGATTAATGTCATATTTTAAGAATAAAGTCAAAATTACAATAATAAAATCATGTTATATTGCGTGAAGTTAAAGTGAAAATTACACCTGAATACTCCGCTAATAAAAAAAAAAGTCTGTGGCATCCAACCTGTCATTCTTTACATTTAACACAAAAAACAGCACAAATCTTTTTTACATAAATATTCATGGTTATCAACCAGTGGAATATTACATTATTCAACAAAAAAAACTGAATGCAGCGAGCTCGTCACGACTTCATAAGTGGGAAACCGGACGTTTCTGATAGCACGTGAATGTGGCAGAGAAGCGCTCTTGCTCAGCTCAGGGGAGTGCATCGTTTTGTTAACTTTGTGGATTATTATTTTGAGTTGTTTTTTGATGCTGAAACAAACGGCCCTCTCACTATGTATTGGCTTAACAGATCTATTGTTCATATCAGAAGTTCCGTGCTCCGGCGGTTAGAGCTCACACTATATGTGTGCCGTGCCAGAGTCCAAATGAACCGCACTCTGGCCCACCTCTTACAACCAAGCCAGGGCCTGCTAAACAAACCGCGTCTGAGCGCGGCACAGAGCGATCACTTTACTCAAACGAACAGGGCTTTGGGGCTCAGACGCGGCTCGGGGATGGTTCAAAACACCCAATGTGAGTAAACCTTTAGAAAATAATCGCATAACCTAATCGATATTCTATAATTAAATTGACTATTCGAATATCGTGACCCATCCCTACTAGTTATGTCATCATACGTTTTAGACAAATATGCAACAATACTGTCCAGTACACTTTATGAGCAAAGGTTCCTAGTGATTTCTTTATTTGGTATTCTGAATATGAAGGGAGGACTTTTATTGCGGTTGAAACTGTCAGAGTTGAGCAAGGTTTTGACTGTGACAAGGCTGTGGAAGGTTTATCTGAGGCCACTCAATGTTTCCATACAACAGCGCCCCCTGGTGACTAACACTAATACAGTTCATATGGGGTAAAGCAACAATTATGTTAAATTACATAAACCTGTTATTAAATTCAAGTGCTCTGTAATTGATTTTAAGACGCTGACTTTCTAAAGAAGCTGTCACGCATACCACACAGATCTGATGATATGCATGCTGTAACAAATATTGTAAAAGTACTTATATTTATGCATTTTGCTTTTACTCAAAGCAACTTATGTTGCATTCAATGTATAGTATAATTAGTTTATGCATTCCCTGGGAATCAAACTCAATATTTTTCTCAATATCAAACAATGTGATTCTGAATCATGTTTATTAAAAAAAATTAAGATACAAAAAATAACCCACAGTATTACATTTCATTAAACAGATTGCTTATATTGCACACATAACACTGACAGAATAGCTTTGAAAAGTATTGCATACACGACTGCAACGCTTTCAGCTGTAAATGATCTGACAGACGTAAACCTGACCTTTGCCAAGTTAAAATAGTTGCTTTAAGATGATACTTTGTAGCTGATTAGCATTTTGAAATGCTTTTTTTTAATGCAATGTATCAGTAAAACAATTTCAGACCCTGAGTGTGAAATACATCTTAGGCTCACAGCCAGAATGACTTGTTAAATGAACTCTATAATAGTCATTAGACACAGAGGAGTGATCATATCTTTAGCTTTGGCTGAGAGACGATCGCAGCTCTTCCTCTCTGATGCTCCGGTCCAGTCTCTGTGTCTCTGCCTCCAGCACTGATGGGACGGGCCGCTGGGAGACCGCAGCTAGAGACTCGTTCAGACCCTGTCTCAGGCACGTCAGACTCTGGCTGTTCTTCAGAGAGCGATCGATGAACTCTGCCCTGTGCTGATGGTCCACGGCCAGCGTGAGACGCAGATGATGAACCTAGAAAAATGGGTTATTTTATATGCCATAATACAAATGAACTATTGTGTTAAGTGTTCAGAACGAACCTGTTCTTCCAGCTCATTGACTCGGACTCTTAGACGCTTAAGCTCTTCCTTTTCATTACCATCTGAAAGGGCCTATACAGCACAATTTTATTTATTAATTTATTTCCTTTTTTACTTGCAGAGCAGAGCACTTAAAAGCACTTACTTTTAAGTTAACACTTAAAAGACACATAAAACATCTGATAACAATACAAAAGTTTGGTATTAGCATGTTAATAACAGCATTATTATTGTTAACTGAAACTATTACATTGATTTCTGTAAAGAAAATAAAGCTAAAATAAAACAAACATTAGATAACTATCAGATAACAAAAAAACATAAAACTTTACACTGGCAACTCCATGAAATATAAGTAAAGCTACATAGAACTATTAACAGAAAATAATACATTAATAAAAAGCGAATAAAGTTACATAAAAATGAATTTTTTTTATATAAATATATGAAAATTCAAAGGTAATCTAAATATTATTAAAGTTTATAAATAATACTAAAAATCCACTGGTGGTTAAAGCTAACAAAAATATATTGTAATAAAAATACAAATATATTTAAGATACTTCACCGAACATATTACACTAAATCTAGACTTTTGAAAATCTATCATGACAGATGTGATCGATGCAAACGTGATAAAGCTGACCTTATTCATATGTTTTGGTCCTGCCTAAAGCTGAAAAACGACTGGACACTTGTATTTAAAACACGAAATGAAGCTTTTAACTTGAATATAACACTCTGTGTTGAAATAGCCATCTTTGGAGCGCCAGAACATGGACAATCTTTGACTAACAATATGGAAAATGTCTTTGCTTTTGCTTCACTATTAGCAAGAAGGAGAATATTGTTGGAATGGAAATAAAAAAATCCACCAAAATCTTCAATGTGGATTTGGATTTGATATTATATTTAAAACCAGAAAGAATTAAATATTTCAAAAAAGGATCTATCCAAAAGTTTTATAAAATTTGGGAACCTATGATTACATATTTTGAAAAGATGCTCTAATTAATAGAACTAAAGGTTTAGAAAGACCATCTGACTTTAATATACTTGTTATGTAATGCTTACTTATATATCTACACAGAAAGACTCGGTGTTGTTGTTGTTTTTTAACATTTATATACTTTAACAAAATTGACTTTGATATATCTGTTTGATAACAAAATATTGAAATGTATAGTGAGCACTGTTAATATTATTAACAATTTATTTGCTTTTTTTTGTTATTTATGTATTTATTATTCTTCCACTTTGTGTTAATTTAAGGTTGTGGAACAGGGTGGGGAAAGAAAATACATAATTATGTAATTGTTTGAACTTTTTTTTTGTCTAAACGTTTGAAAAATTAATAAGTAAAAAAAAAAAAAACATATATACGAAGAGCTCTTTTCCAAAACGCTATAAATCCATTTTAATAGTTTTCATGAAAATGACATTTTTTTACCTAGACCCATACATTTTGTTAATATTCAATTTATCCTGTTAAAATGGTCTGTTGGCTCAGTCTGAACATGTTAAACAATGATTGTTAAATGAAACAAGTCGATTATAAATGCAAAGTTTTTTTTTTTTTTCAAAACGCTACAAATCCATCTTTTTTTTTTAAATGTTGGTTTATGTCAAAAAAAAAACAAAAAAGAGAACATGCAACATATGACATCAGGGACTCATACTATAAACCGGTCGCACCAGCCTTGTGTTGATGTAACCCCCCCGGGTCCGCACCATCACACCGAGTGGGTCTCGAACCCGGGTCTCCGGCGCGGGAGGCGGGCGCTCTAACAAGGAACGCCAAAGGCCAAAGTCAGTCACTAGAGCGCCTCTTTTTGAGGTCAGGAGAGTGAGGTTTACACACCGCCTTTACTGGTATACACATCTGTTACATTGACATCCCACAGTGGGTATTAACGCGCCACCTGAGTGAGTGCATATCGCATTTAGGCTAAAAACAGGTTCGGCGCTTATAGCGGTTTGGAAAGGAACTGCATCTTGCAGTACATTTTAAACAAGGAAATATAGCGATTTGGCATGAAACATTGATGGAGCAGTGAATAGGTTCAGTACACAGCAAAATGGCATGACGAACTCGTTTTTTGTTTATTTGGCGTTTATCGCGTTTTGGAAAAGAGCTCTTCATATATATATTCTACTAACAAATATTGGGTACTTCTGTGACAATCCATCATCACAGAAAGGCAACCAGAACAAAACACCAATGTATTCTCCATCATACCAGAACTCCAGCTTCTGTCTGTGACAGCTGGCGCCTCAGTTTCCCCCGCTCCATCTCAACCTGGTGATGGCCAAACATATACAGTAATCATGCGTATGAATCATACTGACATCATCTGTGTGAGTCGTGCACATACCTGTGTCAGCGTCTCTCTCAGGTGCTGTCGCTCAGTTCGTAGTCTCTCAATCTTCCTCTCCAGATGACTGTTTGTCTTCTGCAGAAGGTTGTGTTCCACTTCCAGTTGTGCCACGGCCCGCTGCATCGCCGAGAGACGCCCGTGCACTGCTGAGTCGGTCTCCACTTCATCTACAGACTGGGCCTTTGGGTCAAGCTCTTTCTCCTATTAATATTGCCCCAAACAATTCATCATGCATGGTGTGTTTAAAGGGGACATGTCATGAAAAACAGATTTTTGAACTGTAGGAGTAAATATTCTATGGCTCAAAACAAAGCTCCCTCTTCAGTGCACTCGCACCATTTATGGAAACTAAGCCTAAAACGGTCTGATTTCAAAATTGCCACACTGCTGATATCACAACCATGACTGGTCATGTTTACATTTAATCAACAGCTAATTCAGAATTCAGTCACATGGCAAAGGCTTGTTTCACATTCAAAAGCGTAGCTAATTATGTACATAAAAAGTCTTAAAGACAGTAGCAACAAAAGCACATTTAATTAGGACACAAAGGGAGTCAATAAAAATAGCAATAATTGTTTAAAAAGTGTGGGGTTTGTACATTTTTTTTTTTTTAAAGTCTCTAATGCTCACTCAGGCTTTTTTAATCAAAAACACAGTAAGGCGGTGTTCACACTTGGCGTCTTTTTTGAAGCTGCCGGCGTCTGTTTTACATTATAATCCTATGGAGTAAACCGTGTTTTCAAAAAAGTCTTGAGCGCTTTTTAAAACTTTTTCTACAGCTCTGAGCGTTTTTTTCGAGTTGAAAAAAGTTCAACTTTTCTGAAAAAAACTCCCTACGTCAAGCGCCTTTTTGACAGCTGACCAATGACAAGCGAGTAGCGAGATCTGTCGTTTCCATAACAACAAGAAAAAAATGGAGAAGGTGCCGGTAGATAGACGTCGTTGTGAATCGACATTTTATTTCCCGTTAACTTCAAAAGCCAACGCAAGAGTCAACGTTTTACTCTTTCTTGACATTTCTGCAGCACACAGCGCTAGGCTACTGTTGCAGCTGTTGCTATGGCAACAAAAGACGCTCTCGGCTGCTATTTGTAACAGACGCTGACAGCTTTGTTTTTCATTCAAAAAGCGCTCTTGTCAACTTTTTCTAGTCAAAAAAGACGCCAAGTGTGAACATAGCCTAACAGTAATATTGTGAAACATGAATACAATAGAATAACTTTTCTATTTTAAAATGTAATTTATTCCTGTGATCAAAGCTGAATTTTCAGCATCATTACTCACATGATCTTCAGAAATCATTCTTTGCTGCTCAATAAAACATTTATTATCATTATTTATGTTGAAAACAGTTGTGCTGCTGCATGTGTTTTGTGGAAACCATGGAATATTTTCTCAGGATTCCTGAATAAATAGAACATTCAAAAGAGCAGCATTTATTAATTCTTAATTAATTAATTCATTTCTTTAAAAACCCTTATTGACACAAACTTTTGAATGGAAAGTAAAACGGTCCAATTAAATTGTTTTAGGATCACAGTCCTTGCTCAACTGAGAGTTCCAGATACTAGTCTTGGATAATTAAACTAATTTATCTATAGAGGTGCACTCAGTAATTTGTATTAACTAGCCAAACACTACTCGATTCCTCTGTAACCCAGAGTTGATTACTGAATACTGTTGATTGAATAAAGCATGTTTTCTTTTGCTGCATCCACACCAGTAGGCGTCTGAATACAGTCCAAGGCCACATCAGAACAAATACACAAATATGTACTTTTATCTGTGACCATCACGACACATTTTATGCTAGGTATTTTAAATTAAAGAGCCTTACTGACCTGTGATGTATCAGCTCCTGCCTGCTTTCTCTTATGCTCCTGCTGTTCCAGCCTCTCCTTGTAGTAAATCAGCATGGATTCAGTTTTCTCCAGAGCCGTCCTAACACGGTCCCGGTCTTTACTCAGCTCCTCAACTCGCTCTTTCAGAGCATATACTTCAACGTCCTTCTCTCTGAGGAGTCTGTCCCTCTCCTTATTTTCTAAAAGGACAGTGGACATTTGTTCCTTTAGCCCACCCCAGTCCTCAGTCTCTGGTGGTCCAGTTTTTATGTTCTCATGTCTTATTGTGGAGTGCAGTTTGTCGATCTCTGTCTGTAGGGTCTGAGCCTTGGTCCTCAACCTCTCGAGTTCCTGTTCCTTTTTTGTAAGGTCCTTTCTAAGTGTTTCTGTCTCTAACAACTTGTCATGAGACTGATATTCAGCATTTATCTCTAGGAAGTCTGATAGAGTACCATGGCCACTATCCATTTTCATTCCATTGTTTTTCTTTTCAGATTCTCTAAGATTACGTAAATCGGCTTTAATTTTGTTCTCAAGCTCTTGTTTCTCTTTCTCTAAGGTGTCCATTTTTTCCTTCAATATCTTGGTGTTTGTTTTCTCATCTTCAAATTGATCCTGCAACCTAAGTTTTGCTGATTGTTCTTTATACACCATTTCTCGAATACTCTCCAGCTCAGTTTCTTTGTCCTTGAGTCTCTCTGACATTAATTCTAGTTGTCTGATATTTTGATCCTCCGCTTGCTGAAATTTCTGACTTTTTATTTTCTCATTTTCATATTTCTCTTTCATCAATTCTATCTCCTTTTCCCTTTGACTCATTGTTTTTCTGAGGAGCTCCCATCCCTCTAACACACCATCTTTCTCTTTATTTTCTCGTTTGAGTTCCTCCCAGTCTTTACTCTCTCTTCTTCTGTCCTCTCTCAGTCGGTCCACTTCCAGTCTCAGCTCTCTGAATCTGTTGCTCAGTTCCTCTGCTTCTCTGGTCCTTTCTGCTGCCAAAGAGCTGAGTTCAGTCCTCTGATCTTCCAAGATGTCCATTCTAGCCCTCGCTCTGGTCAGATCAGCCTCTCTCTGCTCTGCTACGCTCTTCATGGTTTCCAATTCTTCTTCTAACTTCTCCTGTCTTAGCTGCATTTGTTCCTTCTCTCGCAAACCTTCCTCGTTTTTTTTCTTAAGTTGTTCCTCTTGGAGTTGAAAGGCAGTCTTAAGCTCCTGTTTCTGCTTCTCCAACATCTGGACTTTGAGTAGAAGATCTTTGGCTTCAATCTGTGCTGCCCTAACACCTTTTTCTCTGCTTCGGACCAACTCGTCCTTCTTTTCCTGCATCATGGACCGGAGTCTCTCTCCCTCACGATGACTCTCTTGTAGCAGTTCCTTCAGAGTCGCCATCTCCTGAAGGCCTGCAGTCAGGCCCTCTCGCATCTTCTGGTTATGCTCTTCTCGTTCCTGGATTTTTGATCTGGTTTCTTCTTTGGTTCTTGAAAGATTAACCAGCTGTTCTTGTAAAGCATCCACCTGGGCAGCAAGAGCTTCTTTCCTTTCTTTTGCATCATTCAGCAAAGAGCTTATCTTGTCCTTCTCTTGCCTCTCTCGAAGCGTTTCATCTCTCAGAGCCTCAATCTCTCGCTCTTTCCCGCGAAGCTCTTCTGAGAGATGGTCTCTCTCCTCCTCCAGTTCTCGTACCTGAGCCCCAAGCTTCTCCACACATCCCGTCTTCTCCTCCATCAGGATATGCTGACCTTTTTGCAGATCCTCAAGCCTGGCTCTCAGCCTTTCCCCAACCGTCTTTTCATCTCTCAGTTGGGTCTCCAGTTGCCTTCTCTCATCTTCAATCTGACTCAAAGACCTCTTCAATCTTTGTTTCTCCTCTTCCCTGTTCTCTACCCTGGATTCAAGCACTTGTGTTTCCCTTCGGCTCTCCTGCAGTAATTGTGACAACCTTCCCAACTCTCCTAACCGTTCATCCAGTTTTCCCTTCAGCGTCTTCACCTCTTTGCCCTGTTCGCCAATAAGTTTCTTCAGATCTTCAGCAGTCTCCCTCTCTTGATCTCGCTCACGCCTGACCAATAGTAGCTCTTCATTACAGTCCGTAAGTCTCTCCTCTTTATCTCGATGCTGACGCTTTTCCTTCTCCAGTGTCGTTTCTGTCTCCCGTAGACTGCTTGAAACTTCAAGGTTCCTCTGCTCAGCTTCAAGCAGCTTTTCTCTCAGCCTTTTCATTGCTTCTTCCTCACGGTGGACTCTGTCTCTTTCCTCTTTTTCTTGTTGTTTTAAACTCTTCTTCAGTGCCTGTGCCTCCTCCTCTGTGTCTTGTAGGAGGCCAGTTTGGCGTTCAAGGTCTTCTTGTTGCTCCAATCTTATCTTCCTTCCCTCCTCATTCTCCTGGTTCAGTTCATCAATCTTTAGTCTCAACTGCCTCAACTCTGTCTCCCTCTGAAGGAGCTCTCCTCTCAGTATCTGCTCCCTATCTCTTTCCTCAATCTCCTGTCTTTCCTTCTCTCTTCTTCCCTTTCTTCTGAGTTCACCCGGTCTTGTTCCATCTCAATTAACGTGGCTTTGCACTGGTTCACCTCGTCATGTTCTGCTTTGAGCTTCTGTTCGAACATCTTCTGTTCTTGCATAAGTTTTGCTTGTAATTCTTTTATCTCACTATCTCTCTCATCCACCCTTTTAAGTGTCTCCTCTTTTTCTCGAATGACTGCCTCCATTTTGGTTTTGAGATCTTCTAATTCTCTATTCAGTTGTTTCTCCTGTTCCTTAAGCTCCAGTTGCTTCCGGTCCACCTCTTTTTGTTCCTCCACCTCCTTCTCTTTCATCTTTGAGTTTTGCTCCTTTAGAAGTGTAAGTTGTTCGTCCTTCTGCTCAATGTCAGCCTCTAGTTTCTCTACGATTACCTCTAATGACTGAGTTCTACCTTTGAGGTCACCAATGTCCTCTTCTCTCTTTTGTACCTCTTGTTCTCTTTCTCTAAGAAGCTCTCTTAGTTCTGTCCTCTCCTTTTCAGCAACCCGGTTTACGCTCTCCTTCACTTTTTCTAATGTTGTCAGCTCGTCTCTTCCACCACTCCACATTGTCTTTCACCTCTTTCAGTCGCAGTTCTAGAGTTTTATTTTCTGTGGACAACATAGTTTGTAATTGTTCAACATCCTTATCTCTTTCTTCCACGAGTAATGAGATATGTTCTTTCTCTCTCATCAGTTCATCTATTCTGCTTTTGAGCTCTATCAAATCTTCCTCTTTCTGTTCTAACTGTCTTCTCCACCGCATATCTTTCTCCCTCTCTTGCTCATCTCTTTTCTTTTGTTTGGTTTCATTTTCTCTTATTTCTCTCTCCTTCAGTTGAGTGTTGTGTTTCTCCAGGGCTTCTAATCTACTCTCCAAGGTCTCTTTCTCTTGTAACTCTATTTCCAGACTCTCAATCGTTCTCTCGTGCGATTGGACTTTCGTTTTTAACTCTTCGATATCCTCTCCTCTCGTTCGTATTTCATCCTCCTTCTTTCTCAGCAGATCAGACATCGTTGCCCTCTCTCTCTCTGTGATCTTGAGGTTCTGACTTTCTCTTTCCACACTTTCTATAAACTTCTGATTCAACTCTTCTTTCTCTCTTTGAACCTCGTTTTCTCTCTCCTTCCATCTCTCAATCTCATCACATGCTTCTCTCAGTCTTAGTTCGGCTGTTATATGCTCTGCTGCTGATTTCGTTTGTAGTTTCTCAAGTTCAGTGTTTCTTTTATCTAAGATGTCTGAGAGCTCTTCTTTTTCTTTTAACAAACCATCAATCTTGTTCCTCAGTATCTCCACTTCTCCATCTCTCTGGCCGAGTTCTGCACTCAGAGCTTCTCTCTCTCTTTGCCATCTTTCTCTCTCTGTTTTGCTCTCCCCTGCTTGTACTTTGTTTTTCTGTGATTCTTGTTCAACATCTCTCTGAATCCTCTTGCATTCTGACTGCCAGTTTTCTATCTCTCTTTCACTCTTTCTTCTTTCCTCCGTTGATTCTTTTCTTTCCCGTTCTCTTTGTGCTATCTCTCTCCAAGTCTGTCTGTAGACACTGAATCTCTCCTACACAATGTAGAGAACATTTTTACATTTTATTACACACACACAATACACCAATATAGCCAATGAGAATTTTTTTATAATAAGACAGTCCGACCTTGCAAGACATCTTTGGTCTGTGTCAGCGTCTCCACCTGTGTTTGCAGCTGACTGCACTGCATCTCCAAACCTGAGGCCTGTTCCTGAACCTGAGCAATCTGCATTTGGAGGCATGCCACCACACCTCTGAAAAGAGACAGCAGCAGGTTAGAAACTAATAGTAATAGGGGATTGGTACAAATATGATTCAAACTATTAATTCTGATCTATCTATACCAGGAGTGCCCAACCCTGCTCCTGGCGATCGACTGTCCTGCAAATTTTAGCTCCAACTCTAATCAAACACACCTGAAGCAACTAATTAAGATCTTCCGGATCGCTTGAAAATTAAAGACAGGAGTGTTTGATTAGATTTGGAGCTAAACTTTGCAGGACAGTCGATCGCCAGGAGCAGGGTTGGGCACCCCTGATCTATACAGATCTAACATAAAAGAATTGATGATGATTTTAAAGGTTAACAACCTAGCAACTTGCTCCTATTTAGAATACATTTTAATTGGTTTTGTCTGACAAAAAGGATGACACTAAAATAAGTTTAAATATATTTAACAAAAATGTCCTCATAAAGCTTGAATATACTAGCATTAAAGAATACTGAACCGTATGTTATTTTATTTTTGAGAGAGTGTCTTTTCAGACTCAGTTTCATTATACCTGAGTTCCTCTTTGACCTGTGTGAGTTCCTCCTTCTCTCTCTCCAGTGAACATGCTGTGTCCTCCAGTCTCTGGCTCTCTCTAATTAGGTCGTCTCTCTCTCGTTCAGCTCTTCTCTGCTGCTCCGCGGCTTTGAGCAGTTCTGCCTGGACGCTCTGCAACTCCTTCATCATCGTGCTGCACTGCTCAGTTAACTGAAACACAAACACATCCTCACTGTCCGTGAGTAGACCCAAAACACAAGAAGTATTCGAAAGCAGGAGAATTGTGTGTATGGAATAATATACACTAAATCTCATTATTATAAAAAACCTAGGGTGTTTATATATATATATGTGTTTGTGTGTTTTGTGTTACTAGACGAACAGCTCGTCATTCTTCATCATGGAAGATAACGCTCTGGTACATGCTGCTAATCACCTTTCACCGCATCTGTTTAAATACCTGTATTTCTTTTCTATTGTTGCTTGACTGTTGCGGTGTTGTACACTCCTTGTTAATGCAAATCTGCATTACATGCTGTTACTAGACCTTGCTATATGCGTGTACTGTATTTGATCAATACGTTCTGTTATTATTGTGGCTGTAAGTGTACAGTTGTGTTGTTCTGTCTTCTCAAGTCTTTATAATGTGTGTTTTTTTATTTCACCTTATATTGCACAGCTCAAACAAATGATTTCGAAGTCACAATTAGTGAAATATTTTAATATTTGTATTGTTCTAATTAAAAATAAATTATTTTATAATTACATTTTTGTTTTCAAACTGTGAATAATTAATACATATTAAGTAAAATATGTTCTTTTGAATTTGATTGATAATTTAATTAACACACACACATACTTATACAAGAGATAATTACTTGTCAACTTGCTCCTAGTTAGAACACAATGTTTACTTCTCAAAATTCTTTTGTGTGCTGTTTGCAAGCAGTCAGTATCGTCAGAGTTTCTCACCTCTGCAATCCTTTGTTCATTCTTCTTCTTCTCTTCTGTGAGAGCAGTCCCCTCCCTCTCTCCGTCCTCCCTCTCAGTCTCCAGCTCTCTCTCTCGGTCTCGGAGCTGCTGCAGAGTTTTCAGATCCGTCTCTCTTCGATCCCTGGAACGCAGTGGGATCATCAACACAACGGCGGTAAAGAATCACTGGCTGTGAAAACACAGGGTCAGCATACTACAGCCAAATACAACAGCTGTTGAGATAAACTCAGACATTTATAGTGTCATCTAAAGCCCTATGTATTCATTAGTATTCCTACCAAACTCATACCAGCTCATTAGGGACATGATTAGCTGCCATTAGAGTCACAGACACACTTCATCTACAGATTTTAAACTGCTTATTACACAAACATATTTTACTCTGTTTGCGCATACGGAAGTAAAGGTAATTAAAGTAAAGTAAAGGCTTAAAATTGTCAATAGTATGGGGTACCCTGCTAAAAAATTTGAAACCATCACAGGAGTTCTTATGGTTTCCATTAAAACAATTACAAAATTCATTTTTGTAGTGTGTTTTGGGTATTATTTCAATAGGAATGACTGTTGTTCTATTGTTTCCCATCTGCAAGATTACATCCCACCAATAGAATCCATCAAACCAGTAGACGCCATTATAATTTACATTAAAACCTATATAATTCCCATTATAACCCATTATTCCCATTATTGTGTTTTGGGAGGGGTTCTATTTGTTGTTGTTTTCAGCAGGGAATATTATAATGGTATTACTACTATTACAGAACTATCTTAATTACTGAGTTTCACAGGAAATATGAGTTTATTTTGTAAATAAATTGACTGTTGCTGGCTCAATGCAAATCTGAGTACATGAATGCACCTGTAAAACAGTTCATTCAAGACCTGAATGTGAGATTTCAGGCTATGTTGCACAGCTCTTCTAATTGGGAATAGTGAAAATGCATTATAAACTTATTTCAAATTAGAATCTGTTGGGGAGACAAAATGGGCAAAATAACATTTATGTACTAATAAAAACATCTAAGAATGTATCTTTTATTCTCCCGTACTGAAAGCAGAACCGATAAGGGAGCTCTTGATACATTGTGACACAGCTCTTGCAAATTGTCATTTCGAAGCAATCTCATATTAATCTCCTCCAGAACTATCGATCGGACCCTGTAGATGCCATAATCACACACTCTCACTCCTGCGTTTTTTATTTTATAACGGTGGGCGTTTACACTTGGCTAGAGCAGTGCAGATTGGGAGAACGGAGGTGCGCTCACTCATCGGTTAGTAAGACTGCCACTCATATTGCATTTGCTCTGGAACAGAGTAATATCACGTCCACATCACAGGCTTAGCGATTAGGAAATCGTGATTCGATTGATCGCACAGTGTGAGTAAGGGTAGGCATATAGGTGAAACACAATCGGATGGTTTGACGATTCGAGACATTTATATCGATTCTCATCCAGCCCTACGATATTTGCCGATTCCTCAAAAAATTTACGACAGCTCAAAGAGTATCGATCGATATATCGATATTATATACCTATTTTAAACAACCATCTATATTTTTATTAACTCAAAAATGCAACCAAAATATATAACATGAACATAAATCTAGAAATGCTACTATGGGCTCTTTTCTACAGATAACTAAATTACAAGCAATAGCAGAAAATAAATACAATAGAAGACAGACACAAGTTCAGTAAACAGTGCTTTTCAGCTCAATCTAAAATACATTTTCAGGTAGGCTACAGAAATGTAATAATCAAATGTAAAATAACTGCATACTCTTCACTGTATAAATTAAATATCCTATAAATGAATAATTTTTGATGTTACAAAGGTTATTTAGTTTTGGAGCAGTGAGCATTTGTTGTTTTTCTTGACAGCATTAGATTTATTATTAGTTACTACTTTAAGAACGAAAGCTATTTAATATATTGATAGGAAACATGCCTTTTCTATCTTCTGTGTACATTAAGACACATGTTTTCTTAACCTACTGTTTACAAGGATATTAGACAAAACATGATTTTGATGTAGTATTTGGGATTTATTCATCCATGCACAAAAAATGTGCTGAATGTTTCATTTCATCCAAGTAAAAATTAGCAAAGCAGTTGGACTGAATTTACATAAATTCTTTAAAACGCGAGTTGACAGGTTGACACCGCCAGATCCCGAGAGGCTCAGAGCTCACCGCGGTACAAGCAGTGCATGGCATATCGAGTCTGACACGTGAGATTAAACAAGAATGACGTGGCGGTAATGCATAGAACAGAGGGAGTATGAGAAGCATTGAGACCTGATTGAGACACAGGCTATGTCTGCGGTCTTTTGAATTGGGAATAGTGAAAATGCATTATAAACTTATTTCAAATTAGAATCTGTTACAAAATGGCAATATAACAATATGTACTAATAAAACATCTAAGAATGTAGCAGTGTTATTATATATGAAAGCAGAACCGATAATTTTGCATTTCCATCATTATAGTAACAAGCTTCCAAGCTAACATACTCAGCAACTTTATAATACATCTACAGCTGACCTGTAGATGCCATATCACACACTCT
Source organism: Gymnocypris eckloni scoliostomus (assembly GCA_027564155.1). Taxonomy (NCBI): domain Eukaryota; kingdom Metazoa; phylum Chordata; class Actinopteri; order Cypriniformes; family Cyprinidae; genus Gymnocypris; species Gymnocypris eckloni. The sequence goes on from CM050425.1 coordinate 27,067,893, forward strand.
CACTCCGCACCGTTTTTATTTTATAACGTGGTCTTCACAGTTGGCTAGAGCAGTGCTGATTGGGAGAGAACAGAGGTGCGCTCACTCATGGGTTAGTAAGCCACTATATTGCATTTGCTCTGGAACAGAGTAATCTCATCCCTCCATCACCTGGCTTAGCGATTGGCGCTGGATCAAGTAATTAAAGGCAAGATTGATCGCACAGCTTGCAAGGGGTAGGGTGTAAATCGGATGGTTTGTCTAAAGATGGGCTAAACCTGCGTGCCAGACCTGCAGAGCACGAACACCGAGTTCTCTCTTGTCCTTGGCCAGAGCTTCATTTAAAGTAGCCATTTTCTCCAGGGCATCTCGATCGATACCTTGAGCTGGGTTTGACCTATTTTAACAACCATCTATATTTTTATTCCCGTGCCAAATGCAACCAAAATATATAACATGAGGTCAACATAAAGGAATGCTACTATGGGCTCTTTTCTACAGATATGACAGAATTACAAGCAATAGCAGAAAATAAACACAATACGGAAGACAGACTCCAAGTTCAGGTTCAGTGCTTTCCAGCTCAGTCTAAAATACATTTTCAGGGCCAGTGTGAGAAATGTAATAATCAAATGTAAAATAACTGCTTATAGTCTTCACTGTATAAATTAAATGTAGTCATGTAAACAATACTTTTTGAAGTTCAAAAGTTATTTAGTCAGGAGCAGTGAGCACTTGTGTTTTCTTTGACAGCATTAGATTTATTATTAGTGTCTTTCACTTTAAGAATGAAAGTGATCAGATTTAATATACTGTCCAGACATAACATGCCTACAGTATCTGCATGGATTGCTTTGGTAAGACAGATGCATTAAAAATTAACCTACTGTTTCAAATAAGCGCACTGCATTGCAGTGCAGAACTTCATGTATTTGATTCATCCATTCTATAGTAAAGCTGGAGAGCTCAAGTATACCTCCAGTGTGTGCTGTCTGTCACTGGATTTAATGCTATCATTGTGTGTGTGCATGTGTGTGTACACGGCAATTTGAAACAGCATTTGTTGCAACCATAGTCTTTTTGACTGAGCTGTTCGGGCAGTCCTTATAAACCGAGTCCTGAATGTGGTTTGAATCAGATGTTCCAGACGGTAATGCATAGACAGACATTATGTGAAAATGTGGACAGTGCCAAAATAAAGTCTGCCAGTCTGAAATATCGTGATATTTTACGTGGTTGTTGGTGCCAGACGCGTGCTGGTCATGAGTATTTCGAAACTGCTGATCATTGATTGCACAACCATCTCTAGTGTTTACAGAGAATGGCAATATAACAATATTTATATCAGGATATTCTTAGTTTAGCAGTGTTATAATATATGAAATTCATTTTTCATTTCCATCATTATAGTAACGAAGCTTCCAAGCTAACATACTCAGCAGCACTTTATAATACATCTACAGCTGACGTTTAAATATGTCCCTCTGTTTCTACAGCAGCAGAAGACCACACCAGCTAATTGGCCTCTAGAGGCGTGGTCTTCAATTCCCACGGGCTCTCTGGACAATAGTAGTGATTGCCACGTTGCTTGGTCTGGAGTCTCGATTTCTGCCACCTCCGTCTCCAGCTGAGGGGTCAGGAAAACAAAAATCACACCTCTCATCCCTCCATCCCAAACCTGGCCCTACCAGCAACGCAATCTGGCGCTGGATCAAGTAATTAAAGGCAAGAGGCCTGCGACAGCTTGCAGGGATTTGTTGCTGACCGTGTCCATCTATGCTAAAGATGGCTAAACCATCTTCTGATGCCAGACCTGCAGGATAATGCACCGAGTTCTCTCTGTCCTGGTTTCTTGAACATGACAAGTAGCCATTTTCTCCAGGGCATCTCGACCTTCTCCGGCCAGCTCCCTCTTGAGCTGGGTTTGACTGGAGGACAGGGCCAGTAATGACTCCCGTGCCTGGAAGGGAGGAGAGATGGAAAATGGAGGTCAACATAAAGGTGTGATTGAGAGGTTTGGATGGATGACAGAATACAGGACGAAAACAACACAACTCCATCGGTTCATTTTAACAGGCAGAGTTGCCTGATGTTCCAGGGCCAGTGTGTGAGAGCTTTGGGCGAATTGACACAGCTGTTTTGCTTATGTATGTAGTATACACTTACCATGTAGTCATGGTCAAGACAATCTGCTGAAGTTCAAACAAAGCATCAGAATGGAGAAGAAAGGTGATTTAAGACTGCAGGCAAATCAGATTTTTCAGGCAGACTGTCCACACTTTTAATTGCAAGTGATCAGATTTGTGTGTCCAGACATAACCAACCTACAGTATCTGCATGGATTGCTTTGGTAACAGATGCATTAAAAATAATAATCTCACTCTTCAAATAAGCGCACTGTCAAGTTGCAGTGCAGAACTAATATATTGTGATGTTCCATTCTATAGTAATAGCTGGCTTCAGCCTCGTTCAAATACCTCCAGCGTTTCTGTCACAGGATTTAATGCTATCATTGTGTGTTGCATTAAGAGTCACACAAAAGGCAATTTGAAATCCGATTTGAGCAGCCATAGTGTTTTGACTGAGCTGTAAAAATGTGAAAGGAATTGCATTTCAAACCACCTCCAA
>CM050425.1:27075499-27087999 GCA_027564155.1 Gymnocypris eckloni scoliostomus
TTTTTTCAAGCTTTACCAATAGAAATACCAAAAAGACAATTTGATGAATGGAAAACACTAATATCCGTTTCATCTGGAAAAGTGGGCGACCTAGATTGTGATTTAACACACTACAGCTTCCTAAAGATCAGGGTGGGAGAGGTCTACCCTCGTTAGATGATTATAATAAGGCAGCACAGCTAAGACACTTGGTTTGCTGGTGTAACGATGAATAAGTGGAACGATCTTGAACAGTCACGTGAATAACCCCTTCAAGTACTACTAGGAGATAGACTTTTCAGCATTGAACTGTTTGACAAAGCTTCCATTGGAAATGATGTATAAAGAATTACGTAATTCTAAAATTGAAAGACAAGGATGGATACTAAGATGTGTGGAACATGACCTACAGTTTAAACCAGCAAGACTTGAGCTTAGACTAAAGCAATGGAGTTTACAGGGTATAACATCCTTCTAGCGAGAATGGACTAGTGCAGTGGTTCTCAAAGTGTGTGCGTGAGTCACTAGTAGCACGCAGAGGAATCTCAGAATTAAATATAAATCAGGCCGCGTGTCCACCAAAGCGATTTTTAATTGATTTAAATGGGAGCGCTTTTTCATGCTGAGCACTCGAGGCGTTTTTTCTTGGCACCGAGAATTTAAGAATGTTAGCACTCATCACTGTCACTCTTTAGTCAGCTAACCAATCACAGTGGAGGAGGCGGGACTAATACCCGTCACACCCCTGCTTGTACTACGACTGAACAGCAATGGAGAAGTTAATATTGCTTGTCTCTGAGCATTTATGTCTTTACCAGATGGAATTGCCAGAGTACAATAATATTGTTATGAAAAATAATGCTTGAGAACATTTCATTCGCGATCGTCTGCCATATTACTTCAGCGGATATTCCATATCATAGCAACAGAGCGCCTAACTCAAGCGCTCACACCTGGGTGTTTTCAGCTGGCTTTTGGACACGTGGCCTGATTGTTTTACTTGCAGCTACATATACAGCCTGTGTGTTCCTTGTTAGAGCGCCCGCCTCCAGGAATCCCGGGTTCGAGACCCGCTGGTGTGATGGTGTGGACCGGGGGTTACATAAGTATGATACATTGTCATTTAATCTTTAAGTACAGTTTTTTAACATTTAAGTACAGTACAGTTTTATTTCACTTTTAGGTACAATATATTTTAATTTAATAAAGTTTTTATTCGTGGAAGTAAGCTGCAGTGTTCATGTTCAAACTGTGTATTTACTATATTTTAAGAGGCTGACAATAATAAATATCCTTATAAGGATTAAAACTGACTCATTTTTTATTTTTTTTACTGTGTATGGTGCTACTGAAAGTGACGTGACATACTCAGAATTTGATGCTCTGCATTTAACACATCTAAAGTGCACACACACACAAATTGAACACAAGAGCAGTGGGCAGCCATTTATAATGCAAATGTTGGTCATAATGGTGGTACTTGGAAAGCCAAATATTTTCTGAGGTGGTACAGGGTAAAACATCCTTGAGAACCATGGACTAGAGAGTTTCCAACGACTTTCTCATTAATATAACTTAGATAAACAAGACCTTTTCCGTTACCTTCAAGTTAGACATTACTTTAATACAAATATAAGAGACCCAGAGGATGCGGGATCAACAATAGTATTGATATTTGTAGATAAGAAGGTGAATAAAAAACTTCCTGTTTAATGTCAACAACAAAAAACATTCAACACTGTATGTGAAACAAAAATGGGAAAAGAAAGCCAATATAACTATAACAGAAGAAGAGTGGCTAACTATGTGGAGAACACAGATGACCACAACCACTTGGAAGAATATAACACGGTCTTTCATAACTCCAAGAATACACAATCTCCAAACTGGAAATTGAAGAGTTGGTGAATGCTGGAGCTGAATGTAATGGCTGAGCCTTTTCACATCTTTTGGGGCTGTAATAGTATGCATACTTACTGTCAAGAGCTGAAGAGAGAGATACATGCAATAATGGGATTGAATCTTGAGTGTAACTTTTTTGAATTTCTTCTTCAAACATAACAAAAACGGATATATACCTCTTTAATATATTATTAGCAACCAGTAAGAAGGGCATTACAAGGAAAAGGCTCAAAGAAGATCCCTCATCTGTATATGAATGGTAGGATATTGTAAATGATGTGTACAGTATGGAAGTTATGACTCTTTCTTAAGACAACAACCTACAAAAATGTCATCATGCGGGGGAAATAGTTCAGAAGAAAAGATTACCTATGTACGTTTTTCTTTTCTTTTTTTACTCTTCTTCTCCTCTTATCTCTCTCTCATGTCATTTTATATGAATCTGAATCATTTATTGACTCCTAATCAATAAACTGTGTCAGATATGTAGCTCTTAACATAACTTTGTATGGCAAAATCTGATCGAAATCTGAATACACTACAAGTTGTATTTGGTGACCGTTTGTATGTATATGTCTGGTATGTTTATAAGGTGCTCTTATGTTCTGTATTTGTTTGGAAAGAAAGAAAGCAAACAGGGTCAATTCTGCTTTCACGCTGACCAACCTGTACTTCTTGTTGTCTCAGTTGCAGGGCAGTCTCAGCTTGAGCGATGACAGAGAGGATAGAAGACAGTCCTTCACTGGACACATCATCTGAAGACAGAGAGCTCGACTGTCCGCTCATCTGCTGAGAGCTGAGAACCCTCGACTGGACATAAAGACAGAGAATACATTCATGCTTCACTAAAGAAGGACGATTTATTCCCTGTTCTCACTCGGACTCACCAGTGTCGTGACAGCATGTGTGACAGACTCCAAGTTTCTCTCCATTTCTATCTGTCTCTCCCACTTTCTTTCTTGATCTTGTTCTCTCTGCATCTCCTGCCTGTGTCTCTTCTCCATCTCTGCCTCCTGCTTCTCTCGTTCAGATTCAAGAGCTTGTATTGTCATGTTCAGCTCTGTGAATCTGAAAACATCAAAGCATAGCACCAATATACTGAAACACTGGAATGAACACAGAACTATATGTAAATATTAGTGCTTTCAAATGATTAATCTCCATTAATCGCATCCAAAATTAAAGTTTTGTACATAATATATGGGTGTGTACGGTGTATATTATTTATTATGTATATATAAATACACAACGATGCATGTATATATTTCAGAAAAATATGTTCATATATTAAATACATGTATATATAAAATAGATTTTATGAATATAAATGTATACATGTAAATGCATTTAAATATTTTCAAAATATATACTGTATGTGTGTGTATTTATATAAACATTATGAATATTCAAAGTACACACCCATATATTATGTAAACGAAAACTTTTATTTTGGATGCGATTAATTGCAATTAATTGTAAATTACAGCACTAGCAGAGTCGGGGGTGACGCATTACAAGTAACGCGAGTTACGTAATAATATTACTTTTTTCAAGTAACTAGTAAAGTAACGCATTGCTTTTTAATTTACTAGAAAATATCTGATATACTTTTCTTCATTTATTGATGACAGTACGCTGTGTGAACATGATCTTACTGTAGATCTAATCTAGACTAAATATGAATGTGTATTAATTCATCCCACTCGCAATAAACAGATTCAGTATTCATCAAAATCAATTAAAACAGTGAAATACAAACTCAGAATATGACGCAAACCTGCAATAATTAAATATGTTAAACAACACAAATATATCTAATCTCATTTTATTAACCGATGTGTTTGCTGCTGACCTTTGATGATCCAGTTCAACCATATTAATAAACAAAAACTACTTTAGATAAACTAACAATTATGCTTTCTTCGTTGTTGTTTAATTGCTGAAGAGTGTTGAACTTCTCCTGTGTTCTTCTGTACAGACGTGATTTACTCGTCCTTCAGTCTGAGGTTTATTCATCACACTTTATGCTGAGAAAGGCTTTTATATTTGCTATAAATATAACTTCTTGCATTGAAAACAAACAATCAAGCCCTGCTCATATTTAAAAAAGTAACATAACGCATTACTTTCCATAAAAAGTAACTAAGTAACGTAATTAGTTACTTTTTAGGGAGTAACGCAATATTGTAACGCATTACTTTTAAAAGTAACTTTCCCCGACACTGAGCACTAGTGTCATGATAGAATTTTAGAATTATGTGTAAATGTGTAAACAAAACAATGAATCAGAATTCTAAATCAATTAATCGCTAGCAAAATCATTGCAAATATATTGTAAATACTTGAAATAACAATGTTGCATGAATCCTGCAATGACCTGTTCCTGAGCTCCAGGGTCTCTGACTCAATGTCAGCTTGTAATTCAGTCGACTTCCGCTTGCTAACGTGTTCATGACTGAGATCATCAAGAGCCAGCGGCCCCTGGGAGGAGCAGAGCGGCTGCGCTGTAGTGGAGTCACGGGGCATCATGGGAGCGGATCGAGGAGAAGCCCATACAGAGAGGAGAGATGAGGAGAGACGAGAGAACTCCGCTCTCAGCTCCCACAGGTCTCTGTAGCACACAAACACAACAAATGCACACTTAGCAGAAGGTATAGAGAATACATACACTACTGATGGGGTCAGGGGGTTTTACACTTAAGTATAGGGACTAATTCTCACAATTAACTAGGCCTGTTGCTTATTAGCATGTTTATTATTAATATATTGGCTGTTTATTAGCACTTATAAAGCACATTCTGAATGACCATATTCTTCATCACTAATCCTACCTAATACTTAAACTTAATGACCTTAATAACTATTAATAATGAGTTTATTGAGGCAAAAGTCATAGTCAATGGTTTGTTAATAGCGAGAATTGGACCTTAAAATAACATGTGACTGAAAAAATAACTTTATTCAACAAGGACACTGATCAAAAGTGACAGTAAAGACATTAATCAGTTAATATTAATAATATTAAGCATTAAATATAAAAAGTATTACAGGGATAGTTCACCCAAAATTTTATTCTTTTTGTGTGCAAAGAAACTTATAAAATAAACAACGTATGCAACATGTGAATAGCGGATACGCTGTTTCATCTGAAGGGAAGTTTGTCAGAAACATGTGGTAACGCCGTTGTTTATCTGAACGTAAACAATGTATCCGTGTACATATGTAGCATACATTGTTTACATATGTGACACTCTCCAAAATGGCGCTATAGGGAGACGTGGCGCAGATGAATTGTTGAATAAAGTTGTTATTTTTGTTTTCTTTGTGCACAAAAAGTATTCTCGTAGCTTCGTATAATTACAGAATTTCATCAAAGATATCTTAATTTGTGTTCTGAAGATGAACGAAGGTCTTACGGGTTTGGAACGACATGAGGGGGAGTAATTAATGACAGTATTTTCACTTTTGGGTGAACTAAACCTTTAAGTTTTGTAACTGTGAACGTAATAAGAAATGTTTCTTCAGCAGCAAATCGGCATATTAGGATGCTTTCTGAATCATGTGACACTGAAGACTGGAGTAACTCCATGCTGCAATCACAGGAATAAATTACATTTTAATATATATTTGAACAGAAAATAGTTATTTTAAATAGCAAAAATATTGACAATATTACAGTTTATTCTTTCAAAATCATTTAAAAATCTTTCTGACCCCGATCCGTTGATCGTATTTCAACTAGCCTGATGCTAAGATGTCCATATGTTTGCTTTTGAAAGCATAAATGAGTCCTCACTTGTCAGTCGCCGTCTTCAGAGAGTGACACTGGCGTTTGAGAGTGACCACACGTCCCCACAGAGTCATCAACCTGCTCTGCTCCTTCCCTATGTAGCCTGTTAAAGCCTGTATTCACAACATATTTAATACAACTGAATTAAAAAAATAATAAAATATCGCATCAATAAAACCAGTACATGCTGTTTTTGCATTGTGGGTCATCTGAAGAGTACAGTTTGTCAGAAATATGTGGTAACACAGTCAGTGTACGCCATAAACACTCATCCATCCGTGTCTGTCAGTCGAAGAACGAGAAAACCTGAAGAAACAAGTGCAGCAGCATCTCTCTGTAAACCCAGTCTGAGCAAGAGAAACCATTGTGCCAATGATAATGTGACAACTGCAGACCATTGTGGATATCACAGACGTCTGAACGATGCCATCTTTACTGCACCATAACAGCAAATAAAACGCATTTTAAAACATTTATATGTAATGTGAAAAACGGTCGCAATCTTTGAGGTTATTTTAAAACACTTAAGATTTTAGTTAACCTTTGTGCAACCTTTTGGACATTTTTGTCCTTTTCAGTTTAGTTATTTTTTATTATTTTGCCTGTGTTATTGCCAGCTGCATACATTATGGCAAAGGTGTGTTTTCTATTGGAATTTTACTATTTCACCCATTTCTTTGAATAAATTTGTTTTGCACTAGGTACAAAAATATTGTTCCTCTCAGGACCTTAAGGACAAAAATGTCCCCATTGGTCCAATAACGGCCCATTGAAGCCCATTAAAACTGCAATTTTTAATCACGGTGTCATTAAATGTAAAATGATGCAATTGTCGTTAATAGGCCCTCATTCTGTTGGCAAGGCTTCAAAATATATTTTTCTCTAGATGGTGCCATTTTTTCAGGTTTGGCCTATAAAGCAAATACTCGCTTTATTCATGTTTTCTGCATATTATAGAGCCAATTGGATAAATAATGCAGCTGTGATGGTGTGGGTGTGTTGGTATGGATGTCAGAGATTGGTTTGAATGTGTGTGTGTGTGTGTGTGTGTGTGTGTGTGTGTGTGTGTGTGTGTGTGTGTGTGTTCTTGTAATGTTTGAGAGAGAAGAACTGTACTGTAAATCACAAATCCAACCACTGTGTGCACCATCTCTGCTGCCATCTAAAGGGAAAATGTGGTACTGCACCCAAACAAAATCTTACTGAACGCTCATTTTTTGAGATATCAACATCAAATTTGAAACTTGTTTAGATTTATGGCTTTGATTTTCTAGCAGATTTAGAGTTCAACGTGTTTCATAAAATATTGTTCATAAATCATTTTCATAAACTTACTTTTTTTTGGTTTCACTTTTTAAACTTATTTTACTTCAACAATAATCTTCCATGGGTCTTCTTTAAAATGAGACCAAACTTCACATTTCTATGACAGTTTTTTTTGACACAGACATTTTTGTCCACTATGGACCTATGTGTAATTTGTTTTATTGATGCACAAGGGTTAAAAAAGAACTGAATAAAACTCTCTTCTGTAATGTCTTTTCACTCACATCCACTAATGGAAGACACACACTCAACATTGTGCGTCACTGCACAGTTGCTTGGTTAAAATATATTACAGCACACTCCCTAATGCACTGATCAAATCCTCAGAAAACCTGAGCCATTGCTAAGCAACTACCGAAAGCTCATGAACCTGTTGTAAGGCCATGCACACACGGCATATTTCAGGACCGACAACTGCATTTAATGCTGCACATTGAAATTACTGTAATTACGAGATGACAACAACACAGAGATTTTGCTGGATTTACATCTTCAGAAATGATCTGTTTCTAAGGCAACACTTATAATGCCAGAAATGGATTTTGCTGTGGCAAAATAAACTTTTATTTTAATATGATGTCACAAAAGTCAAGTGGAAGAAGGCGGAGCTTACATATAAACTATGAGTTTCTCTTACAGTCCCTGCTGAAAAGAGAATGCATATCACTGTTGCTTCATCCAATACAAAGTGTTTCCAGCACATTAAATATTGAATCAGTATGTGTGTTGACTGAATTAATCTCTAGACCTTTACTGATAAATATACAATAGGCATGCATATATTTACTCCTCACCTCTTTCTCTTTTTGCCAATCGATTTCCTTCTGCACCACCTCCTCCACCGCTTTGGACCAATCGGCTGTTAGCTTCCGTAAGTCGTCCCGCAGGGCTTCATTAGCCTCTGATGATTGGCTGAGCTGACTCCGCAGAAGAGTGCTGACCTCCGAGAGCCCTGAGCATCTGAACAAACACAACTCACCGTCACAGGAATTCAAGCTCTGAAGACATACTAATGTTATTTCCACTGCTCCTGCACCTCTGCTGTTCCTCCTCCAGCCTGATGAGGGTGCTCTCCAGCGTGTCACTGCGCTCATCTCGCAGCACCCTCTGTGAAATGCACAGCGTTAATGTGGCGCTCACGGATCTCCAGGAAAACACAGGAGTGTTGCTCGTCTCACCTCTCTGATCCTCAGCTCTCGCTCCTCACTGAACGCCTGCTGCTCCAGAGCCTGACAGCGAGCCCTGTACTGCAACACCTGACATGCATGAACACATACCAGTGAGAGTATGAACTGATAACGATTGGTCCTCTTAAATGAGGATGAGGTTAATGAGGCATTCACATAAACAGCGTTTTTATTGCTGACTGATTGTAGAGGCTGTTCTAGATGCCCTAACAACCGGCCATAAACAAAAAAAGTACATGTTTTACAAAGAAAATGATGTTAAACATGAGGAAAGTGTTGTATAGCAATGCATGAAGACAAGTGACTATCAATTAAAACACGCTTCATGTTTTCAGCTATATTCCTGTATGTGGACAGTGGTAAACCATATAGTGCAGAATAATGCATTTCCAAGATTTTTCCCGTTTTTTGTTGTTGAAACTTGAATCAGATTTTTAATATAATTGTATAGAGATCATATTCAGAAATAGTATTTCTAGCTTAAGAACTGACATTACTGGATATGATATATCGACTATGAAAATGTAAATGGGTGTTCAATAACCTTTTAAGACCTTACTAATTTCTGGCCTGAAAAATCACACTTTTGTAAATTTCTTCAATATTTCCAGAGGCCAGATGCATAAACTTAGCCACCGTGTTAAGAACTAGTTTATCAGTCTTACTTTTCCAATACAAACAATCTACCTTTTCATAACAGAATTTAAAAAGTTATGACCAGCCTTGAAGAAAAAAAATAGGTGACTAACTTTTTAAGACTAGTCTAAACTGTTTATGCAACCGGCCCCAGGTTTCCAGAAGCTGTGGGAACCCTAATATTAACATCTCCTCCATCTCTTCTTTCCTTGGCTATGCGTGTGTCATAGTGTCTTCACTTCTGCTGGTGGTAGTCACCCAATAATATGACTGTTCATGTGCATAAAGCAGTGGTTTTCAACCAAAGGGCCAGGGCCCACCTCAGCAAGCTTCAAAGGAGGCATCAAGATGACCATAAATGATATAAAATAAGCCAAAACAAGTTTTGAAATAAGCCAAAACAACTAATCTTCAATAATTGTTTTATTTTATTCAGCCAAACATCTGGAATACTAAAATGTAGTTAAATTAACTTGAATCTGGGGCTTGAATCTTGAAATATTATTGTGGACACTGGAGAACTTCATTCAGCCGTTGTTTATGTCATGCAGTGACTAACACTGACTGTAAATGAAGAACTTCCCTTCACACCGTCACTGCAAATCACTGTAAGTGTGAATTTGCCTTAAATATTTTAGATCTAGAACAACTTTAGATCCATGATATGAATACAGAAAGATTAAGTCCTACAGGGACCTTCGCCATCACTATTAGTTACAGCACATGAAGTATTATTAAAGTTGTGATGAAGTTGCAGACCTTGTTCTGAAGTTTATGAATGAGCAGAGCCTGTCTGGCTTCTCTCTCTCTGCCCTCTCTGAGCTTCCTCCGCCCTTCTCGCTGCTCATCGTCCAGGCGCACTGATAATGACAGAGAAGGGTCCAGCGTCTGAGACAGCTAAACAGCATGGGTACAACCAGACAGACAGATCATACGTTTGCCATGTGTTCACTCTGTTATTGATGGACCAGACATGTCACTGACTCCGTCCTCACCCTGTCAGTCAAAGCTTGAGCTCGAGACTCAAGCTCCTCCCTCTCCGCTCTGCTCTCTGCCAACTCATCCTGCAGACGTGATAGCTCCGCCCTCAGCCCCGCCCTCTCCTCCTGCCAGCCAATCAACAGTTCTGATTCCATTGCCAGCCATCAGCTGTGAAAAACAAACATTTATTTAGATGAAATTATTAAAGGTAACACGATTAAACACTTTTACACTAAATAAACATTACACACAAAATATGTGAAATTGACCTGATTGTGAAAAATAGTCACTGGTTAGATTAGCGGGTAGAGGCTGAAATTATATAGTTTTTATAATTCAGTCACAATTTTTGATAAGAGATTGACAAGACAAGTATTTACAATAACATGAATTGATAAATCGCTCACATGGTGGATACTCGAACATCTACTGTGAAGATCATAGATCACCTGTAGCTCTTTCCAGCATTAAATGACTGGTTTTGCAGACTAAGATGACCAGTTATGGGACTATACTGACTGTATGATGTAAAATTACACGATTAATAGCTTTGGCAGCTCGGACTGCCTCAGTTATTTCATTCAGGTGTAATCTTAAAAGTATGTAAGTAAGTTACTTCAATGACTGATTCAGATATCCGCGACATATTTATATAACATGTAACGGAGTCACTGTGTAGCAGAGAGCTTTATTTGTCTTATTAAGTCTCTGTTAAAGTGAAAATATAAAGTAGTAGCTTACTTTTGAAAACACGGATTGTTACTTGACTGTGTCCATTCTCGTGTTGCGGACTTTTACCTCGGATAAGCGTGTTTTTGTTGTAGTTTTGCAGCATCCGGATGTGTAACAGTTAAGTGGAGTGTTTTGAATGAGCAGCGCGCGTGCGTCAATGCGCGTGCTGAGAACAGCGCCACCACGCGACGCGGAGACACGCGTTGTTTACCATCTCTTTACTACTGTGCGCTGAACATTTGGCGTGATATTATGCTGAAAACCATCTAATCGAGGCTCTGCAGATTTGCTAACTCGATAACCAGTAGCTAAAATATCTGCAATTAAGCAACAGGTTTGGTTTTTGATATTCGATAGGGATGATTATATTCAATAATTTTATCAAGAAGAGTATACAGCAATACAGAAACTCATTAATTCAGATGAATGGCATTATAAAATAATGTAATTATATTTTAATAACGTACAGTCATTATTTTATTTAATAATTATTTAATTGAGCTTTCAGTCTAGTTTCTGTTTGTTAGTTGGATGAACTAGTAGAAGTATTGAATCTTAATTAGAGATCGGTGTGTCTAATCTAGTGTAAGCTGATTAACACAGAGACAGGACTTGAGTTAAACACATGCACAGTTGCAGCACATTCCGTGCTGTATGTTTAATTTTATTCTCATCTGTATTTTCTAGTTTGAAAACAGAACTGAGAGAAATTTGACTCTCTCTACTTTGTCCTTCTGAAGATTTTAAAATGGTGTCAATGTGATATTCAGTCAACTGCATGATGTTTCTGGTGCTACATCTCATCTGTCTCAGTGGTTTCTTTATTTAGATGACATGTTGATTCTCTGGTCCTGTTATCTTTTTCTCACTTATCTGTCTCTCTACCTCTCCTTCAACCTCCTGCGAAGTTTACTCACCCTGGACAGTGAAAAGCAGAAGGTGACTGCAAGTATTCACAGAAAGAGACGGGTCAAGGCTGTCCAGTAGGATGGGTTTCCAGCACAAGACTGCACACTAGATGCTGAGCGAGAGACGAGGTGGATCTTGTGTAAATATCATCTGACCGCTGGCCCAAGGTAGTTACAGACACGTGTTTGCATTTCAATTCTGCATCCATAATGACTTGAGACAAAAGCATGACCGGTTTGTACTTTTGTTTTATTGTTATCAAGTTCAACGTATGATTAATAAAACAATAGCATGACACTCATTTTGAAATGATCTAGTAATTTATTCAAAAATACATGCAATTCATACATACAATGAGCTGAATGTACTTCTGTTATTATGATGAACATGTTTTTATTTCTGATATTTTATGAGATGATTCACGCGCACCCTCGTACACTGTAAACAAATGTTTTATTTATGCTGTAACCACTTGAAACTTTCACATTCAGTTCAGTGTGATGCTCAACATTTCTTGGTAATTATTTGTGTAATTTAATAATGTGTGAAAATGATTTCAAAGTAAACCCTTCACCAAGTTTTTCATTGTGTGTGGAAAGATTAGTTCAGGTTGAAAATGTTATATTGTATTACTCTCAAAAAACTATAATATCTATTAATAAACAACTATTTTACCATAAAAAATACTAAAAAGTGTTTTGGTTTTAAATTATGATTGATGTGTACATACATATTTATTCAAGGTGTAAGTAAAAATGCATATAGGGCATTTAATTTTTACGTCAAGGTTACAACATATGACATTTTAATGTTCATTTACATTTTCACTGAAATATAAAACGACATGAACACAAAGTTTGCATTTATAAACCACATATTTTGACCTAGATTTTGGATTCTGTCATAGTTAATTTGCCCAAAAAGAATTGATGATATTGTCCTGTAAAATAATGAGCTGTATTTAACATGTACTGTAATATAAATAGTGTCAAAAATACAAACACATCATAAAACGAGAAGGAAAGATGAATTATGATGGGTCCATTTCATGAGTGCTG
>CM050425.1:27092999-27382999 GCA_027564155.1 Gymnocypris eckloni scoliostomus
TAAATAATAATTAACACAACACACTTTACCAGTGTAGCTTCTCCTTTGTCTTCTTGCTCCAAAATTTGACCGAGAGGAAATCTGCAAGAAAAATTGACCAAAATATGTGGTTTGATTTGATAAAAAATTTACACTTACTGATATGCAGTTACCTGTCCAGACAGGGACAAACATGGTTCTGCTACGAAGAAGAGCAGTATGATAACCAGTGTGTACTCCATGAGTGCACTGAGATGTGCTGTCTAAGTTCATGCTGCCTGCCTTTTAAGGGCTCTTCACTTGCTTCCTGGTACAACGTGTATTCTCAGTGGCCAACCAAATGTTTGTTTTTCTTCTTTACGCTGTTTTTAATTGCCAAGTGCACTTGCTGCTAGAGGGTGACACGGGAGTGAATTCTCAAACCTCTCCCGTCCCACTCCCACAAAAATTAATCTCTTCCCGACCCAATCCCACGAAAAAACTGGGGGAAAATCCCGTTCCACTCCCGGAAGAATGACTCCCATTCCCTCCCACTCCCGTGTTGTTGTTTTTTTTCGCGAAATCTGTCAGTTACAGTAAAAATATAGTACAGATCACAGCGTGCCCACCTTATTAGTTGAATAAAAACCCAAAATGTAGTTTTTTGTTATTATATTGAACTGAAAACCATCTTATGCACAGTGTTGCACAGATACAATTTCATGTAAATCATCCATGCTAACGCACACGTCTTCTATTGTGTTTATTTTTATACATTTCACTCTCTATATGTAACGGATGTATGCCAGTAAGGGCTGTGTGTAAACCTCACTCGCCTGACCTCAAACAGAGGCGCTCTAGCGACTGTAACCTTTGGCGTTCCTTGTTACAGCGCCCGCCTCCCGCGCCGGAATCCCGGGTTCGAGACCCGCTCGGAGCAAGAACGAGTTGTGGTGGTGTGGACCCGGGAGGGGGTGTTACATATAGATATATTTTTCAAAGACGGAGTTTCTCGCTCAAGTTCACATGAGACCTAAAGCGCATCCTGTTTGCTTAAAAGCGCAACGTTTCGTTGTTATTCTGAGTGCACACAAATAAACGTAGAGTCTTTACAGATTCGAAAGATGTATTAGGCTACTTTTATCTGTATGACCAAAAATGACGGAGATTTTAAGAGCAAGTGAGCGCACCGGAGCCTGTCCTGCAGCAAACGCGCTTCCACACAAACACTTCAATAGCGCACATTTCTCTAGGTTAACATCATATTGAGCGGCCATGTAAAGTTGCTACTACATCTTTCAGATGAAAAGCCATATTTGAGGTTGATGAATGATAGGTGAGCGTTTGGATGTCCTGCCCGAGTGTATTACCACATAGACCAGCCGTTAACAATCTGTCCATCACGGACTGCGTCATTCACTTAACCAGCCACACCAAAGCAAACAGGAGGAGAGCATAAAGAGACAGTTGAGTTCAGAATTAAAATATACAGTTTATAGTTTATTTATATAAAAGGTATATTTGTGTGTAAAGTTGGGTATTATTACTATTCCCGGTCCCGCCCACTCCCGATTACATTTTTTCCTCTCCCGTCCCAATCACGTGATTCGTAGCGATTTTGTTTCCCATCTCGCGGGATTCCCGTGACCCGTGGGATTCCCGACAAAATGTCAGCCTCTACTTGCTGCACATATTTAACTACTATTTTCATTGTGTCGGTGTTTTTGTTTACTTCACAAAATGTTTCATTTCCGCCCGAACAGGGACTTGAACCCTGGACCCTCAGATTAAAAGTCTGATGCTCTACCGACTGAGCTATCCGGGCTCTTACGGCCGGTATTTTCAACCGGAAGTTATATTTGTGTGACGTAAATGTAAACATTCTATGTTAAAAGTTGATTCACACATTTCACCGTACATGTTTCAATTATTGTTCATGTTTGCATGCTTTCCGCATTGCATTATTTAGTCTGGTATATAAAATAATTTAGCTTAAATTCCACACAAAATATGTAGAATCCACTTCCACTATAAAATACTATGTTTAGTCATTTGTGTTTATAGTAACTCACAGCCGCTTGGAACGTGATCCAATCAGATTGTTCTCAGTATTTAATGAATCGCAGTTGTACGATGTAACGTTAGAGGTGTCTTTTGTTCATCAAACAGTAGAGTCGGTCTGTGTACAAGACATCGTTTCGCTGTGCCGTTATGCAGACCCCACACAACTCTTTAAACATCACGTTTCAGGACGATAAAGAACTACAGGTGAGACATTAGCACACATGTCCGAATGCTAAGCGTCATATCTTTGGGTTGAGTGACGCACGCTTTGTTTTTTCGCTGTCAGGATTTGTTAAAACTACTCAAGGATGCCAAAACCGAACTACAGCTTACTAAAGACGAGGTGGAGCAAGTAAACAAAGATGTTAACAAATGGTAATTAATACGAATGCCATTATTATCTGTCTGAAATGAAGATTCAGCATGTATGAGTTACTCGTAGTAGGAATATCATTGGATGCCATCAGGAACTGTAAAATATATCAAAGTTTAGTACTATAAAAACAACTTACAAAAATAATAATGTACAGGTATATCTCAACAAATTTGAATATGGTGAAAAAGTTTTCTTGAAACTTAGTGAAAGTGAAACTTTCATATATTTTAGATGCATTACATGTAAAGTAAAATATTTCAAAAGTGTTTTTTTGTTTTAATTTTGATGATTAGAGCTTACAGCTAATGAAAGTCAAAAATCAGTATCTCAAAATATTAGAATATTTACATTTGAGTTTCAATAAATGACCATCCATACAGTATAAATCTGGGTATCTCTTGTTCTTTGAAAGCACAATAATGGGGAACACTGCCGACTTGGCAATGGTCCAGAAGACGATCATTGACACCCCCCACAAAGAGGGTCATTACTGAAAGGGGGGGGGCTGTTCAAGGAGTGCTGTATCAAAGCATAGTAAATGCAAAGTTGACTGAAAGGAATAAATTGGGTAGGAAAATGTGTACAAGCAACAGGGATGACAGCAAGCTTGAGAATACTGTCAAGCAAAGCTGATTCAAACACTTGGGAGAGCTTCACAAGGAGTGAACTGAAGCTGGAGTCAGTGCATCAAGAGCTCAGACATCTACCAGGATATTTTAGAGCACTTCATGCTTCCTTCTGCTGATAAGCTTTATGGAGATGCTGATTTCATTTCCAGCAGGACTTGGCACCTGCCCACACTGCCAAAGGTACCAAAAGCTGGTTCAATGACCATGTGTTACTGTGCTTGATTGACCAGCAAACTCGCCTGACCTGAACCCCATCGAGAATCAAGATGAGAGACACCAGACCCAACAATGCAGATGAGCTGAAGAACCTGTGCTTCATTACACCTGAGCAGTGGCACAGGCTGATTGTCTTCATGCCACGCCGCATTGATGCAGTAATTCATGCAAAAGGAGCTCCGACCAAGCGTTGAGTGCATAGAAATGAACATACTTTTCAGAAGCCTGACATTTCTGTTTAAAAGATAATATTTTTATTGATCTTATGTAATATTCAAATTTTCTGAGACACTGAATTTTGGGTTTTCATAATCTGTAAGCCATAATCATCTAAATTTCAAGAAATAAAGGCTTGAAATATTTCACTCCGTGTAGTGAATCTATATAATATATGGGTTTCACTTTCTGAAATGAGTGACAATATTGATATTGTCATGATATTCAATTTTTTATGAAGTAGCTATACATGCATCAGGGTTGTAGGTGTCCTTTCTACTGCAGACGTATAGCAGCTTCTATTAATATTATTGTAGCAAAGAGGAGATGGATCGGAGGATGATGATGATGGTCCAGATGGATGAAGGCCTGTGGAATGCATTGCTTGAACTGGACACTCTGATGCAGGAGAAGAAAAGCCTTGCCAGTCAGCTCGAAGAATTCACTTTATCTAGGTATGACTTTCCAGATAAACTGCTCAGCTACCACCGGTCTGTGGCTCTATCCTACCAACATATGCATTGCTTGTTTTTCCTAGAACCGTGTTTATGTAAATCTAATTAGTCACTTTAGATATTCTACTGAATAAATAAACCCAACAAAATCACTAAGACTGTAAAATGAGCCATTTACTTTTTATATTAAATAATAAAATGATCGGATGATACATAGACCCAGTGTTGGGGGTGACGCGAGTTACGTAATAATATGACTTTTTTCAAGTAACTAGTAAAGTAATGCATTACTTTTTCATTTACAAGAAAATATCGGAGTTACTTTTTCAAATAAGTAACTCCAGTTATGTAGTTTTCCCCATTTATTGATTGAAAGCTCTCCTGTCTGCATGTTGAGAGAAATCAGATGTTACTGTAGTTCTGAAATAAATATGCATTAATTAATCCCACTCGCAAAAAGAAGCAGATTCAGTATTCTGCAAAATGAATAAAAATAATGCAACTCAGAATGTGAGACAAACCTACAAATATCATTTATGTATTTAATCCTATTCTATTAACGAATGTCTTTGCTTCTGACCTTCGATGATCCAGTTCAATCATACTAATACAAAAATACTCTTGACAAACATTTGTGCGTCTTAGTTTTTATTGCTGAAGTGTTGAAATGTCTTCTGCATTCTACTGTACAGACGTGAATTTACTTTCCCTTCAGCCTGAGGCGTATTCATTACACTTTTGGTGTGAAAAGGCTTTTATATTTGACAAAATATAACTTTTTTTTATATCAAAAACAAACAAGCAAGCCCTGTCCAGATTGAAAAAGTAACGTAACGCATTACTTTCCATAAAAAGTAACTAAGTCATGTAATTATCAACTTTTTTTTTAGGGAGTAACGCAATATTGTAACGCATTACTTTTTAAAGTATCTTTCCCCAACACTGCATGGACCTATCCTGATTCCTGAATGGTGAAAATTACAGTTCTGGACATTCATTTTTCATCAGTTTCCAAGAATTTAGATGAAGACTTTGCCCATATTATATTATAAACTGGGAGCTTGTTATATTTCTTAAAGCATGGCATTTTCAACACTGTTTTGTCACAGTACCATAGAGTCGACGCAAGCTCTTCTGAGACGTTTGCAGTCCGAGGAAAGCAGTCTGCTGGAGCAGGAGTGTACTCTGAAGCTGAGGAAAGCACTGGCGGATGCGTCTGTAAACTCAGAGGAAGGTACAGCGATCACCTCTCTCTGGTCCATGCAGAATAACACTGCTGATATTCAACTGGTCTCAATCCACAGTTTCACCGGGTGAGAATCCAGTTAAACCAGGCTCATCCCGCCAGAGTAAGTCTACAGAAAAACCAGTCAGAAAAAGAGGAACGCGCAAGTGATCACGATCATTTTTAGATTTAGTACAACTAAGCTGCAATAAGCATGGGAAATATGGTGATTTTGTGTATTTGTATTATTTGATACAACAATTGAAATGTTCAATGGTGGTCACTATACTGAATAAAGTGTAAAGATTTAAAAGCTTATTCTCTGATAAACTCAAACAGGTGTGCTTCAGTTTTCAAACTTTAACCTGGAGGCACTCCTCCTCGGGGAAATTATGAGATAATGTAAAAATAAATATCCTATATTTATCATTTACTCACACTCATGGTTTTATGTAAACCTTTGGGGTAGTATTTTTTTGTGTGTGAAGAACCGTATGCAAATACATTTGAAAACTGAATACATCTAACTCTAATTGTGGATAGAAAAAGATATCCTGCCAATTTAATACATATTTCACAGATAACAGATGATCTTTCTTTTAGCTTGTATACAACTGATAATTTATGCTGACTTTAAAATAAACAGTTTTTCCCTCACACAGTTATTTACATGCATTTTATTGTTATATTTTAATAAAAAGGGATACAATTGCAAGGTTACATCATGATATTTAGAAGTCTTTGTCATCAAGAGTAAAGGCAACAAAATCGCGTTTCATAAAAAAACGTTTTTTGGCACATGTCGGCCACCGTAGAGCACAAACACGTGTGTGATGTAATTTGATTCATTTCAGTTTCCTCGAACTAAACATATAAGTTCAAACCATAAGCGACCGATGGTTTTGCCAAAAAGGTTAATATACACATTAACAGTGATCACTGATAGTGAAGTGCGCTGAATTGAATCAGGCGTTACTCTAGTACAGGGAAGCAGCTGTCAGATTGAGACAAATATGGCCATTGCTTTGGTCTCGATACTGAATGTTTAGTGTCGTTCCGTGTGTAAGCTCCCGACGCGTCGCGCTTCTCCGCGGAGACTCGTGTGTTTAGCTGACGCGCTGGTTTATTATATCCACTGAATCATGGCATCATCTCCGGAGCAGCGGTGTGTGTTCACTCTGTGTGCGGGTGAGCCGCTGACCGCTGGGCTGAGAGAGGTGTGTGGACTGGGTCATGCTGAACCTCCCCAGCCCTCTGCTAACGCGTCCAGTGAGGGTAAGAGAGTGCTCGGATGAGATATGTGTTATATATGTGTTTATAACTCTTCATATCACTGACAGATGCTGGCTCAAGGAAGACTGAGGTGTCAGACAAGATGTGCTGCTCGACCTGTCAGTGTCCCTTTGAGAGTCGAGAGGAGCAGGTATGACTACGAGGAATTCATTACAGTGCTGACACAATACATTTAAGTGCCCCTATTATGGGTATTTTTGGTTTTGGGAGTCAACAGGGGTGTCCCAGGACGCAGGTTATGTGACATACCCAGGTATGTTTAAGAGTACAGGTACATCTCAAAAATTTAGAATATCTTGAAAAAGGTCAATATTCTCATTTCAGAAAGTGAAACCCAAATATTATATAGATTCATTACAGTGAAATATTTCAAGCCTTTATTTCTTGAAATGTGGATGATTATGGATCAGGGGTGTAGCCACGGGTGTGCCAGGGTGTGCCGGTGCCACCCAGAGTGGCAGCTGGCACACCTAAAAACAGATGCAGAATAATAATTTTTTTAATCGTAATAAACATGGGCAGCGCAAAGGAGGGGCTAGCAGATGCTTCAGCACCCCAAGAAATACCAAAGCACTGTCATTGCACCCATAAGAAATGAAATAAATTAAAAACATTGTACTTATTATTACGCATTCATAACTCTGCATTGCAATATAACGTGGACGTGTTTAGCAGGCGCACTTTTCGAATTGACAGCATTTTATTAAAAAATTGATCGGTTCCTTGTGCCAAGAAGGCCTGTCCCGACTAAAGATTTCCTAGTCACACATAAATTGATTAATATAATAATTTAGGCTACTAACCATCCTTTAAGATATAGGCGTATAGCCTATTCCGCGAAGCGCACGTCTAAAAGCTTGCAACGGCAAAAGTAGGCTAATGATATGAATGTTGGGGAAAGGCAAAATAAAACATTTGAATTATTCGTTAATAAACTAGTGATTTCTTCTCAGTCAGTGTCGGCTGAAAATGTAAAGTTGCAGAATGCGACGCTGACTTTAATAAAGAAATGCACCTTTTCATTCCGACTAAGTAATTAAAGATTGGTATTTTTGGTTCGTTCGTTCGTTTAATAAAGTAACTGGTTCATTGCTGTGACGCTCCATTTCACGGAGACTGCATGAGGCAGAAAGCACATCTTGTTTCTCTATTGTTTCTCTGTGTAGCCTACATAAATAAAAGCATATATATATATATATATGAACTGGCTGTTGAATTTTGTATTTTGAAAGTTCAATAATAATATAAAAACTTGCGGACGGATTCATTACCCGCTTTGTTCCGGGACCTCACAATTTACAGATCAAGCAGTGCTTACAATATTTGTTAATTTAAAATGTAATTACAATTTTAAATTATTTTCAAAAATAAATAAATAATAATAACATAATTGAGGCATTCAAGGCCAGACCACGCCGTCGCCCTTTGAGCAGCTAACAGGCACCATTAAATGTACTGTGCTATGTTGTTGGCGATCCTGAATGTAATGTATAAAAATATTTTACTGCTTTCTCTAATGTGTCTTGCAAGACATCTATTCAAGATTGTTTATTCCACCAAAAGTAATTTCAAAGGAACATTATATGTAGGCCCATGTACAGTTTAAGTCATCATTGCAGGATGTGCAAAATGATAATGATTTAAAAAAGGAGAGATTATTTAAAAGCATTTTGTTTTTATTTAGTAGAGCAGCTACAGCTGTTTTTACATAATATATTTTTGCATAGCCTAGTCACTGAAGTCAATGATTATTCTTTGATAAAGTAAATGTGCTTTGCTCACTGTATAATGTGTTCGTTGTTTGAATAATCGTGGAAATGCGGTGTTATAATTAGAAACTTAAAATGTATTTTTATTAAACCTGTGATCATCAGGTTAAATAGGAGTTTAGTCTTATTAAAATATGTGACATAAATTGTACTTGCCTAAAAGGGGTTTATGATGTGTGTAGTTAATGATTAGGCTACAGTGAGCGCGTTTGACTAGAGCGCAGTTAAAGAGCTGTTGTAGGTTATACTGTATGTGATTGTCGGTGACACTCTTGAGCGAGAAAGCTTCGGAAAATGGAAAAAAACTACAACAACAAAAATATAGCTGCAAGCAGCGATAACCAGGGTTCAAGAATTTTAAGGCCTAAGGTGGTATGCTTTTAGGGTCTAGGCCAACATAGCTGGATACATAGCTGACAGTGAAACTCATCGAAAATGGACAATAGGCTCACAGAACACACACACACACACACACACACACAAATAGAAATGAAATGGTTAAACTATCATATTAATAATCATTAAGCTTGCTTACACAGATACACACACAGACACACTCATATACGGACATACATGCACACATATTTTGTTGCAGATATAGATATTTGAAATAAATGACAGGTGACAATACTCTTTGCAAGTCTTCTCTTTTTAAGAGTTTATATCAGGGATCTCCAACCCTGCTCCTGGAGAGCTATCATCCTGCAGATTTCAGTTCCAACCCTGCTCCAACACACCTGTCTGAAATTAACAAGTAGCCTTGAAGACTGTGATTAGCTGGTTCAGGTGTGTTTGATTGGGGTTGGAGCTGAAATCTGTAGGACGTAGCTCTCCAGGAGCAGGGTTGAAGACCACTGGTAGGCCAATGTGAAATGCAGGGCTGACAATTGAACACATTCACAATGGAGAATTCATTAAAACTGTCTCTCTCTCTGTCACATACACACACACACACAGGTTTAAAATGCTTAATAAACAGTAAGCATACAAACACAGACACACAGACATACGCAGAAATGAAAGGTTTAATAATACTAAATATACAGCACGCATGCTAACACACACACACACACACACACACACACACACACACTCACTTTGTTGCAGATATAAAATAGTGATTTTCAAAGACATCCAAAATGGAGAATAAGTTAACAGACACATGTAGCCTACACAAAAATGAAATGGTTAAACTAACATATTAATACCCAATAAGCATGCTTGTTTTTTTTTTTGTTTTTTTCGCATTAATCTGACAATAAATGTGGCACACCCAGTTTTTCTGATGCACACCCAGAGTCTCCTTTCTGGCTACACTCCTGTTATGGATTATAGATAATGAAAACCCAAAATTCAGTGTCTAAGTAAATTATAATATTACATAAGATAAATTAAAAAAAAGGATATTTAAAACAGAAATGTCAGGTTTCTGGAAAGTATGTTTATTTCTATGCACTCAATACTTGGTTGGGCTCCTTTTGCATGAATTACTGCATCAATGCGGCGTGGCATGAAGACAATCAGTCTGTGGCACTGCTCAGGTGTAATGAAGCACAGGTTCTTCAGCTCATCTGCATTGTTGGGTCTGGTGTCTCTCATCTAGATTCTCTGGGGTTCAGGTCAGGTGAGTTTGCTGGTCAATCAAGCACAGTAACACATGGTCATTGAACCAGCTTTTGGTACCTTTGGCAGTGTGGGCAGGTGCCAAGTCCTGCTGGAAAATGAAATCATCATCTCCATAATGCTTGTCAGCAGAAGGAAGCATGAAGTGCTCTAAAATGTTCTGGTAGATGTCTGCGTTGACTGGACTTCAGAAAACACAGTGGACCAACACCAGCAGATGACATGGCAGCCCAAATCATCACTGACTGTGGAAACTTCACACTGGACTTCAAGCAACATGGATTCTGTGTCTCTCCTCTCTTCCTCCAGACTCTGGGACCTTGATTTACAAATGAAATGCTAAATGTACTTTCATCTGAAAAGAGGACTTTGGACCACTGAGCAAGAGTCCAGTTATTTTTCTCCGTAGCCCAGATAAGATGCTTCTGACGATGTTTCTGGTTCAGAAGTGGCTTGGAGCTCTTTTCCTGAAGATGTCTGAGCGTGGTGACTCTTGATGCACTGACTCCAGCTTCAGTTCACTCCTTGTGAAGCTCTCTCAAGTGTTTGAATCGGCTTTGCTTGACAGTATTCTCAAGCTTGCGGTCATCCCTGTTGCTTGTGCACATTTTCCTTCCCAATTTATTCCTTCCAGTCAACTTTGTATTTAATATGCTTTGATACAGCACTCCTTGAACAGCCCCCCCTTTCAGTAATGCCCCTCTGTGACTTACTCTCTTTGTGGAGGGTGTCAATGATCGTCTTCTGGACCATTGCCAAGTCAGCAGTCTTCCCCATTATTGTGTTTTCAAAAAACAAGAGATACCCAAAATGTATACTGTATGGATGGTCATTTATTGAAACTCAAATGTAAATATTCTAATATTTTGAGATACATATTTTTGACTTTCATTAGCTGTAAGCTCTAATCATCACAATTAAACCCAAAGTTTTACTTTACATGTAATAAATCTAAACTTTTTCACAATATTTTTTTTTTTAGATGTACCTGTACCATCAATTAACAACCTTGGAGCTCACAAATAGGTGTCTAGGTTTATGAGGTATCATAAAAAATAAAACATTAATTTCCCTATGGTGAAAATGAATGGGATTTCACTTTCAGAACCCGCCTGTTGCATTCCACAATGTAACGGAGCATGATTATATCATTGTTATAGTTAGTCACCTTTTAGACATTTATTTGCATACTGATTCACGATTGGTCTTATTAACGTATATTTTATATTCCAAGCTCCTGTTATTTTCTGTCATACAAGTGTGTAATGACATGGAAACTACTGCTGTGCTAGTCTTCTGAAGTCATGTCATAGCTTCGTTCGAGGGATAGAAAGACATGTATTATGTATGTTAAAGCAGTCCCAGTCTTTTATCAGATGGAGCATTACAAACTTGACTGGCACCGCTTCAACCTGAGACAGCGGCTGGAAGGGAGCTCAGTGGTCACGGTGGAGGAGTTTGAGAGGAAGACCGGCACAGGTAGAGTCATGCATGCTCATATAACCTTACTGACCAACTGCTTTATCCAGTTTGCATAAGAGTCATATTTGTGTATTCTTCAGGCGATATTTCAAGCATTTCGGGTTCAGACTCAGACAGTGAGGATGGAGATGAAGTGGGCGCTGAAGAGACAGACAGTGCTCTGGACACAGATCAGTCCACACGTCGACTTTCTACCAAAGCAGTCTTTCAAAACACTCAGGGACAGTACCTGTCATTGTATCGCTGTGTTCTGCAAAACAAGAAAGTGAGTACATCTATCCATCATGTCTCAGACTTAGTCTGTGCCTAAATTACAAGAGAACAATCCCCACTCAACAGATTATTTTCAGACACATTGTATTGTTTGAAGCAGTTTCGTAATAGACCAAGAGAGGACCTTTAGCTGGTACACTTGACTTCATTACCAATTTAACCTTAGTTTAGTTTAAATCATGTTCCAGAAAAACATTAAATGAGGAAGAGGTGAAAAAATAATTACATTTATTAAAAACATTATTAGTTTTGCCTCTTTTTTGCATATAGCCCTCTGATTGGTGAAGCACATTTGTTTCGTACTAGATGATGTTTATAGACGGTTTCATCGAGCGCACGCGCCCGGTCCGAAGGTAACTTCCGGTCTGTGTTTGTATATCGGGCTGTTAGTGGCGCCGGCTACAAACACAGTTAAAGTGATGAGTAATGAAGTTAAGGTCAGGTTGTTGTGTTGTGGGATGTGTTTCACGTACATACATTTATTTATTTGTGGCGAACTACCACAATATCAACTTTTCCAAAAGGCTTTGTTGAATAAACATGAGCATGTAATGCACGCTTAAAAATCAAAACGTGATATATCACTGTATTTCTGAAGGAACACTGTCTTGATGTCATTGCATATTATATGTCTGATAAAGCAGCGTTTGTAAGCTGAGTTTACAGCCGTTACCGGCGCATACTGATTAACGTTAACGTTATTTCTCCCGCTTTTAAGCGTCTCCTGCTGACAGAGAGTGAATTTGCATTTTTAATAAGTCCGTCCAAGTGGTTATCGCTGCATCTCAGTCCGTCTGATTTACGAAGCAAACATATTTTGCTTGTTATAAAAATAATCTACTCCAGAGGGACTTAGCTGTTGTTATTGATTCTATTCGGATGTCTACCGGAAGTTAAGTCAGGGCCACAAACGCAGTAGAGTTTGTTTATGTTGTTGCCGTTGAAACCGTGTATTATGTGCCTGCGGTAGTTCAAGATCAAATTGTGTTGTTTAGAAGTAACTGAACTCTATTCTCTGTGAAGTGTGCAGGAAGTGATATATCTCATTGGTCCACTCTGAGGTTAGCATCAACCTGGTTCCCTTGACAAACACCTAATAGGATCTCTCCATTGGTTTTGGGTAATTATAGAAAACAGGCTCTGTCACTAGCAGAGCTTAAAGTTGTTCATCATGATAATCTTAAAAATTTGGAGCCTAAATACATTGGCCAGAGGTAAAAAGATCAAATGAGACTATAAATTAACCACACCATGTTGCTTAAATGTCACCATCAATAAGTTTCTGACAACTCTTCAGTCAAGTTTGAGTTAGAATAGTTAGAGCGTGAGTAGGAGTTAGGAGCGGACTAGTTAGTAGATGAGTTTTCCTATTTGGTGTGATGATGTTTAATGCCTCTTTAGTCCTATTTAGCTGCTTGTTAGCAACCACTGTTTTCAAGACACGGAAAAGCTTCAAAACTCAGTGTCATTGAATGAGACGGTGTTAAGCATGCAGACCTTATAAAAACACGGCCAAAAGACTCCTTGACTTCAGGACGATAGAAGCAGAAGTTCACGTCCAGGGTTTAGGAGTCGTTCTTTCAGTCTCATCTGATTCTGTTGTCATACTCAAACACAGGACAATGAAGAAGACTTGGTTTCCTCGTTACTGAAACTATCAAACAACACTATTTGGGTCATTCTGATGACTGGCGGGGGACACTTTGCTGGAGCGGTTTTTAAGGGGTCAGTCAAAAGTTTGAAGTTTGTCTATAACCATAAATATTTGAATGACATGCTTAATATAGTAGTTAATCAAAAACTATTCCCGAATTGATTTGTCTAACACATAGAAAAGAGATCATGCAGCATAAGACGTTTCATCGGTACACGGTGAGAGCGAAGCGAGGGACCGCACAGGGACTGAGGGACTCTCAGAACCGCAGCCATGCACCTAAATCTGCAGGAGCGGCCCTCAGGCGTTACAACGAGGCAGCGCTGCACAAGGTCAATGTGTTATATATACAAACTTGAATAACACTACTTGCATGGAATTGTTATTGATATACGCTCTTTTTAAACCAGGATATTCACGAGCTAATAGAAAGCTGGGCTGAGTATTTGAAGGATGCATGTGCCATCTTCCTGCGTGCACAGAGTTACAATAAGAGCATGTTTTTTGGAGGTCGTGGAGCACCACTGGATAAAAAGATCTGAGGGTCCGGGTTCTGCCTTTTGCCACACGTAGAGCAACATTTAGAGAAATACAGCGGGTTTTTAATCTCCTCTCAACTCTACATGTTTATCGTAAGTTGAGATTTGCTACCATGTAATATATATCTTTGCATTTCTCTCCTTTGATATGATTGTCTGTTACATTCCAGAAAAGGACACTGACATCTCCAGTATTTTCAGTCCTTCGAAGAGAGTGTGGAAGAAGAAAACTCCTAAACCTGTTAGTCATCCAGTGCCAAACATCAATGGTGCGTCTGAACCCGGACTGCGTCTTACATACTGTGCTTCTGAAAATATGCTTATTAAAGGGCTGTTTTGTGGTCAGTGCCTACAGAGGAAGACGAGGATAAAGAAGAAAGTTCAGAGGAGGAAGACGAGGGGATGCTAGAGACGGTGGAGGAGACTCTGGGAACTCTGGACCTCAGAGAACACGAGGTCCTGCTTAATAAGAAGAAGAGGAGGAAACGGAAAGAGAAGAGAGAAGGTAAAGACCTTTACAGAAGAACAGTCAAATGCTTTTAGTAAAGATGGAGATTATTGAAATACATCTTGTGTCTTCAGACTCGAGCAACAGAGAAATAACTGAAGAACAGGCCGATGATGAACTACTGGAAGAAGGTGGAGAGGACTCTAAAGAGACGCAGAGAAAGTCCAAGAGCAGGAGGAAACCGAAAGACAAAAAACGCCAGGCAGAAGAAGGTAAAACACTGATGGAGTCAACTCCTGCAACAGCAACATGTCCAAATAGTTCTGAAGTCATGCACTAATAAAACATCAGACGGATTTGTATTCAGAAAGGATGCATAGATCAATCAAATGTGACATTTATGCAAAACATGTTTCAAATAAATTCTGTTCTATTTTCAACAATAATATGTGACCCTGGAGCACAAAACCAGTCATAAGATCAATTTGTTTTAAATTGAGATTTACGTATAAGCTGAATAAATAAGTTTTCCATTGATGTATGGTGTGTTATGATCGGACAATATTTGGCTGAGATACAACTATTTGAAAATCTGGAATCTGAGGGTGCAAAAAAATCTACTTATTGATAAAATCATCTTTAAAGTCGTTCAAATGAAGTTCTTAGCAATGCATATTACTAATAAAAAATTTAATTTAGATATATTTACTGTAGGAAATTTACCAAATATCTTCACGGAACATGATCTTTAATTAATATCCTAATGATTTTTGGCATAAAAGAAAAATCAATAATTTTGACCCATACAATGTATTTTTGGATATGGACTGGTTTTGTGCTCCAGGGTCACATATTATGAAATTTTCATGAGCACCAAATCAGCATATTAGAATAATTTCTGAAGAATCATGTGACACTTGAGAAAATTCAACTTGCCCTTCCAGGAAAAAGTTATATGTTAAATTAAATATATATTTTTTAAATCTATATTTTCAGAAGAAGTGGATGAGTCTTGGGAATATAGTTTGAGGGACACTCTCTACACCGCCTGTAAAACCGGGGACATCCAATCATTACGCACCCTCCTTCAACTACCAGAGGACCAGGAAGAGGAAAAGAATGGAGAAGAGAGGAATCGAGAGAATCGTAGCTCAAGCGTTTCATCACGTCTTCTCAACAAGCCCATAGACTCCGCAGGCTTTACTTTACTGCACGTGGCATCAGCAGCTGGACAGAAATCAGTCATCAGACTGCTACTGGATGAAGGCAGTGATCCAGCTAACCAGTATGCACTTACTCAATCCTTTCAATCATCAACTAGCAGGTTTTCATGTGGCCGGAGGGGTCGTGTAATACTGGTCAATGTCTTTTTTAGGGATAAGAAAGGACAGACTCCATACGGCGTTGCTCCTGAAAAAGACACCCGCAACACATTTAGAAAATACATGGCTGAACACCCTCAAAAGTACGACTACACTAAAGCTCAGGTAGACCAATCTCTCTTATGATGACTAGCTTCATCACATAGTAACAACATCTTCATTTGCTTAGAAGGTCAATTTTCTGATTGTGTGTGATTTTTGTTTTCTGAAATATATATAATTTTTACAGTTTTTTTTTTTCTCCATATGATGTGTATGTGTGATGCTCTGTCTTTGTTTTAGGGTGACCTTTTAACATTCTGTCAAGGGTCTACAGATGAAAAATAGCCTTTTGGGCTAATTCTGGCACGTTTACAGTTATGTTTATTAATGTGCATTGCCCCTGTAAATAAATAATTCAACAGAGACCACAAATAAAAATGATCCTAATTTTCACTTTAAAACAAATTAGATGTTGCTACATATTAAATACATTTTTACTTAAGAAGACAAAACCAGTGGTCTCAGACCTGCACTGTTTACACATGTTTAATAATTTATTTATGACATGTTATTATTGTATATAACAGTATTTTTTTAAATGTATAAATAAAAATATCAAAAAAAAAAAAAAATGTTTTTGTTTTTTGGAAAACCTTTGTATGCACAGCTGCCGTGTCTTTGTGACCCAAAGTAATAAATCTGTCACTTATTCCTGTATTTTCTTTGCTTTAATATGTTTAAGGTGCCTGGACCACTGACTGAAGAAACGGAGTCCAAAAAGGCAGAGAAGAAGAAAGCCCAAAAAGCAGCACGGAAACAGAGAGAAAGAGCAAAAAGAAGAGAAACTCAAGCAGCAGCAAGAAGAGGAGGAAAAGAGGAGGTTCATAGCTCTTAGTGACCGAGAGAAGGTGACCGCTTCATTTCTTCCTCTTACTGTAGTTCTTATGCGGATGACTGATTGTGTCATATTTCTGATGTCACACAGCGAGCGCTGGCTGCAGAGAGGAGATTGGCCACCGCTGGAGTAACACTCACTACCATCAGGTATTACCTTTTATTATGTAATAATATCTCAATGGAGAAATATCTGTCCATCATTAATAACTAGCATCAACATGTTTTTAAAGGAGATGTTTTCAGTGTGGAGAGTCGTTACTGGGGAAGATTCCTTTTGAATATCTGAACTACTCTTTCTGTTCGCCTCGCTGTGTCCAAGCCCACCGCAAAGCCAATCCCTGACCTTTGACCTCTTAACACACAGCATTAGAGGTCGTGGTGCCATATTTCATCTTACATGATCTGGGAGTTGACGAGAAACATCAAGGATTTCACAGTTGTCTTTGGAAATGACAAGACTACCTGAAATCAGAGAAGAGAATTATTAATAAATCTGTAATTTAACATGGACACTCTGATATTGTATTACTTCTCAACCACTGAGATTCAAAAACAGGTTCTGTATCTTCATGACATAAACGCTCATTAAAAATCATAGTTCATTCAGAACTGTAAAGTAAAATCATGGTGTGTTTTATGCTTTATGATGTAAAACTGTTGAAGTTCATTCTTCCACATTGTTTGGCAGCTTAATGCAGTTGAAATCATCATTGATATGATTATTTTGGTTTATTATTGTTTCCAAACTAGCAAAAAAAGATATGATTGACAGCACAGAAGCCTACAGTCACTGAAATTAAAACAAGGACCGCTGTTTTTAAATCACTCATTTATTTATTTCCAAGTAACTAGATGCATTTATATTATTCCAGATATCTTACATCATGACTGCCCCCTCAAAAACATTGAATATGGAGTTATGACACAGATTTAAAGCAGATAGTTTAATGCACATCAAGGTCTTGACTTATTAGATTTGTAAAACAGCTCTAAAATGAACCTCAACACTTGGTGTGGAAAAACGTTACCATTTCTTAAGAAATAAACTGACCAGTGAATGTGGCAAAATGACAGTGTTACAGTTTCATGATGTATTCTGCATTACGATGGCTGTATTTCTCTGTAATAGCTGATAGATTTGAGCAGAGATGATGATACTGTTATCTACTGAACATTGAGAGGCGTGCAGAGTTTATGATCGTGTCTTCTGTCCAGTGTTGTTCAGCTGAGGCCGGTCCATAAACAGGACTCTTCTGTGTGAAGGAGCTCTTTCCAGCTCCAGCACCGTGATGTTGTTTGTCTGAGTCGCACTAAGATAAGGTCCGGGGACATACAGCGTCTGTTGGGGGCCCCTCTGGGGCCAATACCTTCCCAGGTTCACCCCATTTACCCACACCTGACCCTAGAGAAAACACAAAACTGCCATGTAGTTAAGATAACAAATATGCAAGATGTTCTTCATAATACAAAAAATACCTTGGTCCATCCATTAAGTTTGACGAAAGTGTCCCATGCGAGGCCTGTAGACTTCAAGGTTCCTGAGTAGATCATTGGTCCGTCTCCTGCTTGCATCGCTGACCCTGAGTGAGCCGCCTGCAGCCAGCCGTTGGCCACCGCAGTGTCAATGTCCAGTGGATAGACTGACCAATCAGTGAGTACGTCATTGCCCAAAATAAGGTTACCCAAGAGACCCTGAAAAGCGTTTTATGTACTTCATTACTCAGTTGGTTTAAGGAATATTAGTAAATCATGAAGAATGACATTAACTTGCCTTATTATCATTGATATATCTGCCAAAATTAACCCTCCCCATGTTCTCCACGAGTATGTCCAACTGATCCCCTTGTTGTCCCGTAACGTTCATCACCAGTGCAGTGTCCCTCTCCATAAGCCCCTGGTACACCTGCTCGCAGACAAGTTTCAATATAAACCATCGTTTCTGGCAAGCACCTGCCTTTCACACAAAACCATGGTTAAGAGGAGTTAAGTGCAGGCCCTAAATAAACCGTTAAACGTGTTGGGTAATCGTTCTCCATTTGATCAGCAGTTTGGTTTTGTGAATAGAAGATGCATCCCAAACCCACTTTAAATACCTGGATGATGAACTTAAATAAGTGGATTGATGGACACTTCGTGCACTCAACTGTCACAGCTTAAATGATGTCATGAATGGGGCGGGGCTATCAGACATATACAGTTCATACACTAATGGTTGAGCACATAGTGTATAGTGTGTCATGTGAAACACAGTTTGAGGGTGAACTCGGTAGCTGTGTTCTAATTGGCAGGGTCCCTATGCAGTGTTCACTGCACCCTAAACACAGGATATCAGTTTAAGTGCACTTGACAACAAACAAAATGTGAGTTATGCACATTATAAGAGTATGAGGTATGATGACATGATATACTTTATAAATAAATAGAATAAATAATCATACTTTTATTTAATATACTGTACCTATGTATAAATAGCTTTATTATACTTAACTAAAACTAAACCCATGAAAACTTTTTTTACTTAAAATAAAATATTATTAAAAACTTATTTCACTTAGTTGCCAAAACAGTTTTTTAATTTAGTTTAACTTGATGTACTTAAATACAACTGAAATAAAATGTATAATTATATAGACTGTATGTTAAAAAAAAAAATAAAAAATAAAAAATTACAATGAAAACTAAAACAAAATATATCATTAAAAACATTTAAAAATGTACACAAGATTTATTTGATTCAATACATTATTTAAAAATACAATATTTATATGTGCTATTATACGAATGATTGCAATATTATCATCTAAAACTGTATTCACAAAGATTTGTTTTGATTTGTTATTTTTATACAGCTCAAATATATTATTAAAATGCTTTTATATATATATATAAATATATATATGTATTTTATATATATTATATAATGATTATATAATATTTTTTGATTTTTTTTCAAAACTGAAGGTAAATATATATTATATATTGTGATGATATATTATTATATGTTATATATAGTGTTTTATAATATCTTGAACATTTATTTATAATATTATAATATTACAGAGCACTGTTAGTCAACTGGAAAGCACCTAGTTATTATAGTTAGTTTGTTTCACCTCATCTTCATCACAATGGTCTTTATGTGCTTATTATATTATCATCTCAATAGCTCTGCAAAAGATTTGTATACAGGATTCACCAGTGTTTTGCTGGTGTGCTTGTCATATGATTTCAACATGGCTTCCCCATGGTACCCGCTGTATGTGGAATATGTTTACACTAGGACAAAAGTGTTGGTAAACAGTAGTTTTACACACACAGTTATAGTGTGTGACTAACTATGGCGAGAACAAAACATTGTGTTAGCGTGACCCAAACAAGTGTTCTGCTCACCCCATTCACAGAGACGTATGCACGATCATGGATGCCATTGAGGGGCGAGATGAGAGGGGTCGGCTCGGGAACATTCTGTGGCAGTGTCGTTCGGTAAAGCATGAAGCCATAGTACTGCACACAGTTGACATAACACAAGCTCAGACCAGCTTTTACACGTAACCTCCAAAGCCCAACCCATACACCCACAGCCATACAATACAGCATTGGTGGCCTTTACCAGCTGGCTAAAGCTGAATTAGCTATAATTACGCTCATAACGTTTATGGACCATGTTATGTTCTTTTAAATATCACACCTGTTTAATCTCCTCAAACGTCAAAGGATATTGAGATCGGACTGGACCTTGAGGTGACAGCGTATCCAGCAAGCTGCTAATGTTCCCAACCTATGAAAGAAAAAGGGAACGGAGTAAGAAGAGGTGTATGGCCAAGAAATCTGGCAAGTGAAATATCCACACCTTCTGAAGTGTAACAAAGCCATAAGCGAACTTTGGGGTGGCTGGTGGCATGGGACCAACTGGAATGTCTCGAAACTGAAAACAAACACATTAGGGCCTGTTATTAATAAAATAGGCTGGTTACAAATACTAGCTGGTCACCTAGTGAGTGTGCACTATGAACAAAACTGTATAAAACAATAACTTTTTATTGAGTCCACTAACTATGTAACCCCTCCAACATGGGTCCGCACCAACTCACCGAGCGGGTCGCGAACCCGGGACTCCGGCGCGGGAGGCGGGCGCTCTAACAAGGAACGCCAAAGGCTACAGCCTCTAGTGTCAGTCGCTAGAGCGCTTCATTTGAGGTCAGGAGAGTGAGGTTTACACACAGCCCTTACTGGCATACATCCGTTACACTCACCCCCCTAAACCTCACTCCCATCCGGGTCACGGCACCAATGTAACCCCCCCGACACGGGTCCGCACCAACTCACCGAGCGGGTTGCGAACCCGGGACTCCGGCGCGGGAGGCGGGCGCTCTAACAAGGAACGCCAAAGGCTACAGCCTCTAGTGTCAGTCGCTAGAGCGCTTCATTTGAGGTCAGGAGAGTGAGGTTTACACACAGCCCTTACTGGCATACATCCGTTACATATACACAACTACACGTCAACTATCAGGCTTTAGAGTATTAGTAGACCGTCTGCTTAACATCTGCTAACGCTTCATCCCCCAGCAGACATATTACTCACTGTGAGTATCTGCAAACTAACCCTACCCTGAATCATACTCTAATAAGAGCTGACATTTACTGTTGTAGCAAATTAATGAAAGTTAGTTGACATGTAGTTACTTATAGTTAGTAGAAAATCTGAAGTGGACTATCGAAATCAAGAGAAATCGTTATTTTTAATGTCCAGTAAAAACTGCTTCGTCATTTTTTTCCTGCTTTAGTCTTACATCTGAATAACATACAAGTCCTTTCTACCACCATTCAGAGTTTAAATATGACTTGTTTTAGAAGAAATTCATACTTTTATTCAGAAAGGATGCATTAAATTGATCAAAATCTAAAATAATGACATTTATAATGTTACAAAATATTTATATTTATAAAAAAATGCTGTTCTTTGAACTTTCTATTCATTAAAACACCAATATGAAGCAGCACAACTGTTTTCAACATTAATAATAATAATAAGAAATGTTTATTGAGCAGCATATTAGTATGATTTCTGAAGGATCACGTAATGATGCTACTGAAAATACAGCTTTGCATCACAGGAATAAATTACATTTTAAAATATATATAATATGATAGAAAACAGATATTTTAAATGATAGTAATATTTCACAAAATTACAGATTTTTTGAGAAAATGCTTAGTGAGTATTAAGAGTTAAGAGTTAAAATGTACTGACCACAAACTTCTGAACAGTTACACAGTCATACGTCCAACATTACCATTGTTGAATATTGTCATGCGTGTGCATTCAGAGTTAATATATGCATGTTCTTACATTCTTAATGACATCTCTGATGGCAAGCAGTTTATCAGTGGGGTCTCCTGCCTCTGATAACGGTGCATTATAATCATAACTGGTCACCACAGACCGAAACCTGGTATCGTGATCCGCTCCTATAAGTGATAATATTCACACATTAAGATGACCGCATTACCATCAAGGACATGGGAACAAGCATACCGAGATAGCAGATTTACCATTCCAGTAACCAAAGTTCGTTCCTCCCTCAAACATGTACCTGTGATTAGAAGAAAACTCTTTATCCAAGTTGGATTATCAGAGCCAAGTTTGAATTGATAATATTAAAACATACACTCATTATTGTATAGAAACATCACTTACATGTTCACACTGGCACCCATGGACAACATCTCTCCCAGCATTTTGCTCACTTTGACCGTGTCCACAGAAGCATGTTTATCACCCCAGTGATCCAGCCATCCAGTATAAAACTCAGAATTCACCTGAAACCATGATGCATCACTTACTGCCAACTCCTACAGCTTGATCAACAGAGAGACAGACAATCATCACACGACTGCTCTTATTACCAGAGGGCCTTTAGGCTCAAACCTTCTCTGTCGAATGAAGGCTGCAGTGATGTTGGCGTCTGACGGGGAAAATAATGACATTTTGAACACTTGATATACTAAAAATCGAGTCATAATGTCTTAAAAACACCACACGGGTCAGACGCAAGTGACCTCGGTTGACCTTACCTGTGCCAAAGTCTATAGTGGCGTACAAGCCCTCAAGTGTGCCACAGATCATCTCTTTATCCGTATTCCCATCTGTAGTAAAGAGAATGACGTCTTCCCCCAGGAACAAACGGAAGAGAATGCGAAGATGCCGCATGTAGTTGTAATCACAGGCGAAGTAGCTGCCATATTCATTCTCCACCTGATAAGAGAATAAAAGCACAACATATTCACACCTGAAAAGCCATGCTTGTCTATACACTATAAAGCACTGTTTACATATCAACACCAAACATAATTACTATGTCTGAGTCCTGCAAAACATGAGCATCGGTCACTGTAATAAGTGATATATGCATACTCTGTAAATATTATTTGACATTTTTCTCTAAGTGGAGCAGCATAGTGGTTAAATATCCCAGCTGGTAACAACCAATTGTAGGTTCTTCTAACCCAGCAGTCAACATTGTGTCCTTGAGAACGTCACATCGGGTTCATTCTAGGGGACTCATCTGAGGACACTGCATTGGACAAGTGTGTCTGGTAATGCTTGTATACTTACTAAACGTTAGCACTATATTGTACCTGCACACTGATGATATTTCCCCCATTCTGATAAAGCCACGGCCTCATCTTAGTGAGCAGCACATCCAACCAGTCACTAGCTGGCTTCAAATACTCTGAAACAGACGAACACTACCATTAAAGAGCGATCTGTGTGAAGTCATGTCTCATGCAGGCGTATCATATACCTGTGTCAGCTGAACGAAGGATCGTGTTCGGCTTTTGTAGCAGCCAGGCAGGTAAACCACCCTATCAGACAGATAAGAACCCACAATTTACTCACAAAATAACAATATTTAACAATAACTGACCAGAACTAATTCTTACTAGCATCATGAATCAAATTCTCATTCAAAATGATTTAGAAATCATGTATATGTTTTCAAAACCTTATTTTCTTTCTTCTTTTAATAGAATGTGCATGCTGCTCTTTTCCATATAATAAGTGAATGGTGACCAGGGTCAGTCAAGGACCAAAAACCACATGATTTATGCACTATTATCACAGTTTGCTTAAGGTTTTGCACCGATCTTTGCCCCAATTTACAGTCTGGAGGTATTGACACGAGTTTCCAAAGGTTACAGCCAGACAGTCTAGATTTTTGGCAGTCAGAGTTGACATATTTCACATAAAACTGTGGGACACGGACTTAAAGCTTTGGACTATGAATGCATCTGGATATTTTGAGATGATTTCAGAACTCATATTGGTTTAATCTTTCATGTTCTGGCATGAGTTTGTGAGCGATATGAAAGTCTACTAGTGAGTGATTCTCAGTCATTAAGTGTATGAAGCTCAGTTTTCCCTGTGTAACTGTAACCCCCCCGGGTCCGCACCATCACACCGAGCGGGTCTCGAACCCGGGATGCTGGCGCGGGAGGCAGGCGCTCTACCAAGGCTACAGCCTCTAGAGCGTCTCTTTTTGAGGTCAGGGGAGTGAGGTTTACACACAGCCCTTACTGGCATACATCCATTACACTCACCCCCCTAAACCTCACTCCCGTGCGGGTCACGGCACCAATGTAACCCCCCCGGGTCCGCACCATCACACCGAGCGGGTCTCGAACCCGGGATGCCGGCGCGGGAGGCGGGCGCTCTACCAAGGCTACAGCCTCTAGCGTCAGTCACTAGAGCGTCTCTTTTTGAGGTCAGGGGAGTGAGGTTTACACACAGCTCTTACTGGCATACATCCGTTACATAACCAAAGTTAACAAGTATATGATGTCTAGTGTTTTGAAACCTGTTCAGATTTCTCATATAAGTGTATGTATTACAGCCTTTAAGCAATAAGATATTTTCATCAAAATTATATTTATAATTAAAATCACTTAATTTGAAGTATTTCCTAACACAAACCTATTGTATGACTTAAGGAGACAAGTCATAAAAGCTATGCTACTTTTGGAGTCACCACTGATTTTGATTGTATGGAAAAGAGCAGCATGAACATTCTACTAAAACACTTATTTTGTGTTCTATGGAGGAAATAAGTCGTATAGGTTTGGAACGCCATAAAGGGGATCACAAGATAACAACATATACTTTTGAGTGAACTATTCCTTTAAAAACACAAGTCAAATTCTCATAATCACACGCAGCGATATATAACACCCACTGGCCTCATTTCAAAACTTAAATTTAGCAACATGAGGAAGTAACAGTCACCATTTCCCATTCTGCACAGATGTACGGCCCTGGACGCAGGATGACTAACAGCCCCGTCTGATTGGCCAGGTTCAAGAAGTACTCAAGATCTCTGTCTCCTGCGAAGTTGAACACCCCCTGCACAGTCTCGTGGAAGTTCCATGGCACATACCTGCATGACAGCAAACACGTATGTTTGGCAAGATGTGTAACATAAGTGTGTGTGCACTGTTTCTCTGTTCCACGTACACCTGAATAGCATTGAGTCCAGTCATGTACATCTTGAGCAGCCGGTCCTTCCAATATTCCCGAGGAATGCGGGAGTAGTGGATGCTTCCTGAGATGAACTGAAAGGGCTCTCCATCCTTCTGGAAGCAGTTGTTCTTGTAGTCGATGGAAAATGAGCGTGAATCTGCCTTAAAACAGAAAAGTCATGTAGTTAAAAATGTGCAAGGTCCACAAACTATTCTATTAAAATCCAGCGTCCTGCCGGCGGGACACCAAGTAGTGACGGGGTAAAGTCGTAAGACACAAAAACTCAAAAAAGAAAGAGTTGAACATGTCATATATCCATGGAAAGCTGAGATTTTAAGATAAACACAGCATGTACAATCAGTGTCTTTATCAGACCACTTTTGTTGACATAATGCAGACATGCATGATAGTACAGACATACATAGGAATAACACAGTAGGGATGCAATATAACACCAATATAAGAAAAAACCCACAAATTAAATAATGTACTATGTACAGAAATAGAAATAAAGGAAAAAATGTAATTATATTATAAATATGTGTCATTTTAAAAGTGTACACATTTTGGATTCCATGTATAAATGTCACTATAATGTGTTTATGCTTCAGTTACTATGTGTCAGCAATTATTGACAGTGAATCTGGATGAGAAACTGAATAGCTCTAAGTGTAACCTTTCATTAGAGCCCAAAATGATGACTGTACATTAAAGCATTCAAGAATTACAGCAGTGTATGTGTCGCTGGTTACAAAGGGTCGTTTGGAGTCTCCCAAGTATATTTTCTTTGGAAGCGTCTAGACATAAAATTAGATAAACATGTGTAAAACACTAATATATTGTTTATCAAATGGTAAATTTGGCTTGGTAAGGCTTCATTCTGTGATCCCAATGTATTTTCCAGTTCATACCTCCCAGCTATAGTCATCTGCAGGCTTCTATTTACAAAATATATATATATATATATATATATTTTAGTGTGTTCAAAGTGCTATTACTCAATATCAGTAAGACTTACAGTGATTCTGACTGTTGAGAAACAAACCTCAGTGTGTCACCTTTCAAAGGAGACCAACATCATGCATATCATCCAAATGACCCAAGAACAGCATGCACTTTACTTTGGGTATGCCTTTTTTAGGCGTTTTAGGCAATTTTACAGGAATCGTAAAGGGTTAAACTATTCTCAATATTACAGAGACTGCATTCACAATGAGCATAATTACAAAAAAAAAAATGTATGCTGACTTTTTAATTTATTTAACGTTGGTTAAAATCACAATTTAAAAACGTCCCTGATATTTAAACGCTTCTATGACCAAGTCTATAAATACACATGTCAGGTTGGTAAAAACGATGTGTAGAAATAAAAGTCGTGTACTTTGAATCAGGTACTTACCAACACACAAATGATTGGCAACCAGCACAGACTTAATAAAGCGAAAGTCATTTGTGACTTCATCTCTAAATCAAACGGATAAGACGCATAACTGACTTTATGATTGCAGCGCGTGATTGTAACGTGTCGGGAAATAATATTACAACTGCTCAAAATGTTGACTTATGTCATTTTGCATAAAGCGGTCCACTTTCTCTGTTTCTTTGAACATGACGGTCATGTGATTGTGTTTAGTGTTCAGTCAGGTCTGGGTCCTAAAGTCCGCCGGATTCAGTCTCCCCTTCTCATCAGTAATACACCAGATTGTTCACTGTTACTGTTTTGCATTGCTAGTGAAGTGTATTAAAATACATGAATAATAATGATAACTAAATTAATTAATTTTAAAAATAATAAGCTATGTGGATGAACCTGCAGTAGCCTCAAATGGAAAACAGTAGCTCAGTGAACAAAACTTAGTGGAAGAGTTGTTTATTATAATTAATATTTTAAATAAATGTAATTTCATGTTTCTGCTCTGCCCTTTTCTAAAAGCCAGTCTGACCAGACTGGGTCTGACACCAGCAGTTTAGACTGGTTTAGTCTTTTTCTGCAGCTGTGATGGGTTTAATTCAGTTTAATCATGTTAGTTTGATGGGATGAAAGTCTGAATTCAAGTTATAACTTCAGGCCAGAGTCAGTTTAGTTCGGTTCTTGCCTCAGAAAACTAAAATGTGTTTTTCCTCCTCAATAACTCTTTTGTTTATTAGGAAAAACCAGAATTAGAATCTTGAATCTCCTGAAATCACAAAATGAATTATCATGAAATATTTT
Source organism: Gymnocypris eckloni scoliostomus (assembly GCA_027564155.1). Lineage (NCBI taxonomy): Eukaryota > Metazoa > Chordata > Actinopteri > Cypriniformes > Cyprinidae > Gymnocypris > Gymnocypris eckloni. Next base: position 27,120,211 of record CM050425.1, read on the forward strand.
ATTATATTAGCACTGCCTATCTCTGTTCATAAACAAGTTTGGAATCAAATATAATTGTCATATTAATGGCAGAAATAAACAGGTCTTCAAAATTGTGTTGGACAAAAGAGGAACCACTGAAAAAAATGATTAATTGAATAATTAAGGTAAGTGGTTGCAATCAATTTATTTTAGCTACAATTTAAATAAACACATTAAGTTGACTAACTTTCACCTTTTTTATTCATTTTTTGTAGCTCAGATGAATTGTTTGCAACCACTTACCTTTAAAAATGTAGTATTATTTGTTTCAGTGTAGGTTATTAACCAGTGTTTTAATTACCATGCTGTGTGTTTGTGTTGATTTAGTTTTTTGACCGATCTTAGATAATAAATGAGCTTGAGTGTGCACTTGTGATGTATCTTCAATGCTTCTCCTCAGACACGCAGAGGCGCTACAGGACAGAAGACATTCGTTTAGTGTCCTCTAATGAGTCAGCAGTCCCACGTTTATGTATGTTCTGTGAAATCTATCTCAAATGTAATATTAATGCTAATTTATGTTGTATATGTGGTGTTAGCACGTTATCAATGAGACTTGTTACTATCACTAGAGAGACTTCTCTTGTGAATGGAAAAAGGTTTACCATAGATTATATACAAATGCAGCATAAAAAAGATGTACTCAGTTCAATATAAAGAGATATTTATCATTTATAGCAATATTTGTCAGTGCCAGGTGAATGTGTATTTCCTTCTGCCTCTTTAATGGGAGCAGGTGGGCTGGTGAAGTGACTTGTCACTAATTTCCACTTGTGCTGTATGATTATGAATGTTTACTGCCGGTCCAGACAGCCAAATAAACAGTGGCTGATACAATGGCGTTGACACATACACCTCACACCACAGCCATTGTTGGACACCATCTGCTGAACACCATAAAGAGATACATTGCACAGAATGTGGGAGAATTCAAAGACAATGCATAGAGTGTGTACTTGAAGAGGAAAGCAGATGCTGTCATTTAAAATAGGGATTGCTCCCACGTTCCCATAAAGTGTGTCCTGGAGGGTAAACGACCCCATGTGTGAGAACAGCATTTTAAAGGCATTCTTTTGAAAACCAAGCCTAATGCTGTAAGGCAGTAACACAGTCATTATACCGCAGAGCTGAGTAAGCAAACACACACACACACACACACACACACGCACGCACACACACGCACGCACGCACGCACGCACACACACACACGCACACGCACGCACGCACGCGCACGCACGCACACACACACACACACACACACACACACACACACACGCACACACACACACGCACGCACGCACACGCACGCACACACACACACACACACACACAACACACACACACACGCACACGCACGCACACGCACGCCCCCCACACACACACACACACACACACACACACACACACACACACAACAGGGAACACATAAATAAGTTTTCATTGGTTAAGATGTTCGTCACTTAGTTTAATTGGTGACTGCTGATTTTATACTTAATCTAAACTATGAGTAGATGTACATGCATGAATTGTACTCACTACATACATGGGGATATTCCAATATTAATCAGAATATAGTCGTGTTCCAATTACATAAACGTAAATACACACCTGAATGCCGTTATCAGATTAAGCAAATAATGCAGATTCTAGAACTCTGAAGACAGCTGTCATAAGTCTGTATTAATCAGAATTTGGGGTTGTGTGAAGACCTTATTCTGGATATTCACTTTAACCGAACATGTATCTGCAAATGAAGGTCATTCTGTGTGATATAAAATTATCGGTATGTCTCTGTTTATTTGGATTTGCTGTGTTATGAAAAAGAAGTAGACTTTAGCACACTTTTAGTACAGAAAACGTGACTTGAACTGAATGCATTGTTTTCAGGCACTTATTTGCATGTTAATTGTAATTAAATGAACAGTAATTGAAGTTACAATTTATACTAAAAGCTATGAGCTGCTGTTAAAACCGCATACAGAGGGAAATGGGGGAATATTCTGGGATGTTTATGTTTATTTTTGTTGCAATTATTATTGTTATTTTTTCCTGTTAATAGAAATGCCTATAAATAAAGTATTCACAAAAGACATGAGCTGATGTTCGGAGCGAATTTTAATAATTACTTCTATTGTTTTTGAAGTATGGTTAAAGTGCAGAATGTACCGACAAGCGTTTATGGTGAACTAAAATATTAATGTCATTTTTATTGAAACTTGTTCGTAATGTATTTAAATACACATTTGTAATGATGAAGTTGCATTAATATAAGATCAAATAACAAACAGTGATTGAATTTGCAGCATAATGATGACACTTATCACACACATCAATGATCAATAATCTATATCTGAACTTTGTTGGGTGTTAAGGCGGTCACATTTGCAGCTTTGTTTGGGAAGGTGATGCTCAGTTATTATGTTCTCTGTGAGGAAAGCATCTCTCAGCACTAACTAAACCAACCAGCACTCACCTCCCTTCACTTACATCTACATAAACATACTAGTTATTAATACTAACAGTGCCATGACAGACTGGGACAGGCTGAGATCTCATTCTCTGTGTCATGATGCCTCTGTTTGGTTAATAATGAAGTAAAGCATTAATGAGTCAGTCTCTGAGCTGAGATGATTTGGCTTATGATGGGCTTTATAATGCAATAAATGAGGTTTTGTAATACTTTAATATGAAGTGGCCTATATATAACTGATGGTCTTTTGTATTTTTATAGTGTATGTTGTGTGTGTCCAATACAATCTGTAATAACATATTTTGTGATAAATCAACACTGATAATTGCTATTGGGAATAAGTTCACAATTCATCTCACAGGAACGATATAGGAGATATGCCTTATTACAGGGTATTTAATGGATGACGGAGATACAGGAAAGGACATCATGCTTAACATGGAGCTTACCACATTAATCCACAGGTAACATGTCATAGACTAATATATGAGGGGAGACATAACTGGGACACGGACATAATCTGACCACACCTGACTGACTAATATGTGAAACAGGAGACCATATATGGGCACAAACAAACCTGTCTTCTAAATGCACTGATTCATTGTTTCTGTGATACATGCACTCTGTTAATTATTGTTTCTTGTTTTGTTATGACTCCTACCACTCTGTACTCTGGTTTCACAGGCATGTTCAGACAGGCCATCTCTGGTTGACAGTTATGTCATAGTTTTCTTATTCTTTGGAAGAGATATATTCCTGGCTATTTTATTTGTCTTGAGAATACACAATGACTGTTTTTGTAATAAACTGATCATTAAAAAATGATCTAGTTTAACATTTCTAAACTGTAATAATGAATTAGACTTTTATTGTTTACAGATTAACACAACTATTTCCCTTTTAAGGAAAAAATATAAAATGTCAAATTGTGCAATGTCAGCTCTGATTAATTATTCTAGTCTGACTATGTTCTTTACAACATAAACCAAATATTTCCCCGAGATAATCATGACCACCAGCAGTCTTCACATCATCAACCGATTTCTCAACAGGGAACATTTCTGTCATTTTAGTGACCAAAGTTAATAAGGCCTGATGAATCATACATATATCTTCACCACGTGGCTTCAGTTTCACACACGGCATGTGCCAAGGATCACTGCGTTAACACATTGATAAATGTCCCTACACTCCTCCCATTGACTATTTAAGCTCATCTTTCATGTGACGACTCATAAACACAGCATTGAAGGGTTTCATTGATGTCTGGGTGCTCAGTAGACTCCCATAATGAGTCACAAGTTGTGCATGTTGAAATGTTTTGTGTCTAACTGTTTGCTTGTTTTGAAGAATGAGGAATGGTATGTTACTAATTCCACAATGAGTCCCTCCAGAGGCTTCCGGAGAAGAGGTTTTTGTTTTTTCCTGTAGAAATAGACTTTTATATCGCTGAACAAAGCTTCATCCCAACTAACAGCAAACTCTACTGTCTCAAAATTATGAACAAATGTTGTTTTTCTTTAATTATGTTCTCAAAACAATAGCACAAAAATGTTGTAATGTAATACATTTTTCATGAAAGGTTTTTTCTTTTCTGAAATTTCATCAAATGTTACTTGTTTCAGACAACATTCAAAAGTAACGTTTTCATAATGTTTGTAAAATAATAAAGTGGACATTTCTGTTAATGTTAGAATAAACTGTATGTTTTGAATGCTCAGAGAAGATCCAGAAATAATATTTGTATAACTTAATGGGAACATTAGCAAAAGCGAACAGTAACATTATAATCTTCTAAACGGTCAAAAGGTCGATAACTTTCAGATTTCGAAGATAGAAAATAGGAGATCAGCTTGCTTTGTAATACTATTATGATGGGCTTTAAAATGCAGATAAATGAGATTTGTGTCTGTGTACGTTTATGGAGCATTGAAGTGCTTTGTGTGGTCGATGTGTCTCTTTTTATAGTGTATGTTGATGGGTTTCATGTTACAACACACATTAGTGATGGCCTCGCAAGACCATTGAACACAAGTTCCCTGACATTCACTAATGAACAGAACTCAAAGTATGCTGACCTTTTCAGGCCTGTTCTGGAACTGCTTGGTCCACAGCAGGATTCCTCCTTATCTTCCAACACAGTTAACTGTGAGGTCATTAAAAGCCCCCCTTCTGTTGCCCCCCACGGTCTTCTGCATTCCACACCTTTGTATGTTTCTCATGCCCTGCAGGATGATGGTTCCACAAACAAACCTGCCCCCTTCTAAACTCCTCGCACTGATTATATTATTAAGTATAGGCCCATAACACAACAGCTCTGTTCCAAAATCTTGTGAGTGGCCTTGTTAACTCCTACCACCTACATACTGTCTTCTAAGGGAGCATCCTGACCATCAGGGAACCTCGCAAGTGACTGATTTGGACACTGTACATTGACAGCAGTAACACATTGTGCACAAGACCACACTGATTTCAGTAGAGTTTGACGTTGCAATGTTTTGAACAACTTTTGATTTCATTTCCAGCTAAACTTTAGTACTGCAGTAATTAAACTAGAACTTAGTTATCACCACAGCTCTATTTTGCTTGTCAGAAAGCTTGTTAGAAATCAGTTTCAGGACCAAGCGCTGCCTGTTAATTTCTTGCCTGACAGGACAGCGAGAATATAAGTCAGCTGCCGAAGCCTCAGAACTCTAGTAAGCATAAAAAAATATGAACTGAAAGTCGTAGCATTTTATGTCACTTATTAGGTAGCACAACACAAAATGCAATGTTCCTCTAACATGTTGTGACACTGAAGATTTGCTCTCTGTCACTCCATCAATTTAGACGGCTCAATTAAATGAGTTCATTCACTCAGCATTAGTGTCCTCTAAGTGTCTTGGCCAGTAAATAGATGATAACTTTCAGCAGAAAGTATGAGTAAGATCATCTAGATTGCTGTTTGTGCATTGTGATGTCGAGTGTGAAAATCTGCCAGTCTGACTTTCTTATTTTGTGGTGCACAGAAATTTTGCATTTTAATGAATATCTGGTCGAGGTGGCTGAAATGTGCTTTCATAAGATGGAGGTAAGGGCATACAGTTTGAAGTAGCAAATTCTTACATTGGTTTGTGAAATGCCACTGAAACACCAGAATAAAGGCCCGTACACACCGGGACGAATTTCACGCGTGATGTTCGCCGACGTTTAACGCCTCGTGACTAAACAAAGGGCGCCAATGTGAGTGTGCACACCGAAAAGCGCCACGCGTAAAAGCGTCATTTTAAAAAAAACGCCTCGGGTTCGTTTTTTTGGTTTGACGCGCGTCAAAAACTATCCGACCAATGAGATTGGCGCTTTTGCTCACATGTCTGGAGCTGCTGAAGTTACAGTAAAACACAACTTGGGGGCGCTCAAACACAAAACAGTCTTGCCGAGCACACATACGTAACGACGAAGAAGATATACGCCAAGTAGCGTCTACACTGCCGGCGTCGGCGTCTTTCCTCATTCAACAGAACAATAATTTCTTCATCGCTGGAGCTTCTGGTGCTTGAAATATCCATGTTTTCTTTGTATGATTTTGACAAGCGTAAATACTTGCTCTCTCTTCTTCTGGTGACAAGCGAGTGTCAGAAGCGTAAGTTGCTTAGCGCCACCTTGTGTGCGGGGTATTTCTGTTTTACATTAAGCGCCATCTAATGTCAGGGAATGAATTTGCATGTTCACTCGGCTCATCGTCAGCGAAAATCGCTTGGGTGTGAACACAAAAACGCTGGCGAATAACGCGCGCCGATATTCGTCCCGGTGTGTACGGGCCTTAAGAATAACACATTTCCGCCACCTACTGGACTGGAGTGTGAAGCGCAGCAGGGCACACAGGAGAACGTACTCGGTTACTAAAGTGACCTCGGTTCCCTGAGGGACGGAACGAGTACTGTGTCGTAAGACGCTAGGGGAAAATTCCTGGCTATATAATGCGGGTATTCGCCAAGACCTCAGGTTACTTCGACTGAAGCGACGACTGAGTCATGCAGCAAAGTACGCAATACTCGTTCCGTATCTCAGGGAACCGAGGTTACGTTAGTAACCAAGTATGTTCCCTATCGATACTACACTTCGTACAGCGTCGTAAGATGCTAGGGGAACCAGTATAATCTCTCCATGTCTATGCTAGGGGGACGACCAACACTTGAACTTGCCTTAGACACCAAGAGGGCCCAGAGGGACCAAGTATTGTACAGGGAAGCCCTGCAGAAGGTCAAAGGGTCAAACTCATCGAGATCAACCCAGCCTTGAGTAATCGTCCCAAATAATCTGTACAGCCTCGGAGCTCGATTGAGGGCCAAGAGCGTACAGAAGAAGACAAACACTCATACTGGTTGGCATGTGACAACATTATTGTTAAAATTGCTTAGATATCAGGTTGTTTTTCTACCAAAACTAATGGGGGAACTTGTAAACTTGTATTTTTTAAGTCATTTTTGAGTGTTATGTCAGTAGTAAAGACACTAGTCAATATAATGCAATGGTAAACAAGCATGTTCAGAAAGAAATCGCCCCGAGACAGTCACAACAGTGCTGTTGATCGAGAGAGGGTTGTGTGACCTCTCTAATATGATTTTATGTTTGAGGCGACAGTATGCTTATCTGATGTTTTATTGGTTGTGACATTAGCTCAATACATGTGCTGTTGATCAGCTGCTGCATCAATGCATTAGTGCCATTCTGTTTTTATATAATCACCACAAGCCTGATCATGTGATAATGCAGTGGTTGCAGAACAACTGAGAGTCATTAGAAAGATGCTTTATCTAACATGCTCTCCATCATATATCCCCCTTTTTCGCCCCATTAACTGAGATCTGATGCTTTCAGCCAAGGGTTAATTGGCCTTGCCTCAGGCCTGATTGAGGGTCAGACTGTTATAAAGACTGCCATTAATCCACAAGAAATCACTGTCAAAATACGGAGCATAATACATTTCTGTGTTTGCAGATGCTGTGTCTACAATTTTGGCAGCAAGTAAACTGACTCAGGGTCAGGGGACTGAAACAAACTCTCAGACAGACAGACTGTGTGCCAAACAAGCTTTCAGACAAACAGAATGGACTTCAGAACTGGTATTTGTATGGTATACCAGATCAGAACAGCTGATGTAAAATCAGAGCGCAAACTGTGAATGTGGTAAAAGCCCTACAAGAGAACGAGAGCTGTGAACTATAAGCAGTTTTTATATTTTAATGTCTGAAGTATACTCTCCACTAATTATGTTGACTTTGAATACTGTGTGTGTGTGTGTGTGTGTGTGTGTGTGTGTGTGTGTGTGTGTGTGTGTGTGTGTGTGTGTGTGTGTGTGTGTGTGTGTGTGTGTGTGTGTGTGTGTGTGTGTGTGTGTGTGTGTGTGTGTGTGTGTGTGTGTGTGTGTGTGTGTGTGTGTGTGTGTGTGTGTGTGTGTGTGTGTGTGTGTGTAGTGTGTGTGTGTGTGTGTGTGTGTGTGTGTGTGTGTGTGTGTGTGTGTGTGTGTGTGTGTGTGTGTGTGTGTGTGTGTGTGTGTGTGTGTGTGTGTGTGTGTGTGTGTGTGTGTGTGTGTGTGTGTGTGTGACACACAGTGTGTGTGTGTGTGTGAGGGCTATTCAGACTCTGGAGTGGATCTTCTGACAGCTCAACTGGTCGTGGCTTTGTTCGGTTTCTCTCACAGAGATGGTATGTTAGATCAGGAGCATCATGCACCTACTCTTGTTTTCTTTTTTAGGGCATCTCAGTTGCAATCCTTGCTTATTTTGTGCCCTAGGCCAGGTGTTTTCAAATGTTTTCATGCCCAGAACCCTAAATATGATGACTTTACTAAAATATATAAATTTGAATGTTTAAAGAGTCAAGACCAACCGACCAACTATGAGAAAAATATAAAGCATGATATTATTAAGGCAACATTTACAAATAAGTAAATAAATAAATTAAATAACAGATTTTTATATTGTCATTGTGCTAAAGATTTTTTTTTTAAATATTATCTGGAATATATTTATTAAAAGTGTATATTGTCTACTGATTATAAGAATAAAGTTAGCATGAACCTAATAAACACTGATTTTGTGTGACTTCTGTAATGTGCTGCTGAATCTGAAACCAGAGAATCATAATAATGCTGAATGAAACAGTAATAATATCAAATATATATCAAAATTGTTGGTTTTTATTTCTTTATTTTTTAATTTTATCTAATAAGTTTGGAGTAATGTTTTAGACAATTTTATTTTAGCATATGCAATTACATCATCAAATAATTATATAATATACACATTTATATGATAATTAAATAATTGCGTATTGATAAAAATGTTGTTTGTGTAAAACACTTTGGCTAAAAAAGTGTCATTTTCCACAGATCATTTGTTTTAATCAACTGTCACTCCAAACTCATTAAATTAGATTGAAATAATATTTTTTTAAAACAACACATTTTTATATCATTACTGTTTCATCCAGTATTTTTTATAGTTTTCATTTCAAATAAAAAAATCAGAGGGGGATCCAAGGTATCATTTCCTCACAACATGCAACACAACATACATGATGCGATCACATACTGTAAGCATGTCTGAAAGCTGAATATGCAATGACTGGTTAATGGAGATATTCTGTACAGAAACGCTGCCAGGTTGTCTCAGTCTGTTCCCCTCCCCCATTTCCTCACGGGCCGCTCTGATTAGCCGGTGCAAGCCACCCCGCTCTTTGTCTGAGCTCTTTGTCTGACCTCAGGTATTGCACAAGACTTCATCTATTTGGTGACCTGACATTTCTATAACGCAGCTCAGCAAGCGCACCACACAACTGAACCAGGTTAGGTTATGAAATGGTGTGAGATTAATCCACGTTCTTTTGTGTTTGCTGAAATGGTTGGTGCACCACTTTAACACAACACCAACTCATCTAATCAATGTACAGAATACTGACAGTGTCATAATAACCCACTTTGAGTTGAAACTGATCATTCAGATTTGATTTTCTTATGTGATCTGAATAACTACATAAAGAAACAGCACTTGTTATGAATTATTTCATGGGGTATATTAGCATAAAGCAATACAACAGAATCAGCTCAGCATGAAATTGTCATTTAACAGATCTCCTTCTGCTGGGATCTGTCACCGGCACCTGATGCCGTTCTCATACCAGCCACAGTCTAAAGCAAACACAAAGGCTGTTTATAGCAGCGTTTGCATTGATGTTAGAGATCTGCATAGAATAAAGTCTGATTGTCTGAACAGAGCTAGATATAAATCTAGGTAATGAGCTTCATTGCATACTCAAGTAATCAGTTTGACTGGGATTAAAGCATAAGAACCTGTAAGGATAAACCTGCTCAGAAATACAAGAGAATGCAATGAAAAACAGGTCAGGACTAGAAGCAGATCATGTTCTCTGTAGTGTACACATGGCAGTGGCTGCGTTCTTCTTTGTATTCACTCCTCAGGGCATCCAAGATATTAATGAGATCAGATTTGGAGAAATGTATCATTACACTTACGCCAATGGATCCTCTGAAGTGAATGGGTGCCGTCAGAATGAGAGTCCAAACAGCTGATAAAAACATCACAATAATCTACAACACGGCTCCAGTGCATCAGTTAACATCTTTTAAAGTGAAAAGCTGCATGCTTGTAATAAACAAATCCATCATTAAGGCATTTGAACTTAAAATACAAGCCCATAGTCTATGATAAAGTCTAGTTGTGCATACAAACATTCAGCTTTTCAGTTCACAAGATGTTAATTAATGGACTGGAGTTATGTTGATTACTTGTGGATTATTGAGACATTTCTAAAAGCGCATTCTGGCGGCACCCATTCACTGAAGAGGATCCATTGGTGAACGAGCGATGTAATGCTAAATCTCTCAAAATCTGTTCCGATGAAAAAACAAACTCATCTACGTCTTTGATGGCCTGAGGGTGAGTACATTTTTAACAACAAGTTTTAATTTTGAGGCGAACCCTTTCTTTAATAACTGAAAAATGCACAATTTATTAGACAGGCACCTATTTGTGACCCTCTCTGTGAAAAGGCATTGTTTTGAGATTTACTATTTTCTGCATAAAACCATCCTACATATTGTAAAGAACATTCTGTGAACATATATTATTGGTATCTTTAATATTGACTGAGTAAGGCCATGCCAAAGATTGAAATCATAGTGACATTAATGCTTGTAATTAAACTTTGATGCTCGTTATCTCAGAATCAGATTTTTAGACTTTAGCCTGGTTTTTACAGAGAGGGTCACTTTTATCTCCTATTTTGAGAGTCTAGTACTCCAGTGTGCAGCTCTTTTGATTATAAAGCATCTCTATTTGCTTATACAGGCACGTTTGTCATCACAGACGGAGATATATATTCTGTATCCACATTGATCAGAAGCAGTGGGAAGTTTTGGAACAAGAAATATCTGTTATATTTCTTAAAATGTTCTTTTGATAAGTACATAAAGATGATGGCTGTCACCGTTGTTTACAAAAAAGCCTGCATGCTATATAAACTGTATTCACTGTTAAAACTCATTATTGAACGGCATCTTTTAGGCTTCTACATCATTCACAAACCACTCAACTAGAGATTAATGTCCTTCCCAGTCCTACACAGCGCTTTAATACAGAGTGCTGTGAATATAAAGCTATGGATCAGACAGAACGCAGTTTGGGACATTATTTTATCCCCAGAAGAACCGCTTGACTCCATTTCTATTGATTCTCATCTAACCAAATCTAATCAAATCTTAAAAAGTTTAAAGGACATCCATTTTCAAGGAGAGCTGCAGTTAAATGTGAGCCTTTCAAAGTTATTTTGAGTTCAGACTTCTAGTTTGGGGATCCAAGTCATTTTAAAACATTCACGCCGTGTCCCAAACTCTCAGAGTACAGCTAAAGACTATTACGTGCACCTATTATTTTGCACACGTGTTATCATTGTTTAAACCTAGTTTAATATTGCTCTGGCCTTTCTCTGTCCTTCCAGCCCCGGCTGATAGAAAGCTAATCTAAATGAGAGAGGTCACATACAGCAAGAGCAGCTGTACCACATTCATACAGACAGACCTCCCTCAGTCTGTGACTTGAGAGGAGCTCCTAATAAACATGAATACAATTAACCCCACTGTAAGGTCAAACGAGCTGAGATAGTGACTCTCGTTATTGATACTGACCGCATGCCAGGGTGTGGACCCTGAATGTTTGCATTCTAACATATCATTCATAACCATTCCCAAATATTGATTTGAGACTATTATTTCCATACACATAAATACCTGTATGCATATGTTATAGATAATTAGCATATGTTAATGATTATATTTAAATGTTTTAAAATGATGACCAAAATGTAGGAACTTTAAATTTGCTGGAAGTTAAAATTTGGGTGACTTTGCTAAAAGGACAGTGATAATCCAGGCACTAAGTGGGTCAAAGCCATTCCAGAGTTTCCCAAAATAGAATTCCCTGGATATAATTCGTTTTTTTTTCTCTATTGGAATGCTTCATTGTGTCATGAGTAATGGGCTCCTTAAAACAAAGTCGAATTTTCACCATAAAAGTATTAATATAGGCCTAATTATAATATGTCTAAATAAGTCTGGGCACTTTCTGAGGACAATTTAAAAATCTCTATTCTGCCTTAAAATGTAAAACATATTTTTTCCAGGCTTTACGATGAAGTAAATAGCCTATATAAAGACAGCAAAAGCAGTTAAATGCTACAATCGCCTTTTTGCTTTTACAATTAGGCTATACGAAGCATTACAGTATCGATCAAAGAATGAAAACTGAGCTTGAGGCCAGACCACTTCATTTTATATATATAGTAACTCTCTGCCTCGTGCTGTTCTGTGCAGCTCTAGCCCCTCACACGGGTGTGTCTAGTGGGCGGGGCGTCGCTGCCAAGCCCCGCCTCCAGCAGTCGTACCCAGATGAGCCGGTGTGTTTTCTCTACACAAAGATACAGAAGCGCACGCCGCGCGAGACGAGACGGACCGCTGCTGGGATAAACACGAGCTTCTTCTAATACACACAAGAGACTTCCAGCCCTCATAGCGGTTTCCGAATCAGTCTGTGTCCGAAGAAAACTTCAAGCTCATTCAGAGGAATTACTGTCTGGACGGTGCGATGGGAACTTCAGCTGTATGTTAAACGCGTGAATGAAGAGCATCTTCACATCTGAGTCAGTGGTACCCTGAGCACCAACACCGGACAGGACCTTAATACAGATGGAGACCTTCTTTGTTGAGGTAGGTGGACAAGAACACTTCACTGGAACATCTCTCTTTGTGATGGTGCTGCCTTTAAAATGATGTTGCTGAGAGCTTATGTCAAGTTTTGATCACTTATATACATAGAGCCTATTATACCGCTCTTGAACAAAAACATTTAAACTAGAACACACACACACACACACACACACACACACACACACACACTCACACACACACACACACACACACACACACACACACACACACACACTGTATATATATATAGCCAAGGCGCAGAATGAAAAATATATAAGTTGTGTCCATTGTTGTTGTACACTCTGAACCAGGTAACTATAAAAACATGGTCTATTAAAGTGTAAACAGTACTTGTCGTGTTTCATTATTAGGTGATAAATATGATAGGACACTCTGTCACTTCAGGTGAGAAAAATATTTGGGAGTCCTTCTCACATTCATTACCAGTTCAAAGGTTATTTAACACCAGATCACTGCCTTTGAAGATCACTATGCTTTCAGAAAAGCAGTGAACAAAGTACCATCTTGATCCAGAGTAATATGATCATAACTGCCCCAGTGAAGACCCCCAGGATGTGTTTGATGCCCTCCTCTGTGTGTCAGCATGAGAACAAACCTGCTGGCAATGAAAGCTCAGACCTCACACGCAACTCACTGACCCACTGCAGCAGTATACATAGATACTTATATAGCGTCTGGATAGCCTTATAAACCCCAGACCACCAGAGAGTAGATATAGAGTTGGTAGACAAAATAAATGCATTTATAAATCCATTTCCATATAGTAGTAAAACAGTTACGCTTTGTGTTACTCTCTCTTAACTTTGGTGGTCTAAAGGTTTAAAAGTGTCTAATTAAAGAATACTACTTTTTACCTCAGCTGTTTTCCACACAACTCTTTTACTTTATCATAGAGTCACATATTCTGTATGTTGTATTGTGAGATATGAAGTCACAAAGTCGGGCTTTCATACAGCATGTCTAAATGGGACGAGTAATTAAACATCTGCTTGGGATGGAGGACTGAAAGGACATTAAGAGCTCGGGTCCGCATGCGTGGATGCAGCCGTAATGATGAGGCTTAGAAGTAGCAACGCAAACATCCCATGATTATTTATAGACCCGGTCTGCTGTCAGGAGGAAGTTCACATTCATTGGCCCACGCAGAGACCAGGGTGGCTTTAATTCATCTGAAACATTGAGCATGAGTTAAACGTATGGTTTGGGATTATTAAAACAATGTGTCTGATAATCAGGATGGATTTTACTGAGATTTGATTCTTCACTTTGCTTGTATGATTTGTAATTCAGGGTTAAGCTAACACTCCCGCTGTTATGTTTCACCGATATATGTCAAAGCATTGCTTTCCTTCCCATCTGAACCCACGCTTGGGACAAGGCGTAATGATATTGGCTTCCCCTCCAAGCGGCGTTCTCCCTCAGACAAGCCCTCATCCTTCCTCTGCCAGCTGCTGAGTCACAAGACTATTGAATACTGGATCATATACTGCTGGAGCTTACCTGTCCATGCCGACTGATCCTTATGACTAAGTTTGGTTGTTCCCAGACAGACTAGTGGGTTTGTCCACCCATGGAGAGATTTACGGGCTTGTGCTCAGCACTCCCACCTGTGATAGTCTCATCAGGGCTTTACAGTGAGAGTTAACCCTACGCTCGCCTAGAACAGTATAAATAGGGTGTTTTAGAAACAGTCATAAAACAAATATTTAACTGGCTAATTGAACTTTTATGTTTAGAGTGTTATGGATAGTTCATCTGAACTATTTCAGCTACTCTTGCATCATTTTTGGCCGTGCTGAAGTGCAGTGAACTGCCGGCAGGTTTACCTGTTGTAGCGCATCCATGATATGTGTGTGTAATATACACTGGCACAGTCAAAATGTGTAACTGGAGAAGTGCTAAATGTTTCAGCCCTCGAAAACTCTTTCATTAGAAACCGTTTCAGCTGCATGTTTTCAGTTGCCCATATTTATGGGAAATTCTGTACATTGTTTGCACCACATTTAAGGAAGTTTTGCCTTTATTGTATTTCAAATTATTTACTATATGAGTTAAAAAATATAGTGCCTTGTACCTGAATAATTCATAGGTTTGCTGGATAATATTGTGTAATACCTATACCTTGTGTAATACCTTGTGTAATACATATCATGGTGGTGGTTGAGGAGAGACCCCCCCCCCCACACGATTGTAAAGCACTTTGGGTATACAACAATACACAAAAAGCGCTATATAAATGCATCATTCATTCAATACATATATTATACACACTAATCAAACTTGCATCATTACAAAATTTTGGAAGCATTGTTTCGGTCAATTAACCAACCTTCAGGTTTACCAAAATTGGACAAAAAAATTGCGTAGATTGTAGATTTTTTTTTTTGTACAACTAATCGCTAAAAAAACCCTAAAATATCCTTGTATTCTCTGACTACTGTTTTGAAACCCTGTATGAACACGGTCTTCACTGGACTGAGATAAACTGGATCCTATGATGCCATAACTAGACACAGAATAAAAGACGAGGCCGCTTTTTGACATGTTTCTGCATATAGAGATGAAATTGTTTTGAAGTTGAGTCACGCAACTGCTGTGCATGGTAATTTACTCGCTCATGCCCGTCTATAGCATGCAGGAATGTTTATGTTTCTCATTCACATACGGATCTGAGGAATGTAGTTCATTCATTAACAGAACCACAAATACATTTCCGGCTCAGTGTCAGCTATGTTAAAAATACCCTCAAAGTCCACTTCAGAGGAGCAACCTAAAAAAAGGATCGATGTAGTGATCATGTCGCCTGGAACAACAGCTGACCTGCTTAAAAAAAGGAGTTCCTACTTTTAAAGTGTCTCACATCCAACACCGGATCCTTTTCCAGAAACATTCCTGTCCCGAGGATCTCAGTCTCTTTAACCCTGACCCGAGATTCCTAGCCATGCCTCCTAGTCGCCCGATAGCTCTTATATTTGAAGTTCCTCTGGTTTGGGTTTCACACTATTCTTCTCTCTGTGGCGTTGACTTCCTCAGGCAACCTCGTATGGTGCTGAGATGTTGATGGCAACTCGTAGCTTTTCCTCTTTGCTCTGTTGGGTGTGGGCAGGAAGAACAGAACAATAAAATAATTTTTGTGTTCCTGTTCCCTGCCACACCTATTTTATTAATCAGACCTTTTATGGGTACATCTCTTCTTAAGGAGAATCCATATATTAAGAGTGTTTGGGGTGTTTATTGTTAATAATAAGGCTGTGTTAAGGTTCCAGGCACCCGGTTGCATCTCGTATAATGACTAATCAGTCACAGGATTGACCGTATGTGCTCAGTAAGTGCTTTCGTCATGCTGAAGAATTATGGATTGTCCTCTCACACGTGCAGGAGTTGTTTCAGTTCAAACCGGATTGCTAGTTGATCCAGTCTTGAGCAGGAGTGTGGCTATACATGAGCACAGCAGCAATCCCACAAGGCCATATTAATCCCTTTCACCGTGGCCTGGACTTTAGCAAGGCTCGCTTATTCTCAGGACTGACTTCTTTATTAAAGCTTGTCTGTTATACAGCTTTTGTGTGTGGATGTTGACTGGATTTATTCTTTGTGTGACCAGTTTTGTACATGGTTATTAGGTTGTAGTGTGCATGTGGACACAAACCCAGATGGATTCACCCCAATCCAACTCTTTGGTCAGTTTGTGGGCTTAATTGGTCTTGTGTGGCCAATCTGCTGTTTTATTTTTTGTTGATTATGGAGTTTAAGTACCTTAGTGGTCTATGTTTGCAAATGCCCAAAAGATGTCCTCATCACAGCATGGCGATTTTGGAAACGTTGTGCAGTTAACCACAATGTCCATGGCTCAAGAAGTCTTAAGCATGACTCAGTAAGAACGTGTCCCTTTTGGTGAGCTGTATTGAGTTTATTTGTTTAAGCAACTTTAAGCTACTATACATAGTAAGCGATGCTCCTTTTGTTGTGATCAGGCACTAGACTTGTCTGTAATACATTCAGTTTTTTTAAAAGGTAATTCATTGTTTTGTACATTGTAACCCCTATTTTCCTATAGCATTTTTTCACATTTTCTGAAATGTTTGACCCAAATTTGCTATTTTAGCTACACTATTAAAGCTATAGCAATGTACAGGACTGATTTTTTTAGACACACTTTGCGGTGCTCTTTAAAGGGCGAGCGTGTGCAAATAGCGCATCTCCTTTGAGGCCCGTGTGTGCACTGCACCCCTTCCCCCTTCTTTTCTTAATACTGTACCTCTGTAGTTGTATCTCCATCTGCCGCCGCTCCTGCCCCCTGCTGAGGTACAGCGGCCGTGGATCCTCGCCATCAACACCAAATTGAGCTTATTCAAAAGGCTTTTGTTTTGCCTTAGGGGCAAATGATGTGGAAGTAGTTGCCAGTTTGTGCCAATATACCATTCAGGCCTCGAGGACTATTGAAGGTTGTCTGGGTGGTTGAGATCATGTTTGGTGGATATTGGTTGTGTTTTTCACTTTTTTTGGTAGTCATTGTATGTGTGGCACTAGAAGAATGGCTTCATATGAAAATAGTAATTTAGCTAATTCCAAAAAGTGATCATATAGGGTTCATTTAATTCTAGTCACCTGAGTGTAGACTGTCATTTGTTTTCTGTGTTCGTTTTTTATGCTTTTTTTAAAGAACAGGGTTTGATATGAGCTACATTTAACAGATTTTCCTCACCTTTATTGAGCATTTGTGATCACTTTTGATTTTTAAATGAATTTCAAACCCTTATAGAGGAAGCTTGATGACTTGAAAAACAGTTTTCCAGTTAAAAAGATTCATGAGTGTTTGAATGTTTTGGCATAATAGAGCATCTGTACATTTATCACCCACTCGGGGTCAATAAATGAGTCAGGTAGACCCACCTTTTCATAATAGCTGCACCATCCCATCCTTCCCGTCCTTCTGGTGACGGTGCAGCATTAGTTATGTGCTGTGGCTCGGGGCACTGAGAGCAGACAGGCTTTAAAAGCTCTTATTAACACAATCAGTTCCTCTGCTGTAATCTGTTCACATGAGACAGTCCCCAGAAAGATTCACAGGGGGCCGTGGAAGCCAGGCCTCATTTCCACTGAGGTCTATACACACAGGTTACCAGAAAACAGAAGAGGTGTTGGGTATGGTTAATTGGGCAGGACGTTTATATTACATTTTTATAGTTCTTTATCTAATATTTTACAATGATTGCTTAGATATTGTACTCATCTCTTATATTTTCTAAATGTTTTATGGGTTTATCTCTAAGGAGATTAAGCAGTTGCACAGCTGACATGTAATATCATCCTTCAATTTAAGCTTGTTTAATGTCAAACCTGCTTTGACCTCACAATGATTTGTTTCATAATAGTTGGACTATTACTCTGTTAATGCTAGCACACCACCTGTGACTTGACCTGGACTCCTCAGCTCAATGGCTGATATGTTTAAACTAGTTATGAAAAATGTATTCTGCTGGTATATATAGGACTTATCTATTGTCTGTGGTAATTTTGCAGTTAAAGAAATGTGTACCCAATGCATGCATGCTATGCAAAAACATTATAATGCATCAAGCAAGGACTTTCGAGCTTCTGTTGACCATATTTGATGTGCTTTATGTATGTGCATTGATTAGTGTTTATATATGGAAATGATATAGCCTAAAATGTAATATGTTCATCATATAGAGTGATTGTGTTAAACTTGGATTACTGGATTCATGTGGATTACTTTCACATTGTTTTATGAACGTTTTAAAGAAGTGTAAATGTTTTTGAGGAAAGAAATCTCTACGTTTTTATTTGGAAGGTGAGCAAAAGTCAGATTGATTTTTTAGGTGTATATCCATTTAATAGAAATAATCATAATCCCTGCTTACTTGGAGACCAAGAGTATCTTGAGTAAAAAACTCAACATGTAATTGTTTATCCAGCCCAGATGGCGAGTTTCCTATTTTAGCACAAGTTTTGCCCTGTTATTAAGACATCACGGAGAGACATCTGTGACATGTTGTGGAATACAGTCATGGGTTAAACAAACCAGTTCAAGCATCCTGCCATCCCATTAAACTGCAACCGTATTTAAGAGTATAACCCTAATCGAGTCCCTCTGCATTGTTGTGAAACCTATGTTGAAATAACTGTAATTAATTTATTTTATGTGACTATAAATGGCGTTTAAGTTGGTTATAGTCATCATTAGATGATCAGCAAGCTAGCTGTGTGCATTACTGGATGTGGCAAAGCAGATTCAGCTCAAGGCTTTGGAGCACCAACCAACTCCTCCATCAGAGAAATACACGTCTCATTATGTTCTCAGTGGGTAGCACGGCCTGTGTGGCACTATCGCTGTTATTTGCTGATGTATAAGGGGTGTTGGAGTTTTTTTTGGCAGAACACCAGTAGCGCTCCAGGTGGCAAAAATAAATTGTACAGTCAAACAGTTTAATGAGACTGTTTTAATGCTGCATTGAAGTCGTTGTACTTTAGTCAACATTTATTGTTTTCCTGGTTCTCCACATTAGAAGGAATCAGTGCATTAATCTGACTTAGCTGAAACCTCTACAACAGCTGTTGTACAGTGTGTGAGATGAAGTCAGATGGTGGCATCAGGCCCATCAAAGGCTTTGAGATGCTGATGACTGTGGACAGAACTATATGCCTCTATCTTTCCTCATGGAGATGTTTTGGTATTGGAGAAGCTTCCCTTATGTGCTTTGTCAGATGAGGGCTGATCTCTAAAAATGGCCAATTATACAGCTGTTCTGTCTTTGTTGAATGCAACAACTGAGAAGATCTGCCACATCAGTAAGAACTCATCCCCCGCTTTCATTTTTAATACGATTGAGGCCATGTGCTCCATGTTTGTGTAGTGATTCAGTACCTAGAGTTATAGCTGTTAACAAAACACTACTATTTATTTTGAGATTTTGAGAAGCCCAAATTATACTTCACTTTTGAAGAATATACTGTACCTTATGGGTATACCTAAATCGCTATTTAAATCTATTTCAACACAGGTATTACTCACCATGAAAATAGTCAAGGAAGCTGACAAGGAGTTGAAACACTAATCAGCCAATCAACATTTATCTGTCTTAAAAAGGCGGTTGCTAGCAAACATGTTGGACTACAGAGGTGGTTAGGACATTAAATATCATCACGGCGATCAGGTAAACTCACTAGTCCGCCTTTTACACACTCATTGTGTTTATGCTCTTGCAGAATGTATGCGTTCCCTACAGTGTACCCTTGATTTTTGTAGTATTAACAGGAAAAACCAATGGAAACGGCCCAGTCTAAAACTGGTTTGAAATTAAATTGCATGTTTTTGTGTCATTCATTGGTTGATAGGTTGTTATGTCACATTTCCACCAGTCTTTGGTGGAAAAGTCTATATTGCTTGCTTAGATTGTGGTACCTGCAGCACCAGATGTTACATATTCCCTTTATTTAATGTCTTTATCAAATGTGTTGAGATTTAAATACTGACCTCATTAAAAATATAATCAAACTCACATTGGTGAACCTGCGGCTGCAGTCTGAAGAGAAAAATATTTTTGTACATGTATAGCTTGAATAGTTGGTTTTAAGAAATTGTATTCAATAAAAAATCCATCCTATTGAATATTTCTGCACTGCAAACAAGGCTGTCTACTGTGTGGGAGTATACATCCACAAGTTTCATTTACTAACCTGTCATGACTGTTAATCACCGTCTCCAGGCTGTGCTTTATGCAAATCAGTCACACATCTCAGTTGTAAGGTTAATAGCATTAAATGTCCCAATCTCTCAATGCTAATAACACTCGTTCTGTCTATTGTCTGGTCTGGGGGAAGACTGGGAAGTGTCCTTCCCCTGGGGCCATGGGCTCTCCATTAGCTAATTTCTGATCAGCAGCACCTTCCATCATTTATTCATACTGCTGTCCGCCTGGTGACGGAGCGTCAAGGCTGTTTATCTGATCCTTTACAAAACACTTCTCTTTCTCTGACTCTCTCTACGGTCAATTTACATGTTCTAAATGCTTAATGTGGTTAATGTATCACTCGATCATGACGTGAGGACGCTTGTTGCAAATCTTTCCTGAAATATGTGCCGGAGTTTAAGACGAATTTGGTCTGGGTTCGTTGAGGTGAGGCTGTCAGGTCTGGGGAGGGTGAGGTTGACACGGGGTCGGGAGAGCTGACTTGGGTTCACTTGATTGGGCTTTTGTTTGGTTCAGTTCATCTTGTCGTGTATTTTAATGGAATCCAGAGGTGGGCTATTGAGCAGGTGGTTAGACATGCACAAAACTAATTTTTAATTTTACGTTAACCCAATGAATATTCGTAGTCTTCAGGAAGCCAGTAAAACAGTAGAGACATTTATGTTATATAAATGTACAGTGTCTAATATATTTATTTGTTACAATAGATTTTAATTTCAAATACATGTGTGCTTTCAAAGTTTCTATTCACCAAGTAATCCTGAAAAAAGCAGTAGTATTAAATCAGAACAACTGTTTTTAAAAATTATTATAAGAAATATTGATCAGCAAATCAGCATATTAGAATGATTTCTGAAGGATCATTTGACACATAAACTGGATTTTAGTTGCTGCTGAAAAAAAGGTGACCATGAGACTTATCTTAAAACCATTTAAACATCTCGCTGGCTCCAAACCTTTTAATGGTAGTGTATACCTAGTGTATTTAATCATTTAAACAACTGAATCTGTTCCAGAAATAAGTGCTTTGATAGCTAGTTCTATGCTAAAAATCTTAAAGGGGTCATGAACTGAGACATCTACATCCTCTTGATCTTTTGACACATAAGAGGTCATTGTGCTATAAAAACATTCTGTAAGTTTCAGAACTCAACTTTCTTGTTAGTCTAAAAGCAGCTTATATTGACACTATTCTGCTAAATGTGCCACTTCATGGCGTAATAGTGTGGCTCCACCGGCTCCACAGAAGATCATCAACGCCTGCTTCTACAGCACTGCCTGTTTAGCCCCGCCCACACATTTGCATATGTAGTAGGTAAATGACAAGAGCTGCAAACGCAGGTCTTCGCAGAAACCAAACAATAAACTTTATTTGATTAACTTTATTTTTAATGAAATGCCAGACCATGTCAGTAAGAACTTGGTCCTTTGTTCACTTCATTTTTTGTGGATTCATTTACAAACAAGGCAGGATTTTCAGAAAGATTGAAACTAAAAGACAATGTTGTGTCGACTATATTGGATTCGACAGTAATGTAACTGTTTTTATTGCACGGTCATCTATTGCTTTGCCTGTTGTTACAGATCGTTTGATATGTATTGAGTATTTAATACATGTAGGCTGTCAAACATACACAACTGTTAACCAATCATAGCAGTGGTCGTTTACTTCAGAGTCTACAATCCGTCACGCCTTAAAAACAGGACAGAAAATAACCTATTACTTTCACATTATAATGTTTTTTGATGCAAAAGTATCGATTACATAAATGGACCTCAGAGTAGGCTACAAAACAATAAAACAAGGCAGATCATGGCCTCTTTAATAAACACACTAGTTGACCTCGGTGACCTGTCCTAACCCAACCCTACAGGCTATGTCAACACTGTTCAAATGACATATGTAGATCTGGAAGACTTTAAACTTGAGCCTGTAAGCTCAGCAGTCATTTCAGTCCATCTAATCAGATACCAACCCGTAATCTCTCTCATTTCTTGACCAATTTCTCTTCATTTCTGTCACTCAGATCAAATCCCCTGATCCTGGACACGTTTCTGCAACTCAACTTAAAACCTTCCAGTGACTAGTGACTGATGTGAAATAAAAAGAGCAGTTTTCTGTTAACTTTGAACTGTTATCTGATATTGCACAGTAAATGAGCAGGTGGACCAGAAGAAGTCCTAATGATGGAGAGAAGTTTTGCTGCCTGGAATGAATTCAAAGAAATGCTTTGCATGGTTGGTTTTTTGTTCTATTACGGTCTCAATATAATTACAATAAATATAGCATAGTGTTATGCAATTTACATATTAAACCAAGACTCGTTGAGATGTCTGTACCAGTGTCAGTCAGTATTGAGTTTCATCATGACCACTGCCCCGCTCATTCTTACTATTGATGACCTACAAATATTAGTATCAATTTACAAATATTTAGGAATATGGCTTGATGAGAAGTTAGCCTTTGATGTTCATATTGATTACTTGGTGAAAAGACTTAAACCAAGACTGGGTTTTCTTTTTCGGCAAAAAAAAGTTTTTCCTTTGGAGCTAGAAAGAGAATTACACAGAGTACTTTTTTACCAGTTTTAGATTATGGTGATGTTATTTATATGCATGCTTCTACATATTTATTGAAGAGGCTGGATGGTGTTTATCATGTGTTTTATAACAAACGCCTGCTCACGTACTCATCATTGTCTGCTGTACAACTATGCAGCTTGGTCCTCTTTATGTCAAAGAAGAAAATCACATATGTTACTATATATTGTAAAGACATTGT
Organism: Gymnocypris eckloni scoliostomus; assembly: GCA_027564155.1. Taxonomy (NCBI): domain Eukaryota; kingdom Metazoa; phylum Chordata; class Actinopteri; order Cypriniformes; family Cyprinidae; genus Gymnocypris; species Gymnocypris eckloni. The sequence goes on from CM050425.1 coordinate 27,143,487, forward strand.
TGGATATGCTTTACTAGTCTTTTATGCTTATGTGGAAAGAACTATAGCACCAGATCATCAAATGGGATTCAATTAGTAGTACCTCAGAGCATCTTTCTCATATTATGCTGTTTTAATTAATTTGTTGATCTATGATGAATCTTTTCGCTTTGACTCTTTAGAGTTTATGTGTTGTATGTTTATGGGAACTTTGTGTACGGCCATCTCGACCAGGACTCCCTGGAAGAAGAGATTTCTTTTAATCTCAATGGGACCTTCCTGGAAAAATAAAGGATAAATAAATAAATAATAAATCAGACAGTTTACACTTCAGTATAGCTGAGGCCCTCAGTAACACGAAGAGCTCTTCACATCTGCACAGCTGTCAGCATTGTTATGATCATCTGAATAAGAGCCACTGTTTGAGATCTAAACAGTGTGCAGAAATCTCTTAGAAATGTAGCGTGACCAGCTGCTTTCTAAACGACTCTATGATGTTTGTGAAGTCTACAGGAGTTCCTCTTAAAGAAAAATGTCTAGTACTTCTAGTAAGTTCTCTCTGTTTTTGATGTCTCATGCATAATCGGTCATCCCAGGCTAAGTAATAGTGTGAGTGGAAAAAAATGAATTAGCGTCGGACTAACGGTCAAATAATTTTGTGGACGTTGATTAGTTTTCTTTTGTTGAGCTGATTGGATCACTCGATACTCTTGGTCTTGGGCTTCCTGCCACAAAGAGAAAGAGACACGCCGTCTTGCACCGTGTAGTCTCATTAATGATTGAGGCTCATTAATTAGCAAATCTCCTCCAAATTTGGCACCGTTAAACACTGAGGTAATAGTAGCCTTTTGTGAGGGTTCAGAGTGACGGAGCGGTTTAAACTGTGTTTTCTGTTTTAAAGGGCAAGGGACTGTTTTACTCTTCTGTGTTAACAGGTAACATTTACTGTTAAGTATTAAGAGCTTTTGAATTTAATTCATCAACTTCATCATACTGTAACTGAAGTAGTGAGAGGTTATTTCTTTCATATGTGACCCTGGACCACAAAACCAGTCATAAGTGTCCATTTTTCAAAATTGAGATTTGTACATCATCTGAAAGCTGAATAAATAAGCTTTCTATTATGGTATTGTTATGATAGGACAATATTTGGCAGATATACATCTGAGGGTGCAAAGAATCAAAATATTGAGAAAATCGCCTTTAAAGCTGTCCAAATGAAGTTCTTAGCAATGCATATTATTAATCAAATATTAAGTTTTAATGTATCTATGGTAGGAAATGTACTAAATATATTCAAGGAGCATGATCTTTACTTAATATCCCAATGATTTTTGGCAAAAAAGAAAAATTATAATTTTGACCCATACAATGTATTTTTGGCTATTGCTACAAATATACCAGCAACTTAAGACTGGTTTGTGCTCCAGGGTCACATATTGTGACGTACTTCTGAGAGATTATTGGCAAAGAAAAAATGTAAGGTGGCAGCTTGGTTCTATCCATTGGTTGTTGAGTGGATATAATCAGATCTGAATACGAGCTTGCCGTCGATGGCTTTAAGCGGACTAAATGATTGGAGAATCCAGAGACTAGTCTGTCGTTTCACTGGAAGATTCAGTTATGACATTCTGATTAAAAATGACCAGATCAAAACAGTAGAAAAAGAAACCCTTGCACAGATGAACTGGTCATAAAATCATTACTGAAGAGCAGAATGTTAGTCAACTGTCTAATCGATTCAATGACGTTCCAGAGTCATGTCTCTGACTATAATGCAATATAACATGAAGGAGTTATTTAGTTTGCACGTGCTCTGCAGTTTGACAGACAAAACCCTGCTTCAGAGTTGCCCAGCTGGCCTTTGTTGAGGGATTTCCGCTCAGCTGCCCTCCGGGACCCGAGCATGACCATTCTGCTTTGAGACGGCCGAGGCGATGGAAAGGTGGGGGAAGGAGGGGATGAAGTTATGGAAGTGGAGGAGAGAATGGAAGGAGGAGTGTGTTTCTGTGACCATCTGTTGCCTTTACAAAGCACCCCCGTGCACAAAGCAGGTTTACACGGCTGTCCTTTCAGAGGCATGCATCGTGGAGCTCGCTTCTGGAAAATCTGTTAACCTCACCGCATACTCGATGACATCATACGGCGGTTTGCAGCAGTGCCAGTGGAAACATGTCTGGTCTTAAACCTTGTCATTAGTAGGCATATTATAAGACTTTCAGAGTTCTTCTTCTGCTTTGAGTTCTCTCAAAATAAATATGAAACACAGGACCTCAAGGAAGAACCCGTCGTTGCTGTTTCAGCATGATTTAAAATCATTTCATGGTAATGCAGTAAAGAATGGAGATGTTTTGGGAAAACGATGTTTGTTGAGCACAATGGCTCTACTCGGCCCGATGCTATAACTGTCATTTATCTCTGTCCATTCTGCCTTTGTATGGGTCATGGGGGGACATCTGTTATTTGGCTGTATTTCTCTCTGTAGACTTGAAAGATCAATTGCTAGGGTGGTGTTTACTTGCCCAAGTCAAAGAGTTTCTATGATAATCTGCTCCCTAGATACAGCTTGTGATTGCTTTGAAATGTAGTTGCATTGAGGTATTATTTTTGACTAAATGGACAAGTTCACATGGTCATGTTTATTTTTTTTATCAGTTGTTTTCATAATGCCTATGAGCATTTTTTCTAATTATTTGAGCATTCGGAAACATTAAGAATATTCATGAAAGCTAATCTTTATTCTTCCACCACATAATGATAGATTTCAGCAGTCTGAACCACAGTTATATGAATTATGAGGAAGTTAATACATTAGTTCTTCCCATGACAGTTTATTATTATTATTATTATTATTTATATGTAGTAATCATTAAAGTGCCCAACCCACAAAACCATTTTATTTATGGTAAATACAGCTGGATTATTATCCATTATGTGATTTATCTTAATTTGAAACTTTCATATTTTTGTATGTTCGTTTTGAGTTGGTTGCATTCATTAATGGTCTTATTCACTCTCATATATATTTGATTATTTATCAATTAAACACAAAAAGATTGAATAATCCCACCACATTTAATACAGTCAATCAACTATTGCAAAGGCTCTTCCTTTAATCTATGAGATTAAACACAAGTAATTCAATGACACCAAGAGCAAACGCTGTAAATGAGAATTATGTAACAATGGCATCTGATCTTCTTAAATCCGTAGACCCTGCTTCGGATGTAATTCAGTTTGGCCCGGTCACGTGAAACAGCTTTTCTGTGTCCTCCTGTGCTTCATTCATTTTCCTCTCGTGCCAGGCACAGACCTGGCTGATCTCTCTCATCTGATCCACGGTTCCAGCTCAATAAAATGATGCCCTTTAGCTGCTTAAATTGTGTTCCTGTAAGTAAAGGTATTTTGTTGTCAGTGAACGCCTATGGCACGCATTAACTGATGGAGGTAGTCATATTTAGTCTCACGCATGTGTGATGATTGGACACTTGTCTTTCTTCCTCTGCACGTCAAACAATGGGAACACATTAGTGTACAGTTTTAACCCCATCACCTCTTCTTCTCTTCAAGCCCTTTTAACTCAGTCCCATAGCCCCCAAGCATTAGTGCTACATTTAGCAAGGCTTTGAGGCTTTTTTGAAACATGGAAAAGATCCTGTTGATATGATGCTGAGTGGCACGTAAGGAAAAGAGACGACTCTAAGGTAAACTTCTGTAGTAGTAAACAGGACACTACAACAAACTGATTTATTTCTTCCTAACAGCATAAGAGATATGTATGACTCTTTGACTATGACTCTCTTTCCGTGACTCTCCAAAAGAGGATATAAATATTGAGAGATTGAGAGAAAGTCACTAGAGAGAAAGATCCATCGTCTTGTTTCACTCAGCATGTATTAGAAATACCACAAACAAAGCAGTGTAAACTTGTTTTATGTCATTTAATGCAATGCAAAGTATGGTGCTATAACTGTACATTACATTTATTTTAAAAGTTAACGAATTTATGTTAATCACTGTAGAATGCTGTGGAAATACATCATCACAGTCTGTGAAAAACGTCCATGGATTTGAATGGTGACCAGGTGTTGTCCAAAAATGACCAAAAAACACCACAAAATATGTCAGGGAAGTGCAACTTTTGCACTATATGATGTCATGCGATAGCTTTGTGATGAACAAACTGAACTCTAACCAACATTTAAGCACTTTTGTCTTTTTTTGGAGCTTTACAAACTTTTGATCACTATTTGGAAAATAGTAGCATGAATATTCTTATAAATTACAAAGTCAATTGGGTTTCAATAACTATTGAATCATCATGATTGTGAGTAAATGATGATATCATTTTCATTTATGGGTGAACTATCCCTTCACTTGACGCCTTGAATGTGTCTGGCCTCTGGTCTCCTTTCCAGCGTATCATATGTCTATGATCATCTTCATACCGTGTGTTTTGGAAAGAGTGGATGTATATTGTTGTGCGTGTGCCAGTGCTGTTGCACATGTCAGGTCATTATTAATAGTTAATGAGGATTGATATCCCTGAGCTCTGACCTTGGGGCTTGGGTTTCCTGGTGGAAGCCGCTCCCATTGATCCTTTGGTTCTCATGTGCTGTTGGACAAACTACTCTCTCCACACTCCATTGGCCGTCTGAATGGAGATTTATGCCTGTCAGAGTAAACGTGAAGGCCATCAGAACCTGGCACACCATACACACTAAAGCCCATTCACACCAAGAGCGATGACTATAAAGATAACTCTATTTGTGTTATTTTGTTTATTATAAGCAGCTCTGTCATCGGTTGCTTTAAAAGCTATTAAAAGTCAGGTGATTGATCGGCGTTCAATGTTTTTATCGATCATCAGCAAAAGTGATTCCAACAATATGAATCCTTTGCGTCATTGTTATTATTATAGTTGTGGTATTAATGATTCTATTCTTCTAGAATTAAACACTTTTTATCGTTCTTGGTGTAAACCGCTCTTAAGACAGTGTTCGGGTTCACAACAGAAGGACATGACTAGTGGTCTTGGCATCCAGACTTGTGTCTTCCTGTTTTTACATGATCTCCATTCTGCATTCTTGGCCTTCCGATTGAAAACATGGAAGCTGGCGGCTTTGTTTAAAGCATGCCACACAATTAGACAAAAGCATAGCTAGACCACCCTTTCACTGCAGCTGTTTTCATCATCAGAGATTTTGAACAAACATTTATAGACATAGTTGACCCAAAAATCGTATTTTTCCATCGTGTCAAACCTATGTTGTTCCAATGTTGTTTTGGACCCCATTGACTGTAATTGTAAGGACAAACTTGGGTTGAATCATGTTTAGGCGTGTCACGATAACAATGTTTTGTTGGGCGATATACTGCCCCAGAAATAATTGCGATAAACGATATTATTGTCATTTTAAAGACTATTTTATGCCACTGAATATATAATCATAATGTAACAGCATAATAATGCAAGGCCTACACACTTCCAAATGACAACAAAGTATAATTTTTAACAATATTTAGATCATGGAAATTAATTATAAAAATATTGATACCTAAAAAAAATTGAATTGATGGTAAATTAACATTTTCTAACAAAAGGTTCAAAGTAACAAGTAGAAAAAGATGCACAAAGAACTTGTATGGAGATTTTCCCTGACCTTCTTTTCTCTGTAAATTAAGGGTGCACACTATTGCTGATAAACACAATCAATACTTAGCAGTCAGATGTCTGTATGCACAAAGGCACAGATCCCTAAACAAGACCATATCTGCAAATGCAACTTGTTTTAATTTGAACTAGCAACTCAAGACTACATCACGTTATGTACGAGAAGCTGCAAAAGACACAGGCGCAAGTGGAATGTACAAAACATGGTGACATTCATTTCTAAGTAAATATAATGGGTGATATATTACGTCACCAAAAATGATTGAGGTCATGCACATATATTGCGTGATAAGTCGATATATTGATTATTGCGACAGGCCTAGTCATGTCAAGTTTGTTATTACATTTCAAAGTGATCAGATTTGGGATTTGACGTTATTGCCTTGGAGCCAGTAAGCAACCACACAGAGCACCCTAGAAACTACTTAGTAGTCTACCTAGGCATCCACTCAATGCACACTATTAGGGTGACGAGTACACAAGCAAACACTGACATGAGAAACAACCATCTCTTTTTACACAGAGACAAGTACAGGGTTTGGTGCTTGCCAAAGGGCTTTACTTTGGTTTGCAGCATGTGCTGTTGGCATGAATAGTGTTCTGTGCTGCCCATGTGCCCACAATGTGCGTTTGAACCCATTGGGAGGGAGCTTTTTCCCAGTCAAATGCACCACTGTACGTCTATGAAATGAAAGCGTAGCGAGATGGAATGACTGTGGTGCTTTAATGATGATGAAGGAAGGGCTGTGGTTGAGTTTAATGATTGCTAATTGGATCAATTGAAATTCCTCACTGATAGTCTCTCTGTATCATCTTGTTCTGTCCTCAGCTCTTTTTAGAAGCACATAATGTTGCCTGCTCTATATACATACATATTTAATTTCTGTACCGTGTGTCTTTTAATGGCTGCACTTGATTGGTTTGCTGTGTTTAGCGTCTCAAACAGTCTGTCTGTCTGTCTTTTAGGGAGCTCGTGTGTGGGTGCGGGATAAGGAGCAGCTCCTGCCCTCCACCGTCAGCTGCTGTGATGACCGGACCCTCATCCTCACCACAGACTATGGAGAGGTAAGAAAGACTGTCTGCTGAAAACACAGCTAGGAAACATCTTTAAAGGAGTGCTTCGACTATATTAAAGAAATAGTCCACCCAAAACCTTCATTTTAAGATCTTTAATATCTATTTTATTTATGACTAAACAGGATTGCGCCATTGTTTTTGTCATTGTATTCTTAATTCTGCTGCCCGTCTGTCTGAGAGAGATAAACGTAAAGGTCTTAATTGTGTGAGGTTGTATGCTTTGACTGATCTGGAGGTTGTCACCGCTACTGAAGGACCTTTGATATGAATAGCAGGAATGTCCATAAGAGAGCCAAGTTTAGCCAGTGTGTTTAATCAGTTTGGCCCTCTGTTAAAGCTTTGTGTCTGGAGGAAATCCTGTGCTCATAGCACAATAAGGATGCAGGTCAGAATATATTTATCAGATGTGTGTCAACATGTAGCCTGTATGCTTTGTTCTGGTTCTTCAGAATGCATGAATGTGATATACTGTTCAGCACTTCATATGATACATCTTTAATCTCCATCTATTTCTATCAGTCTACGTCTATCTATGTCTGTTTCTCTCTCTTTATGCACTTAAAAATTCGGGGGACCATTTTTTAAAAGAAATTTATACTTTGATTCATCAAGGATGCATTCAATTGTGTAAAAAGGTGAATGTAAATAATAAAAAAATATAGTGTTATAAAAGATTTTGATTTAAAATAAATGCTGTTCTTTTGAATTTTCTTTTTATGAAAGAATTCTGAGAAAAATATATCACGGTTTCCAAAAAATATTAAGCAGCACAGCTTTCTTTAATATTGATAAATTATTTCTGAAGGATCGTGTGACACCGACCCCTAAATTAATTGTCATCACAGTAATACATTTTCAAAATATGTTAAAAAAACGTATTTTAAATTCTAGTAATATTTTACAATATTACTTTTTACTGTATTTTTGCTCAAATTAATGCAGCCTTTGTGAGCATAAAAGAGTTCTTTCAGATCTCTTCCATTATTTCGATCTCAGTGTTTAATCTATCTTAAGTCCTGTTTATGTAACAAATTTGGAAAATAAAATAATATTGACAGAATTTATGGACCATCTTGCTACAGGAAGCCTTCCATGAATTTGCATGCATATTAGTGATCTGTGCGTGTCATTCTGAACATACAGCTATAACACAAAGTGATTTCTATCTTACTATCGCCGGTTCCACATTTAAATCAATTCAGACTGATTGTCATTTGCACTGATGAGCACTTGAGTTTTCACGTAATGCTTTAAACTGTCTGTTTTAAAATTCTGGATTTATTGCACATACTGAAATTCTTCTATATTGATTAACGTAAATGACTTCCACTCATGCAATTTGTGTATCTGTTCAGACCAAATTCAGCCAGTATACATTATGTGATCATAGAGAGGGATCCGTAGACTCTTACGGGGCTCCCATCATGCAATCAGCACCTGTCTCATAAAACTGCATAGTAAAGTGTAAGTGCATGAGACCCCATCACATGTTTTATTTAACAAGCTTACTGTGGCATCCATGGTGAAGCAGGGGTCAGGGGTCAGGGGTGTGTGTGAGTAGAGTTCAGTGAGGCGTGGAGTGACTGACACACTGCTCATGTCTGAGGGGAAGGTTGAGCTTAGGCTCCAGAAGAACAACTTCCTCTGGCCAGACTCATACAGTCTATCTCTCCATCTATTGTCCTATCTATCATCCTGTCAAACATTAATTTTATAGTTATATCTAATGTTCCATTCACTCTATCACTCTCTATCTATCTCTCTATCCATCTATCCGTCTATCCGTCTCTCTGTCCGCCTGTCCGTCCATCAGTCCATCTGTCCGTCTGTCTATCTGTCTCTCTGTCCGTCTGTCTGTCCGTGTCTGTCTATCTGTCTCTCTGTCCGTCTGTCTATCCGTCTGTCTGTCCGTCTCTCTGTCCGTCTGTCTGTCCGTGTCTGTCTATCCGTCTCTCTGTCCGTCTGTCTATCCGTCTCTCTGTCCGTCTGTCTATCCGTCTCTCTGTCCCTCTCTCTGTCTGTCTGTCTATCCGTCCATCAGTCCATCTGTCCGTCTGTCTATCCGTCTCTCTGTCCGTCTGTCTATCCGTCTCTCTGTCCCTCTCTCTGTCTGTCTGTCTCTGTCTCATCTGTCCATCTGTCTCTGTCCGCCTGTCTGTCCGTCTCTCTGTCCGCCTGTCTGTCCGTCATCTCCATCAGTCCATCTGTCCGTCTGTCTATCCGTCTCTCTGTCCGTCTGTCTATCCGTCTCTCTGTCCCTCTCTCTGTCCGTCTGTCTATCCGTCCATCAGTCCATCTGTCCGTCTGTCTATCCGCCTCTGTCCCTCTCTCTGTCCGTCTGTCTATCCGCTCTCTGTCCGTCTGTCTGTCATCCGCCTCTGTCCTCTCTCTGTCCGTCTGTCTATCCATCCATCAGTCCATCTGTCCGTCTGTCTATCCGTCTCTCTGTCCGTCCATCAGTCCATCTGTCCGTCTGTCTATCCGTCTCTCTGTCCGTCTGTCTATCCGTCTCTCTGTCCGTCCGTCTGTCCGTCTGTCTGTCTCTCTCTCCGTCTGTCTGTCCCTCCATCAGTCCATCTGTCCGTCTGTCTATCCGTCTCTCTGTCCCTCTCTCTGTCTGTCTGTCTGTCCGTCTGTCTCTCTCCGTCCATCTGTCCGTCTGTCCATCAGTCCATCTGTCCGCCTGTCTATCCGCCTCTGTCCCTCTCCCGTCTGTCTGTCTCTCTGTCCGTCCATCAGTCCATCTGTCCGTCTGTCTATCCGTCTCTCTGTCCATCTGTCTATCCGTCTCTCTCTCCGTCTGTCTCTCTGTCCGTCCGTCTGTCCGTCTGTCTGCCTGTCTGTCTGTTCTGTCCATCTGTCTCTGTCCGTCTCTCTCCGTCTGTCTGTCTGTCTCTCTGTCCGCATCTGTCCGTCTGTCTATCCATCTGTCTGTCCGTCTGTCTATCCGTCTCTCTCTCCGTCTGTCTCTCTGTCCGTCCGTCTGTCCGTCTGTCTGTCTGTCTCTCTGTCCGTCCATCTGTCCGTCTGTCTATCCATCTCTCTGTCCGTCTGTCTATCCGTCTCTCTCTCCGTCTGTCTCTCTGTCTGTCTGTCTATCCGTCTCTCTGTCCGTCCGTCTGTCTGCCTGTCTGTCTGTCTGTCCGTCCGTCTGTCTCTCTCTCCGTCTCTGTCCGTCCGTCTGTCCGTCTGTCTGTCTGTCTCTCTGTCCGTCCATCAGTCCATCTGTCCATCAGTCCATCTGTCTGTCTGTCTGTCTGTCCGTCCGTCCGTCCATCTATCTATGCATCTGTCTATCCGTCTATCTATGCGTCTGTCTATCCGTCTATCTATCTGTCTGTCCATCTATCTATCATTATATCTATATCGTTTGTTTGTTCTTTTCTTCGTGCTATTCCTCTGTTTTTTTGTTCCGTCATTTTAGCTACAATTCTATCTCTGTATCTATATTTCTGTTGCTGTATCTTGCTATTTTGGTCTTTATATGTGTTTTTATCTAAATCTGAATAATGACTGATGTATTAATACTGCACAATAAAGCTATTTTTGTAATAATTTTAGACTTAAAATGGTTTTAACACAGTTAGCAGCATATTATAGAGTCTTGGCTTTCACTAAGTCTGTTAGTGTTTTGTAAAGCAAACCGTGTGTTTTTCTGGGATTGCTTTGGGCAGGGTGTGACTCAGCGCTGGTACAGCGGATGGGTTGAGAGAAGACTGCTTCCTGTGAAGAGTATAGCCATTTCAGACGGCCCCATGTGTCTGCTCTCTTACTGGGCCGTCCCTGTCCTCCAGACCCCACCCACATCATGAATATTCATGCAGGCCATGCTCAATAATACAGCAGGGTGTGGTCTTTCAAACACAAAGCCTCATGCAGCACACTAGAGCAGAGAAACAAATATTCCAGTTACTCTTTTAATTATAAGCCTTAAATCACTTAACTTAATTTTAATTATATACACAAAAGACTGAGTTAGATTAGAATGTATTTATTTGTATGCTTTTTATACTATAATAGTATATTTACTATTAGTATATTTTAATTACAGCATAGTGTGCACACAAAATGCACTGTAGAGATTTTATTAATTCATTCTCTCATAGAGTACTTTTAATGTGCTTTGCTTTCTTTTAGTCACAATGGTGCATCAGTCAGCGGCGCTGCCCTGGGTGAAAAGGCCACACTAGGAAAACATTGATTGTGTGCTTAATAACTCTAGATCAATGGATTTAGCAGATGGCTCCACATGCACATGCACGTTTAGGGGAGCGTGTTGGTGCTCACGCAAGTGCATTGATGCTGTATTATGTGTACTTGGTGTTTGGAAGACCATGAAAGCATTTATTGAATGCTAGTACTTGAATACTTACAGGAAGGAATATGCCATTGCTCATGCAAGTCATGCACAATAAAATAAAGATTCACTATAATTCCTAATGCATAATCACTGAGGAAGTCTTGCTGCTGAGGAAGAGAGATAAACCTGCATGGACAATGGAAGCCACTGGAAATTAGTGTCTTAACATTGATTGAATACTGTAACACAAATAACAGCTCTAGGAAATTCCATTTATTTATCTAGGACAGTGCATCATTTATCAAACGGACTGCAGTGGTTGTTTTTTCCTCATGTTTTATTGATGACCTCATCATCAGGATTCCCGATACTCCCAGGGCTGGTCCATTGCTTAGCAACCAGAGGTGATGTTCCCGTTTCCTGGCACACGGTCAACACTGACACCCATTGTCCTGTCTGAATGCCTGTAATGTGCTAATGGCACTACAGCTGCTGACGCCAGCATGTCATGGAGCACAGCAGGCTATCTAAATGTGGGATAGAGCATCAGAATCTTAGTCTACAGTAACACACTGCTCTTCTTAATATATTACACAAATATAATGACAATTGTGTGTTTGTTGTTTTTTCCTGTGGCTGTTATTGTTGCTTTTAGACTAAGCTCAGAACAAATGAGAGCATTGGTGTTTTCTTGTATGACAGCTTCCATTGTTTTTAATGTTCACTTGCTCTGTAGGCCATTTTCCCGGTTCACGGTTTACTTTGCTCAGTCAGTTGTCATGTCCCTTGAATTGTGTTTTATGATCATAAGATGTCACAGAAGCAGAGGACAATGAGATAACACATATGAGATGTTGCTTTGAGAGCCGAATTATCAGACATGAGGGTCTCGTTTGAATGTAACTCCAGTTATTACAGTTAGGGGTTGGTAAGGTTTAAACTATTTTTTTTCTTATGCTCACCAAGTCTGCATTTATTTGATTAAAAACTATGAAACATGAAACTATGACATTTTTTAAATGGTTAATTAATGATTGATTTCTATTTCAGTATTTTTAAAATGTCTTTTATTGGCAAACTGAATGTTCAGCATCATTACTCAAGTCTTCAGTGTCACATGATGCTTCAGAAAGATTTATGCTGTTTAATATTTTTGTCACATCTTTTTTTTCAGGATTCTTTAATCAATAGAAAGAACAGCATATATTTGAAATAGAAATCATCTGTAATATTAAATATGTCTTGTATGGCTGTAACTTTTGTTTTCTTTAATGCATCCTTGCTTAATCAAATTATTTTATTGATATTTATTTTAGTTATTGACCCCAAACTTTTGAATGCGGGTTATATATTAGACTATGAAATTAAATGCATTTAAAAAATAGTAAGTAAATAAATTTCAATCAAATTTAAAAACAGGGTTGTTATAGTAGCAGGTATCTAGTTATATAATGAAGTATATTTAAAAAATTAAAATAAATTTAGATTAAAAATGTGGTCTAAAAATACATTTTAGGTTAATTTTTCCTTTATTTTTTGTGTATTTATTACACTTTCAGATCAAACAAATCTTAATATTACACAAAGATAATTAAAGTAAATACAAAAACAGTTTTGAAATTATGATTTAAACCTGCCTGGCTCTAAGCCATGCAGCAACAGCTGCTTTTAATTCAGCCACATTGGAGGGTTTTCGAGCATGAATGGACTGTTTAAGTTTGTGTCAGAGCATCTCAATCGGATTTAAGTCCATACTTTGACTTGGCCACTCCAAAACCTTCATTTAGTTTTTCTTGACCATTCAGAGGTGGACTTGCTGGTGTGTTTGGGATGTTGTAGTAGCCCCAGACCATCACACTATCACCCCCATGTTTGACTGTTAGAATTATGTTCTTTTTATGAAATGCTGTGTTGGTTTACACCAGATGTAACGGACACTCACCTTCCAAAAATCAGTCCACGAATATTTGGGTCTTGGGGATAATCAAGATATTTCTTGTCACATGTGAGACGAGTCTTTGTGTTATTTTTGGTCAGCATGGCTTTGCCTTGGAACTCTCTTGAAGTGTTTTTGCCGTCTCTTTCTTATTGATGAATCATGAACACTGACCTTAATTGAGGCAAGTGAGGCCTGTAGTTCTTTAGATGTTGTTCTGGGTTCTTTATGACCTCCTAAATGAGTCGTCGTTGCTCTCTTGGAGTAAGTTTGGTAGGCCGGCCGCTCCTGGGAAGGTTCAACACTGTTCCAAGCTTTGTCCATTTGTGTATAATGGCTCTGACCGTGGTTGCTGGAGTCCCAAAGCCTTAGAAATGGCTTCATAACCCTTTCCAGACTGATGCATGTCATCTATTTAGTTTCTCATCTGTTCTTGAATTTCTTTAGATCGTGGCATGATGTGTTGCTCTTTAAGCATGCTTCACTTTGTCAGACAGGTCTATTTTCTATTGAAGTGATTTCTTGATTCAACAGGTCTGGCAGTAATCAGGACTGGGTGTGTCTAGTGAAGTTTAACTCAGCTTTCTAAAATAATGTGCTTAATCACAGTTATGATTTAACAGCAGGGGCAATTACTTTTTCATGTAGGGCCAGGTAGGTTTGGACAGCTTTTTCCCTTAATAAATGAAATCATCATTTAAAAACTGCATTTTGTATTTACTTGCATTACATATATCTGTGTAATAAAAAAATTAGTTTGATGATCTGAATCTTTTAAGTGTGACAAATATGCAAAAAAGGAAGGAGGGGGGCAAAAACCTTTTCACGGAACTATTGATCTTTGTTTTTTTAGGTGGACTAACTATTTAGGAGACTATAATTAGGGCTGTTGATTGAATTCATTTTAATCCACCACCCGTACTCTTCTTGAGTCAACCACAGGGCACATATTGCTGCTCCCCTTCTGTAATGACAGTAATCACCTCCTGCTGTCAATGTTTGGTTGAGACACATTTATTGTCACGTTTCTCTCCCCTTTAGTATGTACCGAGTGTTATTCCATCCTCCAGGCTGTTTGTTTGGCCTTAGCGGTGGGAGCGAGCATCTCATGAGCAGGAATTTGGGGAATTCGTCTCTAGCGGGAATGTTTTATTGCTTAAACATCTTTGACCCCTGCGCTGGATGTTTGCTAGTGGATCATATGGCTGGAACGCTTGTATTTAGTGTGTGAACTGTGACCCATAGACGGCAGATTCCTGGTCTGGTTTTAAAGTCGAGGCGTCACACAGCGATAACATAAACTTAGACACATTCACACAGCTAGGAGCTGCTCTGCTTTAACAGTGACTTCATTAAGCTTGAATGAATCGTTATTAAAGTGCTTCCTAGAATGAACTAGTGATTGTTCACAGATTCACACTCACAACTCTCGTTTGGTAAACCGACGACACGTTGATTTAGCGTGTCTTCATCAGATCACATTAGCTCAGATGGACCGGGCTTTCTGTCAAAGTGCTGTTTCTTCATGTCTGATCAATTAAGCTCATCTGTCTGGAGACGGGCCTGACGAGCCACAACGATAAGATCCTTATTATATGACACTTTTTGCTAATGGATTTATCATCCGTCTCAGTTACAAGAAAAACACATCCAGCACGTTTAACACAAGGAGCATATATATGTATATTATTATATATATTTTTTATATTTTCTATATTTAAAAATAATTATTTTATTTTTAGATTTCCAGTTTTTAATTTGATTTTTATTTAGTATTTTAGGTTTTTATGTTTATCTGTATTTCTAAATATCTATTCTATTACATTATTATATATTTCTATTTTTAGATGTTTATTTAGCTTTTAGTTTTTAGTAATTTTAGGACTCAACAACTTATTTAATTTCATATGGTTGATGAGGTAAACATTTTTTTTAAGTAAATGTTTTTGATTTAATGGTCTAATATTTATATTTTATTTTATTTCTGTTTTATTTGTAGTTCACAATAACAACACCGAGCAGAACAAGTGTGCAGTTAAATACTATTTTTCCAATTTTATGAATTAATTAATGAATAAATATGAACCTTAAATATGAAAAAACTGGGCAAGCTCCAATAATTACACTTTGTCCTCCTAAATATCAGACTTTTGCTGTCTGTTAGACTGTTTATGTCTTTCATAAGAAAATGGGTATCATCGTTGTAGCCTAATCCAACATTCACTGGTCTGCTCTTACATTTCTATTATTATATAATATTAACCATTTTTTGGACATTTACTTGAAGATTTATATTTCATTTTTTGTATTTATAAAGCACAATAAAACAACAACGGTTGACCATTGTGCTGAACAATATAGTTCAGAAAGAATCAAAATACATACAAATTGTAAAAACAAACAAATAATAATCTGAAATAATACACTCTCAAAGAGGTAGGCTTTAAGCCTTGTTTTAAAAAGTGATTCTGTTTCAATAGTTCTAATAGAGACTGGAATATAAAGCTCAAATATTTGCGTTTATAACCTCAAGGCAAACCTCTACACTAGATAATGTCTGTGTGATTCAGCAAATAAAGGAAATCCTCAATGTCAGTTTGGTATAAAAGAGAAGATTTCTAAAGCGATGTGGAGACTTGTGATCTCACATGATGCAGCGTGTCTGAGGATTTCTGAGGACGGTGAACATGAGAGGAGCGCTGTGAGGATGTCATGGGCGGGGGGGTATGGTTTCAGGATTGTGAAACGCAGCAGAAAGACGGAGCAGGTCCGGACCCATTAGTGAAACACATACACTGCTGTAAACGAGCGCACTGTTGATTCACAGCAGCATAAATCACAGCTCATTCTTCACACGTTGGATTCCCGGTGTGTCGTTTGGGAACGCATGTTTAGTTCTGTCAATCATGTGTTCACTTTCTGGTTAATCTGAAACACTTGAAAGTACTGTTCACTGTTGCTGTGTGGTTTTGTGTGTTGAAGGTGATCACTCTGGGGCAGGGTGAGGTGAACAGACTCAAGGTTTTCCCCATGCATCCCAGCAGCATCAGTGGAGTGGAGGACATGTCCACGCTGGCCGAGTTACACGAGGCTGCCATCCTGCACAACCTCTTCCTGCGATACCAGAAGGACCACATTTATGTACGTTTCAGCAAAAATACACAATAAAATAAACAGGCATGCGTAGACTTCTCTTATAGCTGGTTATATACCCTGACAAAAACTAAAAACATTCTGCATTTTACAATAATAATAAAAAACTTGAATTACTATAATCTTATACATTTCTTACAAATGAGTACTGTCCCCAAAAGAGGGTTTATCAGAATTAGGTCACTTCTGGGTACAAATGTGTCTCCAAATATGGTTAAGTAGGTGCACAGACGCACACACTAATTCTGTTTATTATATTCAGAAAGGAATTGTGAATTTGCTGTGTTTCATGGGAACAATGGAGCAGTCTGTGCTTCGAGAGTCTCGTGCTTCAAAAGAACTTTTGTTTATTATATTCAGAAAGGAATTGTGAATTTGCTGTGTTTCATGGGAACAATGGAGCAGTCTGTGCTTCGAGAGTCTCGTGCTTCAAAAGAACTTTGTTCTATGAACTTTAATGGTGTTTAATCTGAGTTTAATGCTGTGCTGAATGTTCTGTGTATCAATAACTGTAAGCAAAAATTAAGCAATTTATTTGAACTAATGTTTTCTTCCAAAACACTGCTTGTGGTATTTTTGAGAATTGGTCTTACAAAAATAAAAACATCTATTACATGGTCTTCTAATCTGATTTTCATCTGATGATAATTGTATCTGTCTGAAACTAATTAGAATTCATGTTTTATGGTAATAAGTTTGATTTGTTTGTTTTTTTCATATGTATTGATAGTTTGTATTATCATTTTACTTTACTATTTCCTGAATTGTCTAAATGAATTTTAACATATATTGGAATTATCATATCATGTAAAAGCATTATTAGATTAGCCAAACAATTGATCATTTGTTGTCGGTGGATTTGTAGTACTTTGGAAACGACCGGCATTAGAATTCTGTAGAAATCTGTAGTGTGTAGAATCCACGTGATGCTCGATATATCTATGAGAAAACATACCATCACCATGTTTCGCAGATATAACTACATTCATCAGCACTTGGACATTATTGAACCATTAATGATATAATACAAAAGGCTGAACACTCCATGTTAAAGATGCTAAGATCAAAGTTGTGTGTTCTCGTATGCAGACTAACATCGGCTCCATCCTGGCGGCTGTGAACCCTTATAAGCAGATCTCAGGTCTGTATGACACCGAGGCAGTGGATGTGTACAGCAGACATCACCTGGGGGAACTACCTCCACACATCTTTGCTGTGGCCAACGAGTGTTACCGCTGTCTGTGGAAGAGACATGACAGTCAGTGTGTGCTCATCAGGTAACGCTTGGCTGCTTCTTTTAAAGCCATTATTATCAGATTGGTCATTTCAACGGACAGTTAATCAGATCCTCTTCATATAAAGATCACTAGACTGCTGATTTGTGCTTTTCAAATGCACACAATATGACTGATTTTGGTCATTGCTATTCTATAGGACTGTAATCCAATCAGAGTCCGACTGCTGAATCTAGAAATGGATTATGTTTGATTTATACTGCAAGGTTTATTGCATAACTCATCTTGGCATGGAGGGCGGTTTTATTTGCTTAGTGGCAGCTTGGAATCAGAAGACCTCTGAAGTGAGCACTTGGAATGATTCTGGGTTCGTTCCAATTGCCTAATAGTGCTGTGTGAAGGGTTCTTCACATTGCATTTGGCCATAATTATCAAAAACTGAGCTAATAGTATTGTGAGAGATTGCACAGCTTTAAGGGAAGTGCACATAGTCAAGTCAAGTCTGCTTTATTGTCAATTCTTCCACATGTACAGTACATACATACAGAGAATTGAAATTGCCTTGGTGCATACAGTTAACATTAAACACTGACAGTAGACATTCAAATACAGATAAATACAGTTTAACCATATGTATACAAACTATACAGATATACAAACAAGTACATACATATTAGAACGATATAGAACAAGTACATAAATATTTGACCCACCAGTGCACTTCCTAAATAATTCACAAAGTTTGGCTAAAATAATTGTGGTATATCAGTCACCATTCAGGAGCACATATGACTAAATTTAGGGTTTTGGGCTGTAATGAGTGATGCAATTTGTATTAATTGCAAAATACCTTTAAAAGTTTGGCGTCAGTAAGATTTTCTTTGAAAGAAATAATAAATTATACTTGACAGTGATATGTTAAATTGATTCAAAGTGACAGTAAAGACATTTATTGTTAAAATATTCATATTTGACTTTCAATTTTCAAGTATCTTAGCAAAAAAAAAATCACAGTTTGCACAAAAATCTTAAGCAGCTCAATTGTTTTCAATAATGATGATAATAAATGTTTCTTGAGCAGAAAATCAGCATATTTGAATGATTTCAGAAGATGACACTGAAGAGTAATCTACAGTCAAATACAACAGCTGTAATTCATTTAAATACTGTTTTACTGTATTTATTTGATTCTTGGTGAGCATGATAGACGTCACATTCCCCACTCAACCTGTGTTTTATGTATGCGTGCTGTGTTTTATTCTCAGTGGAGAGAGTGGTGCTGGGAAGACCGAGAGCACCAAGCTGCTGCTGACGTTCCTGTCCGTTATGAGTCAGACCTCCACGGGCTCTCCGCTCTCAGAGAGGACCACCAGAGTAGAGCAGGCCATCGTACAGAGCAGGTCACACACGCTCTCTCACACCTGCTCCGTTGTGTCTCTTTCTATTTTAACACCGCTCTTTCTCTTTCACTCCAGTCCAATAATGGAGGCGTTTGGGAATGCCAAAACCGTGTACAACAACAACTCCAGTCGCTTTGGCAAGTTCATTCAGCTTCACTTCTCTCAGAGTGGAAATATCCAGGGCGGCTGTATTATTGATTATTTACTTGAAAAGGTATTTTATGTATTTGAAAAAAAAATTTGCATTTTTATTAAATGCTTTGTGTATTAAAAATGCCATTGCATTTCAGAATCGAGTTGTGCGGCAGAATCCGGGAGAGAGGAACTACCATATTTTCTATGCATTGTTGTCCGGTGCTAAGTATGAGCACAGAGGTCAGTTTTTAGCATCATCTCATTATGTGTTAGTGGTACTATTTCTTTGGCCACTGCAGTGTGGTATATATTAACCGTGTTCTTTCCATCAGAAATGTACATGCTGGCTGATTCCCCCGAGGCGTATCATTACCTCAATCAGTCCGGCTGTGTGAAAGACAGAAGCCTGGATGACAAGCACCTCTATGACAGTGTGATGGTGAGTCAATGCTGTGTGTTTGACTCTAAAACTGTTGCTTTTCTCATGAAAAGCACACGGAACAACATGAAAGTGAGTAAATGACTGACTCTTTAATGCCATGCAATTGGGCTTTCATAAATGTCCACTAGAGGGCACCACATCATCTCGTTTCTGTAATTGTTCAGAAGGAATTAGGTAGAACTAATTCATATATTAGGTATTTATTTATATTGGTCAAGCAAGAATGACCTCAGTGATCATAGTAAGCATAATGTCTCCAGATACCATTTACTCTTCTCTTTCCCTTGCATTTACATTTAGTCATTTTGCAGAAAATACAATGAAGCGATTCATCTGAAAGAGACAAACAGACAGAGGACGTGCTCGTAACAAGTCTCAGGCATTGTTCAAATAAATACAAACTAGCAAGGAAGGAATTAATAGATTTTTTAAAGTTTAGGATGAAGTCAAGTAGTGTATACTGTAAGAATCCAACATCATCCATATCTGTCAAATAAAGCGTGTTTTTTAATCTTTTTAATGACTGTAGAAAGCCTTGAAGGTGATGGAGTTCACGGAGGAAGAGATCCGTGATGTCTTCAAGCTGCTCTCGGGGGTCTTACAGATGGGCAACATCGAGTTCATGACTGCAGGTGGCGCTCAGACCACCACTAAAGGAGGTTCGAAGCAAATCAGCATGTGTCTGAAGCAAAGCTAGCGTGTTATACATGCTCTTTAATAGTTGTCCTAGTGGAAGGATCTATTAAATACCGCCTGTAGTCCTGGCACACAAGATCAGCCTATATGTTATCTGTGAGGAGCGTGTAGAGACATGCTACAACATGTCAGAATTGACTGATAACTGCACTTCATATGGGTGATAACACACTAACCCGTCTTAACGCTGGAGCAGTTCCACAAGACTGTTGAGTCTTTCAAAAAATACAACATCAATTACTCAACTCTACTGGTTGCATATTTCCATGCAGTCACAATGAATGGAGACCAAAGGTTGTTATTGCAGTTTAAAATAGGTGTTTTATTACTATCTTAATATATTTTAAAATGTAATTTATTCCTGTGATGGCAAAACTTAATTTGACTCCAGTTTTCAGTGTCACATGATCCTTCGGATATCATTATAATACGTGGATTTGGCGTTCAAGACACATTTTTTATTATTATTATAATTGATGTTTAAAACATTTGTACTGTTTTTATGGAAGCATTTCTTTCAGGATTATTGGATGAAAGGTTCAAAGAACAATTTTTTTTATAGAAATCTTTTGTAATGTTATAAATGTGTTCACTGTTACTTTTGATCAATTTAAGTAATAATTGCGTAATAAAAGTATTATTTTCTTCTGACCCCAATTTTGTTGAATCGTAGTAGGTTTGCTTACAGTTCTTTATCTTATGAATGCAATGCATCCTGAAATGTGTAATTGGGTCATGATTTGATCCAGTTATTTCTAAAAATAAGCTGAAGACATAAATGCAACTAGTCAATAGTTTAATAATACATCAGCCATTATTTCACAGTCTCAATATTTGAACGTTCTATAAGAAATGAATATGCATTTATTAAACAAAGATGTTAGGTAGACTGTTGAATATGTGCATATATAACACGTTTGCATGGACAATGTATTTTAGACTATATATGATATCCCCTGAAGATCGTCAGTAACTGTGCATGCATAAACACGTTCCACGTTGTGTGTATTTGATCAGTGGTCAGTGTCGTCAGTGATCTGCTGGGACTCGACTCCTTCCAGCTGTCTGAGGTTCTGACCCAGCGGTCCATGATCCTGAGAGGAGAAGAGATCTGCTCACCTCTAACTGTGGAGCAGGTAAGGAACCAGGACATCCATCCTTTAGATTCTGGTTTGTTTGCTTTAGCTGTCATGTTGTATCATGTCTGTGCTGTGCCCTCAGTGTGTCCAGACACATGTTTCCCTGCATCCCCAGATTTACTGACAGACTGTCGTTAAAAACACGCCCATACGCCTGTGTAGAAAGACTCTTTGCGTGACTTGGTACCATTTCCTGTTTTTTTGTCCCCTCGGATTCCTGCTATTATAACTCTGTGATAAAGATCTCATGAGAAGAAACACAATAGAGGCCGAGTGTGGAGACAGCGGTTAGCAGCCGTCTAATGGGGGCAGTCTATTACACAAGTATGCACGGTAAACACAGTCAATGTAGCACGAGTGCAGAGCTTGTACTCTTTTCCAAAATCAAAGGCTGGATTTTTTATACTGGGAAAGAGAGCAAGAGGGGGAAGGGGGTGGGAGTGTATGCATGCGAAGAATAAAAAGACCCCAACCCACATTATCCCATAAATCTCATCTAGCATGTAGAACGGACCCTGGCCTTTGTGACCGACTCGGTTGAAAAACACAAGCAATCTTTTCATGAACAAAGACAATGGCCACTAACTCCAGTCATAAAGCAGTGCCACGTCTTAATGGAGGCTCTTATTCCTCCTCCTCCTTTCCCCGTAATGCATTAACACAGTGTTCAGGACCTCAACAGCTGCCGTTGGCCTTATCCTGCACAAACAGCCATTCTTTCAGGTCTGGAGCCAACACACTGTTCAGAATCAGGCAGAAGTGTCTCTGACTGATGAATTATAGTGTTGCTGAAACAATAGACGGGAGTTTGGCGTTCTTAGGAATAGCAGAGTCTAATTTGCGGGTATTAACTTTCTCTCCATCTGTAATCCAGTAACAGCAGCTCAGGGTTATTACTGGGTTTATGAGTTGAACTGAAACTCCAGAAGCACACTTTTCATCACTTTTACTAAATTAATTGGTGGGCCAGTTTTAGTGGATGTACTGTGTACAGTCATTTCTCACAGTCTGTATGTGTGCTCAGTGTAGTTTATCACATTTAACATGAACACGTTGTATTTCTTACAAAAGCATGATTAAAAACATACTTCTTTGTTGGGATTGGGTGGGTGAAATTTGACAGAAGTGTCCAAATACTTATTATGGTCACTGTATTGTATCCAAACTCATCTATAAATCAGGAAAGACATGCATTGTTTTATAACTTCGCTCTTAAGTTATGTTTAAAGACACACGATTACAGAGAGTAACAATCCTGCAGATTCAGCCCATAATGTGAACTTTACTGGGGTTTTCACGATGTTATTAGTGTTATATAATCATCTCTAGAGACATTGCTTGTTGACATTGTGATTTTAAGTTGTGCTGTTGGAGGCTAACTAAAGGAAAATATATCTAGATTACTATTTGTCTCTGCACTGCTTTCCGAAGGCAATTGATTCCCGGGACTCTGTGGCCATGGCATTGTACTCCCAGTGTTTTTCTTGGATCATCGCCAGAATTAACCAGAAAATCAAAGGAAAGGACAACTTCAAGTCCATTGGCATTTTGGATATCTTTGGCTTTGAAAACTTCGAGGTGAGAGTTTGTTGAGTGTGTTCCAGCCAGACTGTCTGTCGATGGCATGTTGTCATGTATTTATGACTTCTTTCCTCCTCCAGGTGAACCGGTTCGAGCAGTTCAACATTAACTATGCCAACGAGAAGCTCCAGGAGTACTTCAACAAGCACATCTTCTCCCTGGAGCAGCTTGAATATAACAGGTGAGTACCCTGGTTAGCACCAAAGCCCTGCTCCTGGAAGAGATCTGTCAACAAAGAGAGCTTTATTTCTATGATTTTGGACCTAATTTAGCACTAAATAACTTGGATAGTCCTACACTAGTCTATATTAGGTTTATGCATGATCATAAGACCAAACCATATACACAAAAGTAGACTGGTCTTATGACATCCATCAGATGCACACTTCAAGGTTGTCTTAAGTCATCAGGGTACGTTTTACTCGCTCGTATACTATACAGTATGGACGTTAGGCCTACATTACTGTGCGGATAACAGACTTTTGTGCTCAAACTAACACACTCAGCAAGATTGTCTTCAAACGTTTTGCTTAGTGACCTGCGATTACAAATGCATAAATCATATTTTGATATATTAAAATAAAATTTTGAATACTGATATTTGAAATGATTTAAATAAATAAATATACTTTAAATGTGAATTTTAAACCGTCAGCAGGTGGCAGTGAGTCACTGTTAATAAGCGAGTCATTGCGATTGAACCGAATCATTTAAACGATTGATTCATTCAGAAACGAAACGCCGTCATGTTACTCAGAGACGCAAAACTGTGCCGTGGCTGTGTTTGGAATTATTCTTGTTGTCGAAATCATTCTAAATGTATTTTAATAGACTGAATCATGACGAATGCACTCTAAATGCACTTACACACTAGTGTAGACTTCACGTAATGTACGCGTGCACTCTGTAGGGGTCTTTTGAATGTTTATTGCATGAACATTTCCATAATGACAAATCACACATCGTTAAAACAACACTTACGATATTATCGCAGACAGTGTTGGGCAGTGACTAGTTACTAGTAACTTAATATTACTTTTTTGCAGTAACTAGTAGTGTAACTAACTATTATTGGTATCTTATTACTAATAATATTTCAGTAATAATATTACAGTTACTATCCATAAAACAGCGTAGTTATTTTTGATGCCTCAACTCCGCTGATTTAAAATCCAACAATTGAATAATTCCTAGATTTATTTCATAATTTTCTGGACTCGTGCATGAATATGATGTTGAGTGCAGCAGGCAAACTGGAATATGGAAAAACATACATTCAGCAGATATAAATATTGCATTATATTAATTTTGTCTGGAAAAAAGATGATCTAAAGACTGTTGTGTAAGTTGTGGCATTACATCCCTCTGATCAGCATGTGTTACATTATATTACTATAATTAAATATATTTTTGGAAAATTAAACTGTTTCTTACAAACTTATGTGATTTGATAAAATGCATAATGAATTATAATCATATATGGGTAATCAGCTTCAAGCTACACATGATAATTAATACAACACTGTCACTATTAATAACTATTGAGTGTTTGTAATAACTTCTGACTGCGATCCGATGTTTTGATCAAATGATGAGGCAGAAATATGTTATTAGTAATATTCTAGAATAATTTGATGTGGAAGATACACAGTTACTTCTGTGAGACGTGAAGAAACAGTAATGTAACTAGTAGTGTAAATAATAACTGTTGCCAAAGTACAGTAACAATATTACTTTAGAAAAGTAACTAGTAATGAGTAATATATTACATTCTTTGAGGAACTAGCCCAACGATATATTACACATCAGCAATGTGTAGTCCGAGCGTTTGTGTGCGCGCCTCCCTGCGTACGTTCTGTCCTCATACTTACATCATCATCAGGAGATGAAATCTCTGCGACAGGCTCGTCTGTAGACACATAGCTTCACGCGGTCATATAGACGATCATGATGTCCTGTGATCTGTTTTAGGGCTGAGTGATGGAGAGATAGCAGATGAACGGAGGGTGGGTGGAGGCACTCTGCCAGATGTGTGAATGGGTCTCCTCTTTCCCACACAGTTGTGTTGTTGTGTTGAAATGTGATGGCTGAGGGGTCAGCACAGCTCATTGCATCACATGAACCCTGAGGATAATACCACCTTTGTGTACTTGTAGTGTTGTGATGTTGCTCAAGAGGTTCTCTTGTGTCTCCGCACAGGGAGGGGATACACTGGGAAGCCATCGACTGGATGGACAACGCAGAGTGTTTGGATCTGATCGAAAAGGTGTCCTTTTAACCTTTAATCAGCTCTCACTGTGACCACTCAGTGCTCATTAGAAACCAATCCACTTTTGATAACTATTAGCACATGAGGATGATTTCAAACTAACATCTCCATTATGGGATTTTCATTTTTAGAAAGATTTAAGGGCATTGCACACTGAGTCCGAAATTTTCGCATGCGTTTTTCCGGGTTTTTTCCCGTATATTTCCCATCCCTTCTTATCAAAATGCATGCTTTGGATGCAAAAACGCAGAAAATCGAACCTGATCCGGAGGCAGTGTGCAAACGTGATTGACACAACATGAGATCGTATTTATTTTTTAACGTGTGAACATTTCGGACTCAATGTGCAGAGACCTTCAGTCTTTAAAAACATCAGTACATAAACAGGGTCCATGCCTAGTTCAGCCGTGATGCTCATACAGCTGATGCTGCTGGATATGATGCAACTTACTACTTACTACTTTACATTTTCAGTGTTTACTTATTGTGTTCATGCAAATACAATGTTATACTTGCAAAATATGTTTATTTCAAATAAAGGCTGTTATATTGAACTTTCTGTTCATAGAAGAATCCTTAAAAAAATTAAGTTTCGATCAAAATATCAAGCAGCACAACTGTTTCCAACATTGATAATAATAAGACATGATTTCTTAAATAAGAAATAAGAAATTAGATTGATTTCTGAAAGATTATATGACATTGTAGACTGGAGTAATGACGGCTAAAAATTCAGATTTACCATTACTGAACTAAATTATAATATAAATTACAATTTAAAACATTAAAATAGGAACATTTATTTTAAGTTGTAATATCCCCCATGTTTTTACTGTGTTGCTCAAATTATTGCATCCTTGGTGAGCATAAGAGACTCAAACAACAACAAAAACTAATCTTGCTGACCCAAACATTTGAACCATAGTGTAAATCTTGAAAGTTTTACATCATAATTTGCATAAATATCCCAAAAGTTTGAAAAATTTAATTTTTCATTAACATAAAAAGTGTAGAAACTGCTAAATGTTCATCATTGAACTTTTTAGAGATTGCAAATTATTGCATATTATGTTGCAGCAATAATTGCATGTTCCAGCTGAAATCGAAAAGCTGTATGACCCATATGCTATCAGGCGGCTAAAAGGCCAGTATGATTGAAATAATAGATGCTTCTGAGTTGTCACTGAGAACAATCAACAACTTGAAATGAACCATTTTCTTACCCAAATGTCTACATGACATTACGAATAAATGTTAGTGTAATTTGAGATGGCCCACTGTAATGTACATCTCTGATCGCCTGTGGAGAGCCATAGAGAGCGTGTGTTTACATCAGTGTGCTCTTTCCTCAGAAACTGGGCATGTTGGCTCTTATCAATGAAGAGAGCAGATTCCCTAAAGGCACGGACTACACCCTGCTGGAGAAACTGCACAGCCGGCATGCCGTAAGTTCAAAGCACTCGCAGACATACAGTACGCATTTCTTCCCCCATCTCATTTCAGATCACAGAGAGTTAATTCTTCTTTAAACTCGCTGATAAAGACCAGCGACACCCAGTCACACCCCCACAGCCTCTCACACGCACAGTACGGTAACATGAGCAGGCTTTCCTCAGGCCGCGGGAACAATGAGTGTGTCCTCGGAGAACCCACATACAGTGTGCGCTGACTGAAGTACCTTCACTGCAAATATAATGAATCAACATGACAAATCATGTGTAATGTGTTTCTATCTCTGCAGACAAACCCTTACTACGTGAAACCAAGAGTGGCAGATCACCAGTTTGGCATTAAACATTATGCAGGAGAGGTAATTACATGTTATTTTAGCGTGTTTATATTATATTTTAACATTTATTCATATTTTGAATAAGCTTTTATTTTTTAATTTTCAGTTTTAATATTAATTTTATTGAAACTATGTGATTGTCATTTAAAATAAATGTCTATTTAGCTTACTTTTATTTCACTTTTGATTTTAGCGTTTAATTTTAGTACTTCAGCTAATGTTCAGTAATATTTCTAATTTTATTTATATATTTTTTTTAAGTTTAAATGTTTATTTCAGAAGTTATTTTTAATATTTGTACTATTAGTCAATGTTAACAAACTGTCAACAAATGTGTGACAAATGTGAGAGAAACAAACACACTTTTTTAAGATACAGCCTAGAATTTATAGTGTGTCTCGCCAGATATGGAGAAGAAAATTGCTGTGTACAGCAGAAGCGTTTTACAGTATGGGTTTTGTGGTGCATTATTTGTGAGGTTGGAAAGATTTTATAAGGTCTTCCAAAATTTATAGAACAGTTTAAATGCATTTAATTGACATCTGAGTTGGCAGACTCAAACACACACACACACACACACACTCACACACACACACACACACACACACACACACACATGTTGGTTTTTATGGTTTACGGGGACTCTCCATAGGCGTAATGGTTTTATACTGTACACACTGTATGTGCTATTGCCCTACACCTACCCTACACCTAAACTTAGCCCTCACAGGAGACGGTGCATTTCTATTTTCCCCCAAAAAACGTACTCTGTATGATTTATAAGCGTTTTAAATTATGAGGACACTGAAAATGTCACACACACACACACACACACACACACACACACACACACACACACACACACACACACACACACACACACACACACACGCAGCTGCACACACACACACACACACACACACACACACACACACACACACAGCTGCACACACACACACACACACACACACACACCCACACACACACACACACAGCACACACACACACACACACACACACACACACACACACACACACACACACACACACACGCAAATAGACAAGGTTGTTAGCATATTTTGGAAACAACAGCAGGTGGAATGACCATTTCTGCTGATACCTATAATCTCAAATATTGGCCGGTATCCGTGTCTGTCACTACTGCACAGGTGTTATTACCAGTGGACACTGGACTTCCCCAGTCTTCCCCTTCTCTCGTCGTCTACAGTATCAGTTTCAGGCTTTAAGAGAGGAATTAGTCTTCTCCGGAGAGAGAGAGAACGCAGTCAGAGCAGAGAGAGAGAGAGAGAGAGAGAGAGAGAGAACGCAGTCAGAGCAGAGAGAGAGAGAGAGAGAGAGAGAGAGAGAGAGAGAGAGAGAGAGAGAGAGACGCAGTCAGAGCAGTGTGCTGAGAGAGAGAGAGAGAGAGAGAGAGAGAGAGAGAGAGAGAGAGAGAGAGAGAGAGAGAGAGAGAGAGAGAGAGAGAGAGAGAGAGAGAGAGAGAGAGAGAGAGAGAGAGAGAGAGAGAGAGAGAGAGAGAGAGAGAGAGAGAGAGAGAGAGAGAGTCAGAGCAGAGAGAGAGAGAGAGAGAGAGAGAGAGAGAGAGAGAGAGAGAGAGAGAGAGAGAGAGAGAGAGAGAGAGAGAGAGAGAGAGAGAGAGAGAGAGAGAGAGAGAGAGAGAGAGAGAGAGAGAGAGAGAGAACGCAGTCAGAGCAGTGTGCTGAAGAGAGAGAGAGAGAGAGAGAGAGAGAGAGAGAGATGGAGTGAAGAGCTTAATGTGCTGGAAACCACACACCTAACATGCATTCCCATGAGAAGCATTTGTCATGCTGTCCAGCTCCTTCTCTAGTTGCCCTTTCTCTTTTCCTGACCGGTTGTATTCACACTTCTACTTGCATTTACTCTCTCTCTTCTCCAAAAAAAGCCATGCTTTCCAGTAAAACATCTAAAATTGCATACAGGTATTAAGAGTTTTGCTTTCAATCTACTTGTAAGGATTTTATATATTGTTACTGGAAAACATATATCTTCACCACAGTCTTGTGTGCAACATGTCTGATGTGATGCATGCTTCCCACGACATCTATCCAGTCTTTCAAATGCTTTCAGATGGAGAGTATCTTTGGCATCTGCTCTCTAGGCCAACACAATGAAAGATCGGACTATAAGCTTTGGATGAATTCTTTGTTTAAATGAGCGATTTATCGAGATGGTGTTATAAATACCACCAGCATGTGTTGTGGATGCATACTTTACAGCTCATGAGTATATCTCCTAGTGTTAAGATCAGTGAAGGAATCTGTCATGAGTAATACTCAACAGGTGACTGCATTAAACTACCGCAGCTCCATCAAACTCTCTCTTCGCTCTCTTATTATTAGGCTGAAACGTTAGGACAGACGCATGAAAAAAATGATTTTCCATCCATAAAATAAATCTCTGCATTATGATTAGGTCATTGTACGCATGTATTTAGTCACTGTGTTTGTGTTTGTGTGTGTCAGGTACTGTATGACGTGTGTGGTATTCTAGAGAAGAACAGAGACACGTTCAGAGATGATATTCTCAATATGCTGAAGGACAGCAGGTAAAATCATTCACTTGTTATTCTAAGCAATGCTGTGGATCCTATCATCCTTGGCTTGTCATGAGACTTTAAAGATGCTTCTCATACTACAAAAAATATTGTGTTGTGATATTATACTGCATCTAAAATCGTTCATTAATGAAGCTTTTATGAATTAATTTGAATTAAGAGACTATATTAAATATTTTTAATTTGAACTATTTCCCCGGATGGGTTTTTGAAAAAAGCTGTCAGCGGTTTTTATAATTTTCACTAAAATTTCATGGCCCCAGAATATTTTCTGAACGTGCAACACATCAAAATAAAGAAGAGAGCCTCTACTTTTAAACCATAAATCTGCTTTATTCTAGCTTTAAGCGTTTTTATCAACACTTGAATGTAGACAGGTTTCATAAAAAAGCTAAATCATAGAAAATCGCATTTTATCAAATACTACATCTGGATCAGGTTCATTACAATGATCAAAGCAAAGACACAGCCCCCCCAAAGCTTGCACAGTCCTTTACCACGTCCCGGATTAACCTTTCACTCGGTAACATTGGGAAGTTTTCATTTATATGCTGTTTATTGTTGATGCTCGCATTATCTTTCATATGCATATATACAAGATCGCTCGTTTCTGTGTCTTCCTCGTTTGTGTTTTTGATTGGTACATTCTAGACTCATTCAGGAGATATAGATAATATATCTGACCCTGGAGCACAAAAGCAGTCTTGAGTCGCTGGGGTATATTTGTAACAATAGCCAAAAATACATTGTGATGGGTCAAAATTATAGATTTTATTTATGCCAAAAATCATTAGGATGTTAAGTAAAGATCATGTTCCACGAAGATATTTTGTACATTTCCTACAGTAAATATATCAAAAAGTAATTTTTGATTAGTAATATGCATTGCTAAGAACTTAATTTGAACAACTTTAAAGATGATTTTCTCAATATTTAGATTTTTTTGCACCCTCAGATTCTATATTTTCAAATATTGTCCTATCATAACCAAACATCAATGGAAAGCTTATTCAGCTTTCAGGTGATGTATGAATCTCAGTAAAACCAAATGACCCTTATTACTGGTTTTGTGGTCCAGGGTCACATATATAGATAGATAATAGCGTATCCAAGCATATAACAGTGAAAACACGG
The DNA here is from genome assembly GCA_027564155.1 of Gymnocypris eckloni scoliostomus. Taxonomy (NCBI): domain Eukaryota; kingdom Metazoa; phylum Chordata; class Actinopteri; order Cypriniformes; family Cyprinidae; genus Gymnocypris; species Gymnocypris eckloni. The sequence continues at coordinate 27,174,022 of CM050425.1, forward strand.
AAACACCAAAAATTCAGTTTTTGGCGGGAAAGGGTTAAAAATGAATTTGACACACTGAAGGACCATTTAAAAACTTGCTGGGCCTAAGATATACACTTTCCTATATGCATTCATCTAAATGTGAACTGAAACCTCCAGCCACCCTGCAGCAGTTGTTGCTGATCTCCATTTCTGCTGATATGAATGATGTTTGCGAGCGATATTGTCTCTATTGTGTGTCTCTCAGGCTTGACTTCATCTATGACCTGTTTGAGCGTGTTGGTAGCAGGAGTGGAGACGAGACTCTGAAGATGGGCACTGCCCGCCGCAAACCCACCGTCAGCTCTCAGTTCAGGGTGAGACAGATGATTTACATGTGCCATCTGAAGTTTTTATACAACTATATTTTGAAATAATCAGAACAAGAAGACTGTGAGACAACTGTCCCAAAACCTAGCCTAAGGCATTATAGATGCTAAAATACCTTGTTTTCACTTCAAAGTTCAAATGCAGCATCACATGATTCACATAAACAGTAACTCCCAGAATGCACTGCTCATTGAAAAAATTAATTCAAGATGGCAGATGAAGCTAGACATGCACTCTATTGCCAAAAGTATTGGCACCCCCTTCTAATGAAAGGTTTGACTACTTTAGTAATTTCCATGAGTACAAATCTTAATGTTTAAGCATATAATGATATTCTAGGAATTGTGTGCTTCTAATTTTATAGCAACAGTTTGGACTCTTTTCTATTCTAACATGACAGTGTCTCTGTGTATAAGACAAGAATCAAAGAGAAATGATGATTCAGTCAGTGTGGAAGAACTTGACTGGTCTGCAGAAAGCAGCTGAACACCTCTGGTGTGACTTTAAATGAGCCAAACTCATCACCAAACACTAATGACTTGTACATTCATTATATGGACAAAAGTACTGGCACCCCTTCTTTAGAAGAGAAAAAGGCACTTCCAAACTGTGCCAACAAAGAAATTCATGTACTTAAAAATTGTATTTCCACCTCTGTTGCATCAGTTTTGAAGTGTATGAAATGACTGTACCCATATGTGCCCATAAGTACAAGTCTTTGGTGTTTGGTGATGAGTTCAATGGGAAAAAAATCTAAATCAAACCAAGGCGGCTGAAAGTGGTTGATCACTTATGAATCTATTGAAATCAGTTGTTAAATCACATGTGTGAAGTCCTTTTTGTGTGACATGAAGCATTGCATCCTATGTAGAACATTATAAATCACTCATTGGGTTAAGGATGCTCCCTTATAAGACAGCAGCCTTTGTAGGCAGTAGCAAGTGAGGCAGCTCAGTAAGTTTCAAAACAGAGCTAAAATGTGTGTTTTCATGTTTGGCCGTAATATTTTGGGTGTACATTCCAGATTATGAGTGCAAACCTAGCAGAATGTTTTTTCTCTGCACTTGTGTGACTCTGTGTGTACCTTGCATGTGTGTGTGTGTTTTGTCCTCTTGTCTATGTCCCTGTATATCTGCCCATTTGCGGGGTTAAGGAGCTTTGCATGTCATAACTGCCATGCTGGGGATTTGGCAGCTGCCCTTGTACTGTGGCTCGTAAAGCCAGGGATTATCCACAAACCGGGCACAAGGGTTTGACAGGGTCCGTGCATGTTCCCCTGTCATTAAAGCCGGCCTGGAGCCTTTCAGTCTGAGACTGTGGGACAGAGTGCCAGGTTAAAGGGTCCTTGATTTGATCGGGTAAATACTAGCCCTGTCACTGCCTGTGTTTGCCCTCCTCAACAGGAGGTGTGGGACGGACAAGCAAATAGCTGCTGTGGTTGCTGAAGTGCTGTTACTTTCCTGTGCAGGGGTGTAATTTAATGTTATTGTGACTGTGTTTCAGGACTCTCTTCATGCACTGATGGCTACTTTAAGTGCCTCGAACCCTTTCTTTGTGCGCTGCATCAAACCTAACATGGAGAAGGTAGGATTAACACTTTTTGTACTGTCCATACTTGAGTCAATCAGGAAAATATAATAATCTTCTAAAAACAAACGAGTAGCTCAACCCAGAATGAAAGCCCGTCATTATTTATTCAACCACAGGTTGTTTCAAACATGTTTCACTTTCTTTCTTCTGTCAAACACGAAAGAAGACATTTCGAATGAATGTTCATGCTGCTCTTTTCCATATAATACGACAATCAAAGAGCAACTTAAAGGAATAGTTCACCCCAAAATAAAAAATTGCTGAACATTTCCTCACCCTTAGACCATCCAAGATGTATATGAGTTTGTTCTCCATTGGAACAGCAATAAATATAGCTACTTGCTCATCAATGGATGCTCTGCAGTGAATGGGTGCCGTCAGAATGAGAGTCCAAGCAGCTGATAAAAACATCACAATAAGCCACAAGTGAAGTTAAAAACATGTTGTTCATGATAAACGAACTGATCAACAGAAAGCTGCTTCGCTTGAGCGTGACTTTGATATGAGCTGTGTTATTGACAATAATAGACCAATGGTGACCGCATCTTTACAGTAGCTTTATTGGTGGAACAGACTCAAATTTGAGTAATTCACCAATAACCTTCTGTCGCTACAGAATCATATTCAAGCATGTGCATAGTCAACCCCGCACATCAAGATGTGTTCTGCAATATTTGGCGTCAGTAACATCAAGCAGCACTGGTTCTTGCTCGTCTCGTAACCAAATATTGATGCACCAAATTTGAATTTGCAGAAATGCAAATGAGATTTTGAGACCTATGTGAGAGATTGTCAGTGATGATGACTTATGTTTAGCTCTGTCATCTCTGGTCACTTTATGCTTTCACTATATGGAAACATAATTAGCAATTTCTTCTTTTTTTGTTAAATGAAAATCCGAATGGGTTTGGTGCACTTATCTGGAAACACTTCAGGAGTGTCGAAGTCGTCGTCGGATTGGTTAGATTATACAGGATTTCCAGGAGACGTGTGTCGCGTTCTTTAACGTTCTGCCTGGAAACAAAGATGCCGTGGCACCAAACCCCCCACGAAAGAAGAAAGCCGTCGTGTTTACAGATGTGGTTGACATGCATGCATGCAAAAAACACTTTCATTGTCATATAATATGGATTTATTTTCACCTTACTTGCTCAACGACTCCCAAACGGTTCATTTTTCCAAAGCCCTTCTTTGCGTGATGCTAATCTGCTGTGATTGGTCGATTGGTCTCATTATCATCTCGTCTCGCCTGTAATGCCTGATAAAGCAGTGTTTGTGAGCGCAGAGCTGCTTTGTGTATTTTTACCGATCCAAAAGCAGCACCTAGTGGCAAAGAATGAATTTGCATTTTCATTCAGACCAACGCTAAAAGACCAACAAGTGCGCGGCAATATGCTAATGTCTCATGTTGACATCACTTGAAACGCTTGGGATTCGTTTTAAAAACGACTCGTTTCAATGATTCAGAGTCGACTCTTTCTTTTGAGAGACTATAACTTTATACACGGTGCACTTTCAGATTTAAAACTCTGCAGGATGTTTTCATTCACTTCGAGCTGTTACACATCATTTTTAAAAATCCATAATAGTAGCACTTTAAGAGATCATTAGTAGCCGTGCAGTGGCCTCTGCTTATGATAAAGTCAAATTCGCAGGACAATCTGGCATCATCACATTGTGAGAAGCTGTACAGCCAGCAGCCTTTCATGCACTCTGTACATAGAGTCTCTTTGTGCTGATCTGCTCAGATTGGAGCGCCAGCACATTCCTGCAGCCCAAACCCAAACCGCCTGTGCTGGGGTCAGAGGTCATGGCTGTCCGCTTCAGCGGCACTGAGAGGAGTAGCACACTCCTGACCTGCAGCAGAGGAATGTAGAGATAACAGCCAGAAAATCACACAGAGCTACCTTTCATTATATGATACAATCGAGCTCTAATAACACTCATTTGAGCTCCCATATTACAGGAATGATTAAGATTGCATTGATTTATAGAGGACTCTGGTTTCAGTGGGCAGAGGATCTGATGGGGCTGTTGTATTGTGATAACTGTCCCCAGGGCTGTGGCCTTGTCTGGCGCCTGGCTCCCTCGGTCATTCCACACCTTTTCTTCTATCATTTATGCCACACAATACATCCCACCTCACTTTGGGGCCTCTTTAAAGACAATTGAGACACAGGCAGACCAGAAATACACCTCGGCTTCTTGTCACATTAGCCTGACATGATCATTTCAGTTCAGATTGTGGGGATTGAAATGAAGGACATGGCAAAAAAGCAATAGTGGAACATGCTGTTAAGACGCACCAGATGTCCAGGCCACCAACGAGTCCCGATCTTTAACATCGTGATGAGACCGGCGCGTGTGGGAGCAGCTGAACACCAGACACTGACGTTACTGATCCAGCGACTAAACGTGACACAACACCACACACACAATAGACATAATCAATCCCAGCTGAAAGCTCCCATTGCTGACGTTAAGGTTTGACCTCTTTTTCTGCCCACAGACGTCTTTTGTTCTTTATGGGACAGATCAAGACAAGTATCTCTGTTATGTCACGCATAGCTTATGGTTAAAGTCAGAATGAAACCAAAATAGATGCTATAAAAGTTCCTGGTTACATTAAAAAAGATTCATCCGGTCTTTGTTATCCCAAAGATAAAATATTTGTCATCAACAACTATGAAACATTACCAAGCTCTCTTATTTTTCAGATCCTTCCTTTTGTCATAAACTGCAAAAATAATATTATTCAGGGTTTTACATCAGTATTTTTTTTTAAATATCAAACTGTAAAAAGTATCTATTCGACTAAATTAAGATAAGCTATTAATATTCATATTCAGAGAATGTATTTTGGTTTATGTATCATACCTCACTGGCATCTCTTTGGTCATTTTTTATTATTTAACAATAATATTGAGACACTACTACATATAGTGACCAACAATATGGATAACGGTATACAATTTCCGTTAACACTTAAAAAGTCGTTTTAATGCATTAATTATGTCTTGTAATGCATTGTACAGTTTCATGAATAATTGTAACCACAGTTAATACATTATAACACGTATCAATTCATTGTTACACTGTGTTTTAAATTCGATTATAGTTATAATGTATTACAATGCACATTATGAATAATTATAATGCGTTATACCCTTTTATAATGCATTATACATAAAGGCATTAAGTAAAATGTTACCCAATTTTCTTTAAAACATGAAGCTCACAAAATGCATCATCAAAATGTGCTAATGAGGAAAGAGTAATAAATAGAACCAATAGAAAATCTTCAGAAATCAGATGTGTTGTTATGAACAATATTTCATGTTAGCTTGTAGTGGTGTAATAGGACTACTCTTGAATATTGAGTTTTGGTCCATTCAGTTTGATGTAATATTGGGCTTAGTGCCGATGGACATCTCCTTCTATCTTCTTCCAGAACGCTAATAAGTTTGATGCAGATGTGGTTCTGAATCAGCTGCGTTACTCTGGCATGCTGGAGACGGTGAAGATCCGTCGAGCAGGCTTTCCTGTACGGAGAACCTTCCAAGACTTCCTCAGCAGGTGAGATACATCAGCAAGAAACATCACAAAACCACTGACAGTCCATCACAATACAGCTTGTCAGGGGTCTGCAAGAAATGGGACCCAGATGCAAGTGAGCGGACAGTTGTAGTTTATTTACAGGACATTGACTAGAAAGAGCAGGGATAGTGGATCAGTCCAAACAGAGGGACAGGGCAGACAACACAATATGGGCAGGAGGGATGACCACTGAGCCTGTCCGAGGTGGTAGCGGACTCGAGCACGGAGGCGGCAGCTCCAGAGGAAGGGTTAGGCAGGACGACAGGGAGCCCGTAGCTCGAAGTGGATCTCAGAAGTCGCAGAAGTCTAGCTGCCAGGTAGGGACTCACAGAACCAGAGACTTGACTCGTGAGAGTGGAGAGCTGCTTCCAGGTATTAGGGGTCAGAGGTCAGGGAATCTGGGTAAAGGGCAGGACACCATAACAAACAAGACAAGACAAAGACACAGACAGACAAAAACAACAAATAAACAATCAAAGAGACAAAACAAAAAGCTAAGATCCAAAAAGGAACTGGAACTGCAAAGGGTAAAATAAAATCTAAATAAAAAGGAAAACAAAACTAGATGAAATATGCACAAAATCAAAAAACAAGAACTAGAGAAAACAAAAAGGAAACAAGGATATCAAATAACAAGATAAGAGATCAAAAAATCACTTGAGCAAGATCAAAGTTTAACTCTAAGACCAAGAAACAGGTAAACACCAAAACGAACCAGCCAAGACACAAGGGAAAGGAACACAATATAAAGCAGCAGAGCACACGAGGATCAGGTGAACACAATCAAGCAAACGAGGACTAAACAAGGGGGTGTGACCAGGGGAAACAGGGAGGTGGGACAAGGGGAGGACATGCAAACACAAACAGAGACAGAGCCATGTGCTCAGACACAAAACAAACAAGGAAGCATTGAACAGGGCAGGATCCTGACACAGCTAGAAGCACAACATCTCTTCCAGATGCACGGATGGCAGTCTGGCAGTTTTCAGAAAGGTTATGTAAAGTTGATGTTCTAGAAATCATAATGAACAATACCAAGGACGTTTTTCCTGAATCTATCAGTACATTGTTCTCTTACAGTAAAATGAATGTGTGTGTGTTCAAGCTGTGCCCACCTCCTGTGCAGATACACAATGATCCTGAGGGACAAAAACCACACGGCGGACGAGAGCAAGAAATGTGCAGATCTGCTTACGAAGTATGACGTCACAAAGAAAGAGTGGCAGCTGGGAAAGACTAAGGTGCGGTTGCGTGACCAACACACGTTCACACACACAGTTTAAAGTTCCAGTATAAATAATCAGGGCTAAGACTTCAAATAAAAGCTCATTGAGCTGCTGGACCTTTATGTAGTCTGTGGGTTCATCCCTGACCTCACATTCATACTTTACATTGTTCAAGCAGTCGTTCGAATTTATAGCAGAAATGTAAAAACGAAGTCTTGGGGTTTTTCACTTTTTTTCACCATAGGTTTATGTTTTTTGTGATTATTTAGATATTCACACAGTTCAGAAGAACATGTTTGAGTGATACAGTGTTCAATCCGGGTGCTAAGGCTTTTAAATAAGGACTGGATTTTTCTTCAAATGAAATTAAGATTATATCAGTTGGTGCATGTTAAATATTTGAAAACACTTTTATGTGGTTTGGAGAAAGACTTGGAGATTTGCAAATGTTCGAATGGCTGTGTTTTATCAACATTTATTTTTTGTAGTATTCTGTGTATTGTATGTGATATGTATTTGTCAACCTAAAAAAGAGATTGTAATCTCAGTGAGTTTTCTTTCCTGGTTAAATAAAGTTATAATAATAATTATTATTATTATCATGGCATTTTACAGTAAGAAGAGTCTGTGAACCCTTTGAAAATGGGTTTTCTGTATTGCTTACTCGTAATAAGCGGTCTGACCTTAATTAAAGTCAGTTAAAGACAACCCAGCCCTAGCGAGAGTGGCAACAGTCCAGATTATCCTACCGCGGATGAATGAACGTCCAAGTCTTTTTCCAGCTTTGTGCATCTCTGTTATGCTTCGTTACGGTCTGTGAAAGCTTTTGTGATCGAGGTATGGTTCACACTAACCAGTCATTCATGAGAAGAAGAATATATTCAGGAGAAGCCAGGCTTTGTGTGGCTTTATTAGAGCAGGGCACCTGTGCGTCCCACATTTCCAATCTCGTTTTCTTTAATTGACTCCAATTAGTCATTCTCTTATTTCTTCCACACTGAATAATCACTCAGTGCTTGTGATACTAGTGTGTGTCTGTAATTGTGACTTTGCTGAAGAACAGAACACATTTAACAAGTATTTAATGCAGATATTTTCATCTTATTCATGCCACTACTGTACTCTGAGGGACTTCATGTAGTGAACACACAGATGTTAGCATCATGGAAGTGACCAAAAAATGATGATGCCATTTTCATGGTAATGTTGCGCAATGCTTTAGGGCTTTTTATAGGGGATTTTTTCAGTCTTGTGGTGTTTTTTCTGTCTCTCCTCCATACATTCTTCCCCAGAATTTCTTCTTTTTCTTCCTCATACTTCCTCTGCTCTCAACCCCTCACAAAAAAACCCTCTCCACATCTCGGTAAGGAGTTTTTCCCCTCACTTTACTGAAATGACTCATCCCGATCTAGCCGGACTGAAACAAGAGCGTTTGGCAACAGCAGCTCTGAGAAGAACACTTTCTGTTCTGTGTTCAGCAGTGTCTATTCTTTCTTATCTTGTACTCAGTCAATTATTCTCTCTCCTTCGTCAGTCTCTGCCACTCATTAAGCAGGGCGGTTCAGTCGGGCTGTTTTTACAGTAAGCGGAGCTCTGAGGTTTCTGAGGAACAGGAAGGCTTAGATTCAGACCACTTCTCTTTAAATGAATTGAATCCAGCGTGCTCTGTGTTATTTCCTTTGGGGTCATTGTTAGCTTGATTGGGTCTTGATGCGGTGTTGCTGTGATTACTTGTGTACAGAGAAATGAAACAGTGATGACCTGTCAGTGCTCCTTTCAGTCATGAGATGCCATGTGGGTTATTATTAAGGAAATCCAATTCAGACCAAACAATTAGATGACTTCTGTACACAGTTAGACCGTGCTACGTAAGGAGCATTATAGCTAAATAAACCCAGACATGGTCGTCAGGATAGATTGTAAATAATAAATATAAAGTATTGAATTTAAACGGATATTATTACAAAAATATCTGATTATCTATACATTTATTTATAAATTAAGGTATTCAAATTGATCAAACGTAACAGTAATGACATGTGTATATTCAATTTTAAACGCTATTCTTGTGAACTTTCTGTCTATGTATCCTGAAAAAATATAATAATGATAATAAGAAGAAATTGAGCAACAAATTAGCATGATTTCTGAAAGATTGTGTGACTCTGAAAACTGGAGTAATGGTGCAGAAAATTCAGCTTTGCATCACAGAAATCAATTATATTTGAGAGACAGTTTTGTAATAGTATTCAACAATATGACTGTTTTTACTGTATATTTAGTCAAATAAATGCGGCTTTGGTGAGACCTTTTTTTCAATTAAATCAATGTTACTGACCCCAAACCTTTGAATGGTTGTGTATACTCAGATGAAGAGTATTTTGTATTTCATGGCTCATACCATCTGAGTCGTCAAGGCATACCAATGTCTATGATAATTCAATTATATGGCATGCATACATTGTAGTGTGATTGTAATTAATTATATTTAATAGTCATACATCTTTGTGAACTGGTGCTGCTAATACAAATGTACCATACAATTAAATATCACAGAAACAGTAATGCCTTTAAAAACAATTTCAGACAATATGTGCCAATTCATCATGGCCTCAATAGAAGATTGAACGTAATGCAATATGTCTCCTTTTTCTAGAATGTGGCTTTCTGTCTCCCACACACACACATGCATAAAGAAACAAATGAATTCAGATACACACAGTCTCGCTCCCTGCTGAATAGAGTCATGCTTTACACATTGTTAAGCTGTAAAATAGCCTCATTGTTCTGAGTGGTGCGGTCAGAGCTGGACGGATCCAACTTGTTCTCAGCATGTCAGAGCTCCAATGTCCTCAAGGTCAGCTACGCTAACCTACAGCTTTCACTGCTCCACCAGGCTCCACGGTCATAGATGTTAAATAGCCCGTTGGCCTCAGAAAGCTTGTGTCTTCATGACAGAAGCTGGGCTAATAAACCGTGCATAGATCTAATCTCAAAATGCATGTCTATTACAGTTCACCCAGCATTGTCCCTCACTATGACATGCATTTGTTCCCCACAGTTACTTGTTGATTATGTTTATCCCTTTCTGAAAAGAGCAGTGAAATTTGCTCCCAGCATATGTTGTGTTTTGGATGCTGTATTTCTGGTGTCCACACAGGATATCTTACCTAGTTTAATGTCAACATGGTCCTGACTCATTTAGCTTTCATAGAAACAAACTATTCAGAGAAAACAAAATGTAGGTCATGAGCTGGTTTGTATCTATTGGGAATGAACTTGATATTGAAAAGTATATGTTACAAAATATAGCCTAATCTATGTGAGCTTGCCTAAATATCTATTTGGCGATTGGTTAATGTAACAAAGTTGATAGATACGGGAAGAAGGAGGCGGAACCGAACATTTAAACACTAATAATAACAAAATAAACAAAACACAAAAAGCGGCAGCCCCTCACGAACGACTGCCGCACACAAAACACAAACTAAAAATCAGGCTGGTCCTCTCTCCTTCCACTGTCACTCCTCCATTTAACCCTTCCAAGCTCCTCCGTGGGACTCGAGACCCAGTGGTGCAGGTGTCGTTCATTACTCCACCACCGGCCTTGCTTCCGCTCCCCACGTTCGCCGCCCCACCCCACTCGGCCACAGTTAACATCAATGGAGATGCAAATGATTACATTTTGAACAAAGACAATGGAAACAAACATTCCCTCTGAGGAATAATGCGTGCCAATTAATTGCTTGCAATGCTTCTCAACTTTTTGGACTCCATGGGCCCCTTTGTTCAAGACATTTGAAGGTCCTGCTATCTAAGCTGATATATACTTCAGTTATAATAAAAAATAAACGAAATTCAAATCAATTCCATCATCATTTACATCATTTATCAAGTTGTTTCAAACCTGTACGAGTTTATTTCTGCTGAGCACAAAAGAAGATATTTTGTATTTCCCAAATACTATGGATGCCAATGGCTACCATCAACTGCTTGGTTACCGATATTCTTTATTTGCAATATTATTCCTGTAAGTTTTGACGAGGAAAACATGGCTAATCCTGCAACAAACCAGCATGGATTGGTAGACACATAAAAGATATGGGACATACCTTGTATCTAAATAAAAAACACCCATCTTTAAGATCCAGCTTGCGTTCTGTTGGGAATAGTTGACTGTGTCCTTGTTGACTTTTCCAGTCAGGAATCTACAGAAAAACCACAGAGTCTGGACCAATGTCGCTGCAGGGATGAAGCATTATTAGACGTAGACATCAGGCAGTGCTGTATGGAGGTTGTTTGATCAGTCTTTACACATATGTTCCACACATGTTTCATGTTTCTATATAAATGCAGTCTTTTGTGTAAAACAGTTTGAATGTATTCCAGCAAGTCTAGGTTTGGAGTCAAAGCTCAAGATAGTGTCTCACTGCTGTACGTGTTCGGCGGTCCGTTATGGTTGTTATCAAGGCTTGAGGTCTGTTTTCTTTCATGATTTCATTTAGGAGTGTGTGATTGTGATCAGCAGAGAATGTGTCCTCTTTTGAGCGGTGGCGCTGGCTTTTGTTCGTGGTGTTTTTGTGAGAGTCAGATTTGAGGTGGAGGTGAGGGGACGGGTTTGTGTTTCCTTGCTCGAAACAAAACAACCTGTGTGTAATTATATCCATGCTGATTGTGTGTTGAGGAAGTGTGAGCCGTAGATCGGGGCGCAGGGTTTTTAGCGTGGGATGGGGGAAGGATGTGGACGAGGAAACTTCCTCCTGTGTGTGTGTCTGCAGCTGTGCGACATTGATTACAGGAACATCTGGGTCGTCGGTTCCAGGAAATCTCACAATGAGCTTAAAAGATCTGTGGGAGGCCAGACGTGACGCGGCGTGCATGGGTTGATATTAATTGAAAGGACCTGATTCTGGTAATGCCAGCATATAGAGACTGTACATTATATAGTACATAAGTATATTGGATACTGCGTTGCTGTGTTACCATCAATCTTCTTTACTAGCTTAACCAGTATAAACCAGCTTAAGCATGCAGGCCATGCTAGTTGACCAGCAACATCTCACCTCAAGTTTCAGTGGTTTTGATGATGTCATGGAAATTCATGGTTGCATAATCACAAAGGTTTTTAACATTTAATAATAAACATTTCTTGAGCAGCAAATGAGCATATTTGAATGATTTCTGAAGGATCATGTGACACCGTGATGCTGAAAATTCAGCTTTGCATCACAGGATTAAATTACATTTTAAAATATATACAAATAGAAAACTGTAATAGTATTTCACAATATTAATGCATTTTTGACCAAATAAATGCCGCCATAATAGACTTATTTAAAACAAACAAACAAAAAAATCATACCAACCCCAAACTTTTGGACAGTGTTGTGTGTATAAAGTCAAGTCCACACCTCAAGGTTCGACACTTTACAATCCGTGTCACAGGAAAGAAGTCATCACATTCAAAATGGGTGGTGAACACTGACTGTAGGTTATATAACAGTGCCAACATGGAGGATATACTGCCGTTTGTCCAGGTTGTATTAATAATACATGTATAACGGCTCCTGAACTTTTCTCCGTGACCAGAAAAACCACTGATGCCTTCTCTGATTTCAATATTTAATTTCTTCCTCGCAAACGTCAGGACGGTCAGCGTCACAAACATCACACCGTGAAAAAACTGAAAATAAATACAATTACAGTCAAGATTGTGATGGTTTGTGACATAGTTCGATTAATCCAAAAACGTATTAAACTTACATTAATACACACTGTACCTTAAATTATAAACAAATGATAAACAATATAACAAACATACCGTGTGCTTTCCGATCAGGATTCAGGAGACATAACCCGAACAAACACTCTTCTCAATCTTACGCTCTCACATTTTTCTGAAAACACGCTGATTGTAAGAAATCACATGACCGGAAAGACTAATGCTAATTATTTTCTCCTGCAGGTGTCACTATTGGCAACTATAATGCAGATAAAATATACAATACCAGTATTCAATTATTACACAACCATTCTAATAAACAAGAAAAGCACTTTTTCTGCGACAGCTACAACATGCATGCACACTAGTTGAGGATTTCTTCAAATGCTGTATATACTGACAGTACACAAATGTAGACGTTTTTGAAGGGCTGCTTGATTAATCGAAATTAAATCTCAATCACGATTGGGCAGAAGTCAAGATGTAGTAAAAAATGTAGTCAAGATGGCGCCGAGGATGGCAGCCGTGTTGCGAGCTCCGGGAAAACTTTGCAGTTTTTCGTATGTTTTATTTGTTTTTGTTGTTTTACGTGTTAGATGTTGTTAGTGTAACTGTCTACGATAGAGACACGCTTTTGAACATTGGTTCCTCCGTCGGCATAGCATAAACCGGACTTTGAGTTTCTGACGCCGGTGGAGTGTTCAAACACCGCATCAGAGCCCTTTGTGTGGGTTGCGGCGAGGAAACGCCGCCCGACGCCGGCGAGGAAAAGCGAGCTGGCGTTCTCGTCAGACTGAGGCGCCGTGCTTTCCGACCTCCTCTTCCAACCATTTTACTGGCCAGCGTTCAGTCACTGGATAACAAACTCTGTGAACTGCGGGCGCGGATCTCATACCAACGAGAAACAAGGGACTGCTGTGTTATTTGCCTCACAGAAACCTGGATGTCTGCTATTGTTCCAGACTCAGCCATCGAGCTCACGGGCTTCTCCGTGCACCGCTCGGACAGAACGGAAGAGCTCACAGGGAAAAGCAGAGGTGGAGGTGTGTGTTTCTATATTAACAACTCGTGGTGTGATGAAAGGAACATACACTCTATTAAATCCTTCTGCTCCCTGATCTGGAATTTCATACGCTTCTGTGTCGACCGTTCTGGCTACCGAGGAATTTACAGCGATCATAATCACGGCTGTTTATATCCCCCAAGCCAACACAGACCAGGCACTCAGGGAACTGTACAGGAATATAAGTGAGCAGGAAACCACGCACCCAGATGCAGCTTTTGTTATCACAGGGGACTTTAATAAAGCCAACTTCAGAAAAAATAGCTCCAAAATACTTTCAACACGTCACCATCAACACGCGTGGAGATCGCACACTCGACCATTGTTACACCCCCTTCCGGACGCATACAAGTCCCTCCCCGCCAACCTTTCGGCAAATCGGATCACTCTTCCGTTCTGCTCCTGCCTGCTTATAGGCAGAAACTGAAACGTGAAGCACCCGCCTCATTCATTGTTGGTCAGACCAATCGGATGCTATACTACAGGACTGTTTTGATCACGTGGACTGGGACATGTTCGGGCAGCGTCTGATGGCGACATAGAGGCGTATTCAGATACGGTCACGTGTTTCATCAGGAAGTGTATAGGCGATGTAGTTCCGACCAAAACAATCCGGATCTACCCCAACCAAAAACCGTGGATTAACAGCGATGTTCGATCAGCCTTGTCAGCGCGGACATCTGCCTTTAAATCCGGAAACACTGACGATCGGAAACAAGCCAGTTACGATCTCAGGAGATCCATCAAAGCAGCCAAACGAACATATAAAAACAAAGTTGAAGAACACTTCAACAACAATAACCCAAGAAGCATGTGGCAGGGCATCAACAACATCACAGGCTTTAAAGGGAGTAAACCAGCTACTGTGAACATTGCCGCCTCTCTGCGGACGAGCTCAACACCTTTTATGCTCGGTTCGAGGCTGATAACACCGCACACACAGAGAGCGCTGCACGGCTGCTGCAGAAGAGGTCAGTCCACTCACGCTTTCTGTCGCGGATGTAACCCGATCCTTCAAAGCGGGTGAACATCCGTAAGCCGTGGGCCCAGATGGCATACCAGGCCGTGTGCTCAAAGCATGCGCTTCCAGCTAGCCGGGTTTTACAGATATTTTCAATCTGTCCCTCTCTCTGTCTGTGGTTCCCTCTTCAAAAATCCATCATTGTGCCCATACCAAAGAAAAATAAAATCACATGCTTGAATGACTGAGGCCCATTGCTCTGACCCCCATCTTCAGCAAGTGTTTTGAGAAGCTTCAGAGACTACATCTGCTCTGTGCTGCCTGCTTCACTGGACCCACTACAATTTGCATACCGCAGTAACCGTTCCACAGACGATGCTATTGCCTTCACCCTGCACACTGCTCTCTCCCACCTGGAAAATAAGAACACCTATGTGAGGATGCTGTTCGTGGATTATAGTTCAGCATTTAACACTATAGTGCCTGCCACACTGGTTGCGAAGCTCCAGACTCTAGGACTGAACAGATCTCTGTGCAGCTGGATCCTGGACTTCCTGACAGGCAGAAGTCAGGTGGTCAGAATGGGCAACAACACATCATCTCCCCTGATCCTCAACACTGGTGCACCGCAGGGCTGCGTCCTCAGCCCACTCCTGTACTCCCTGTACACACACGACTGTACAGCTACACACAGCTCCAATGTCATCGTCAAATTTGCTGATGACACAACGGTGATAGGCCTGATCACCGACAACGATGAGACGGCCTACAGAGAGGAGGTGAGTACCCTGACTAAATGGTGTCAGGAGAACCACCTCTCACTCAACATCGACAAGACCAAGGAGCTGGTGGTGGATTACAGGAGACAGAGCAGAGAACACACACCCATCACCATCGACAAGACACCTGTGGAGCGGGTGACCAGCTTTAAGTTCCTCGGCGTTCACATCACTGAGGATCTCACATGGTCTGCTCACACAGATGCAGTGCTGAAGAAGGCACATCAGCGTCTCTTCTTCCTGAGACGGCTGAGGAAGTTTGGAACGAGCCCCAGAATCCTCAGGTCCTTCTACACCTGCACTGTGGAGAGCATCCTGACTGGCTGTATCACCGCCTGGTTTGGAAACAGCACTGCTGGCAAACCGCAGGGCTCTGCAAAGGTCGTGCGAACTGCCCGCCACATTGTTGGAGGTGAGCTTCCCTCCTCCAGGATATCTACACCAGGCGGTGTACAAGGAAAGCCGGAGGATTATCAAAGACTCCAGCCACCCGTCCCACAGACTGCTCTCTGCTGCCCTCAGAGGCGACGTTTCCGCAGCATCCGATCCCGCACTAGCCGACTGAGGGACAGCTTTTCCCTCAGGCTATCAGGCTAATGAACAGTCACAAATAACTCACCTACATCACACTCCCACTCACACAACATGCCATGCACTGCACTTTAACACAGTTCAACTGGACTACACGCACACACTGCACTAACACAACCTATCTGCTATCACTGGACACCATACGATGCACATCCACGACACTGCATATGAATAATCTGTTGCACCTTTGCACATCTATCTGCTGCTCAACCAATCTGCTATTAATTTATAATCTGTTGCACCTCACATTATTACTATGTATAGACCACATTATGTATAGATACTGTACATAATGTAGATATGCTGATATGTATAATGTGTCGTTGATAATTAAGTATGTCTCTATAGTACACTAAGCGTACTGAGTATATGTATGTGTATTTTGCACATTGTCTTCTGTACAGTCTGTAAATATGTACTGTCCATATGTAAATTGCTGTTGTTTTTTTGCACTGTCTGTCCATATGTAAATTGCTGTTGTTTTTTTGCACTGTCTGTCCATATGTAAATTGTTTGTTGTTTTTTTTGCACTGTCTGTCCATATGTAAATTGTTTGTTGTTTTTGCACTGTCTGTCCATATGTAAATTGTTTGTTGTTTTTTTGCACTGTCTGTCCATAGGTAAATTGTTTGTTGTTTTTTTGCACTGTCTGTCCATATGTAAATTGTCTGTTGTTTTTCTGCACTGTCTGGAGCACGCTCATAAGAATTTCACTCACCAAGGCACTTGTGCTGTGGTGATGTGACAATAAAAGTGATTTGATTTGATTTGATTTGATTTGATTTTGATTTGAAGTCATGCGCATATACGTAGCGTGCTTTATTCTATGTAAAAAGCAACATCATCTCACAGAAGGATTTGTTTCAAACACTCGACTGACGTTATGAAGTGAGTTTGGAGTAAAAACATTATTAAATGTGGTATTTTCACATGCTTGTGTTGCATTTGTTAATACACAGAGCCGTAGTTCACTGAGAAGCTACGCAAACATCTGTTATTATCGCAGAACTATTTCTTCGATTTCATAATCGTGCAATAATATTATCTGCGGTTTTCTTTTTGCATAACTTGTCAGTGAACTACGGCTCTGTGTATTAAATGCTGCTCCATCTGAAAGCACGTGATGGAGATTTACTACTAATCACAGAACCGGCTTTACTGACGAGATGCGCATGGCAATCGCAGTTGATTAATTAAGCAGCCCTATGTTTTTATAGTTTCAAGCAACAAACTCATTTAGTATCTAACCCACAAGCTTATAAAGTTTTGCTTAAAGTGTGCTATATTTCTTTAAAGATTGTAGTTGTTTATGTAGCGTTAGCATTGCTGTTCATTATGTACTTTAAATACCATGAAGGTGAGTTACATGGATCAGCATAATCGTCTCAGAGTTTTATGTAAGTGAGTTTTAGAAACAGCACCTATGCAATTATTTATCTTATCTGAACAATAAAAAAGAAACTATTTGAGCATCACAACTCACGATTTTCTCCAGCATCAAATCTTTTCACCTTATGTGTCGTATCAAATGTTGTTGTTTTTTACCTAAATTGGTCTTTCTGTCTTTGGCTTCACTCCTTCTCTACTTTTTCGGCTGATTCGGATCATAAAAAGTGTCATTGTCTAATTTTCATTCTTCACATTACCTGATACACAATGCTGCTAGGCGGCAGCCAATGAGTGTGAGCATGGGCGTAAATTTCATTTAACAGTAGGGGGGGACAATAAATATAAAATTTATCATGAGCAATTTTTGAAGGGGACACAAATAATACAGTCAAATTGTACTTATAAAGATATGTCCCCACAGTGAAAAACTTTGCTTCTATCATTATTATTGTAGCACGGAGACTGCGTCATTATGGTTATTTTCAAAGATTTTCTCAGGTTCAATGACAAAGCAGATCAGCACATTTCAAACAGCCACAAACCAAGGATAAGAAATAATAAAATCCCTTTTATTTCATCCATGCTGACGATTGTAATGATGCCAGGTTGTTTACCTCAGCTTAGAGCGCTCTGCTCCTGCTGCTTCTCAGAATGTTTGGTCGCTATAGCAACCAGTTGTAGTGGAACACTGTAGGTCCGAAACAGAGCAGAACCGAACTGAACCGAACCGAGCTGGTACCAGTCAGTGGAAAACCCCCATAAGTTGCAGTGCACTATGCAACAAGCAATTGTAAACAAGTTAACGTTAACTAGATAAGTAATATTTTAATCGCTAATATAGCAGATTCTTGGAAAATTAAATCGGTAACGTTAATCAGCATTTTTGCCGCAACTAATTTATGAATGAGTCTGCTGCATCAACTACATTAAAGAGAATCGCTTTATTTAAAGTGAATAAAGTACCCTACTTACTGGAGTTCAACATGAACTGATCCGCAGCCACACACCTGACTCGTGTGTGGAGTAGATGAGATGAACTGGGAAAGCAGGCAGTGGGCCAAACCACTGTGAGGAAGGAGGGGAACTCAACTGTTTCGAAAAGCACTTTTGCATTTTTTCTCTACTTAAATTATTGTAGGTATACATACATATATTTTTAACAATAGAGAGTGTGATTTTTTTAAATATTTTTTTGGGGGGGACAACCCTCGGATGGGGGGGGACATGTCCCCTCCGTCCCCCCCGGGATTTACGCCCATGAGTGTGAGGGTTGTCTTTGGCGGTCAGTGAAAAACAGCAGGTCACGTCATTTCAACTTAGAGAAATACACTGAACTGCACAATTTAAAGTTAGAGATATGTCGAGTACAGTCTCCATCGCATGTGAGTGAAACCATAGTGAAAGACATTTTAGTCCTTAAAGGGACAGTTCACCCAAAAATCATCATTTACTCGCCCTCATGTTGTTCCAAACCTGTACGAGTTTCTTTCTTCTGTTGACCACACAATAAGATAGTGTCTACCATCAACTGTTCGGTGACCCACATTCGTTAAAATCATCTTTTGTGTTTAGCGGAGAAAGAATCTCATACTGGTTTGGAACCACATTAGGGAGAGTAAATGATGACCCAATTTTTGAATGAACTATTTCATATTTGTATTTCATTTTGAATGAACTATTTCTTTAATGTATAAAACTTTTTGTTAACACTTTACAATACGGTGGCTCTAATATGCATTAATTAATGCTTAACTAATGCACAGGTAATCATGAGTTAATGTATACATTGTGAAGAACTAAACCATTTATTAATTATTACTGCATCAACAACAAATACACATTCGATATGATTCACAGATTAAGTAATCAATGCATTGTTAATAGTGAAATGTATCATAACGTATTAATTACCTAATAATATATTATAATAGTGTAAATTCATGTGTTAATTACCACAATGGGTCGAAGACATGCATTTCAACTTCCAGTTGTGTGCTTTAATTAATCATTAGCTAATAATTTGCAAAGATATAATTATGTTATGACTACTTATTGAGGCACATGACTATCTAAATAATTCAAAATCCATAACCACAGTGACATATTACTTAATTAGTTAATAGTGTTGTGCATCAAGTCATAACATAATGATACCTTTGCAAATCATTAGCTAATGATTAATTAAGACAGACAACTGGAATCTGAAGTACATTGCTTTGACCACTGTGGTAATTGACATATGCATTTACATCGTTAGTTAATATAATATGTTATTAAGGAACTAATACATTATGACACATTTAACTAATAACCATGTATTGATTACTTAATCTGTAAATCGTATAGAATGTTCATTAGTTTCTGATGCAGTAATTATTAATAAATGGTTTAGTTCTTCATGAGTTATGCATTAACTCATGATTATCTGTGCATTAGTTAAGCATGAATTAATGCATATTTGTGACCCTGGAGCACAAAAGCAGTCTTAAGTCTATTTGTATATTTGTAGCAATAGCCAAAAATACATTGTATGGATCACAATTCTTGATTTTTCTTTTATGCCAAAAATCATTAGGATATTAAGTAAAGATCATGTTCCATGAAGATATTTTGTAAAGTAAATATATCAAAACTTTATTTTTGATTGGTAATATACATGGCTAAGAACTTAATTTGAACAACTTCAAAGGCGATTTTATCAATATTTTTGCACCCTCAGATTCCAGATTTGAAAATAGTTGTCTCGGCCAAATATTGTCCTATCCTAACATCAATGGAAAGCTTATTTATTCCGGTTTCAGATGATGTATAAATCTGGATTTCGGAAAAATGTCCTTTATGACTGGTTTTGTGGTCCAGGGTCACATTTGTGTACCCGTATTGTAAAAGTGTTATCAACTTTTTAACTTAGTGTCAAACTACTCAATGTCCAGTACTGTTTAGGATAAATGCTCTTCTACGTGTAGAGTTCATTATGAAGGAATGTATGCAGGTCATCTCTTTAATTCAGCAGTGTTTCAGAGGTTTCTCTTCTGTGAGTCAGCGGCTGTGAGTAAAGGGTTAAGCCTTCATGACATGTCTCCTGTCTCTGAGACTGAAAGAGAGTGAGGGTGTGGCCTGCTCTCTGGCCGAGAGCCACTCTTTCCCCCTCCTCTCTCTCTCTCTCTCTCTCTCTCTCTCTCTCTCTCTGTCTCTCTCTCTCTCTCTCTCTCTCTCTCTCTCTCTCTCTCTCTCTCTCTCTCTCTCTCTCTCTCTCTCTCTCTCTCTCTCTCTCTCTCTCTCTCTCTCTCTCTCTCTCTCTCTCTCTCTCTCTCTCTCTCTCTCTGTCTCTGTCTCTCTCTCTCTCTCTCTCTCTCTCTCTCTCTCTCTCTCTCCTCTCTCTCTCTCCCTCCCTCTCTCTCCCTCCTCTCTCTCTCTCTCTCTCTCTCTCTCTCTCTGTCCGTGCACGTCTGTCTGTTTGGAATAGCCCAAGCAGCAGCAGTAACAGGAAATCAGAGCACTGTGGTTTGAGCACAATGGCAGAGCTCCACAGCTCAGCTCCCTGTAGCCTGTAGCCTGCTGTGCACACTGGAGACGTGCTCTTCACACCGTCCGGAGATAGTTACCCATCAGTTTACCTAAACCTGCCCTCTTCCCTCTCCCTCTCCTTGTCTTTCTTCTTTGGTGCCTTGCAGGTGTTCCTAAAGGAAGCTTTGGAGCAGAAGCTGGAGAAGGAAAGAGAGGAGGTGCGCACAGCGGCTGGTATGGTGATCCGGGCCCACATACTAAGTTATGTGGCAAGGTTAGTGCAGCTTTGTGTGTGTTTGTGTATAAACACGCTCTGTTGAATGGGGTCGGGTGAGTTACCAAAGACTGCTGTTGTGACTTGATTGCTATAATCGAATATGTGAATGAGATGGAAGTTTGCATAACAGAATGATTTACCAGGGCTGCGTGAAGCTGTGAATTGAGAGCAATGCAAAGTGGATTACATTCATTATGAAAGTGCAGGGAAACAAACGAGGGAAAGACCAGGAAAAGTCATCAAGGGTCTTTTCACTGCAAATACTGGCTGAATATGTTTACATGCTGTTTTTTTATAAATCAGTTTTTTTTAGTGTTGAGGGATCTTGGCATAATCAGGGATTTTATGTTAGTTAACATGCAACTTTGTTTCAGAAGTGTTTTTTTTGTACTAGCAACCCTAGAAGAAAATTGGTTACGCCATACTGGTTTAGTTTTAGTTTTGCTGTTTTTGAAGAGATTTTGGGAACTTGTCAGGCTGTGAAAACATCTGGCTGACCAACTAAAGACCATTTGGCCAAGGCTTGGAGACCTGCTTGAACTAGCAAAGACCAGCAAACCAGTTTAAGATGTTTTCAACAGGTTGCTTTGATGCCGTGGTAAATCAAAAATGACAAATGTCAAAAATATCAGCATCTGCATGGTCTGCTGAGACACTGAGTGTTTATTATTCATTTGCGCCTCTGTACTGTTGTTGTTTATGGGATTGATTAAGTGTCTTCATGTAGTATAACGGTCAACATCCACACATTCACATGCATACAGACTCTCAGTCCAGCATTACAGGTCAGATGTGAGATCTTCTGAATGCTGAGATCTGTGGCACAGCTGCTCACACAGATCAAATGTCTAGGCGCCAACTAGCCAGAGTGTTTTATATTAATGACCCGATTTCATATTTGTCATGCTGATTGGTTTTAAATGAGTTCCTGATGTGTTAATGACAGAGTTGTTTATTATGTTGAGCAATAGCTGTAATATACTCATAATTACTGTAATATCCCTGTCAACTAATCATTAATGTAGCCTCGAGGACTTGCTCTCTGATATTGTAACTCCTTTTTATAGAAAAAACTATAAAAAAGTCCGTACCAGCGCCATCACTATCCAAAAGAACTACCGCGCTCACTTCTGGAGACAAGCTTTCCTGCGTTTCCGCTCCGCTGCCGTGGTCCTCCAGAAACACAGCCGCGGACAGATCGCTCGACAGCTCTACCGGCAACTCTTAGAGGAAAAACAGAGGAGAGAAGAGGAGGAGAGAATCAGAAGAGAGGAAGAAGAGAGGAGACGACAGGAGGAGCTGAGGAGACTTGAGGAAGAGAGAAAGAGACAGAGGCTTCAAGAAGAGGAACAGAGAAGGAAGGAGGAGGAACAGGAGGCTTTACGGATACAACAAGAAGAGCTGAAGAGCAAACAGAGACTGGAGGATATACAGGCAGGGCACAGCAGGTAAAACGCAATCCGAGTTTTAATTTAGGTCATCTGAAATCTGTGTTTGCTGCTGGACTGTGCTTAATCCCCGTCTAAAGGATTCTCTCCTGTTTTACCTCATATTAGGAGTCTAGAGGAGAAAAATCATCACAACCACAAGGTATTACTTCTATTGGACATTTGATTTTAGAGATTTCAAATCTGTGTATTGTCCTAATTCTCTTGAAAAAGATCTGTAGTAAAATCATAGTACAATGGTAAATCTGAGGGTAATACCATGGTATTGAGCTTTATGGGTCAAAAAGAGCCTCTTGAGAAGCTTAACTAGCTTGTACACTGCAAAAAATGCTTTTCTTGCTTCGATTTTTTATCTTGTTTCCAGCCAAAATATCTAGAAATTATTAAATCAAGAAGGATTTTCTAGATAAGAAGAAAATATTGTCTTGTTTTCAGAAAAAACTTGTCAAAATTAAGTGAGTTTTAGCTTGAAACAAGCAAAATAATCTGCCAGTGGGGTAAAGAAACTAATCTTGTTTAAGGTTTGAAATAAGATTATTTTGCTTGTTTCAAGCTAAAACTCACTTAATTTTGACATGTTTTTTCTGAAAACAAGACAATAAATCTAAGTAAGAAAAGCATTTTTTGCAGTGATAAGAGTAGTTTAACAAAACTGCTTCATTGCTTATTCATATTTCGATGAGTAAAACCATTTATAATTATTATATTATATTCTTTATATATTACAAAATATTTACACTAAATCAAATGATATGTGTGAGCACCATGATACACATAAAGGTAAATTCTGACATCACAGAGATATCAGTGTCAGGAAACCTCTCAAAAATCAGATAAAGTGATCTTTTTAGGATATGGGAAGGTTAGTTAGTTCTGGTTGAACAATGTCATGTGGTGCAACTCCAAAGGATAAATTAATAAAATTAATAATTCATAAAACATTTTACCTTGAAAAATATATTTTAAAAACATTTTGGAAATAACAAAGATGTCTACATTCACGTATTCAAAATGCAAGGAGAATATTTTATTTATTTTTACATGAGTCACATAAAAGTTTATTTGTAAACTTTTCTTGAAATAGTATACATGATATACAGTATATATTTTAAATATAAGTTTCTTATGGTTTATAATGAGCACACACAATATATTATTGTAATGTTGCTTATTTAACTGTGTATTCTTGATTATGTAAAATACTTTGAGAAGCATTTTGTGCTTGAAAGGTGCTGTATAAATACATTTTCTATTATTATCATTAACTCATATGTGAATGATTACCGTATTCATGTGGCATGATGTTTGGATAATACCAAAACTAAACCGAATAGCATGGAATAACCATAGTGCATGTTAAAGCATTGTGCTTTTTGACTGGGCCTTGAATTGTTTTAGCGATGAACTGTATTTATTTGGCGTCTCCTCACTATCCTCCCCTATATTCCAGAAGGACGTGTCCCACAGCCCGTGCCAGTACTCGTCTGAAGAGGAGAGTCGTCAGATGGAGGAGATCCTGCGGCTGGAGCGAGAGATTGAACGGCTGCAGAGACAGAGAGACGACGGTGTGTCCTTGCTGAACGACAACTACAGAGACGAGCTGCGGCAGAAGAGGGACGCCGAGATCTACCAGCTGGAGAAAGAGGCTTCACGTGTGGCCACGGAGTTCCTGGAGATGCTGGACTTCGGAGGTTTGGAGCAGTCGGTCTCCAGCGAGGAGAACCTTCACGACCCGTCAGAGACCACCGCTCCTCTGGCTGAGGAAGAGGTGGATGAAGGCTTCCACGCGGACGATGAGTGTATCCCACTCCGAGACTTTCCTCTCCCAGCTGCCGTGGCCATGGACAAAGAGATTCTCTCCAGTCTTCTGCCTCCACCGCCTGCCTTTACTGAAGGTATCACGGCCTCACCTGCACGGATGGAGCGACCGAAATCCAATTCCTCCATCAAACAAAACAGACTCTCAGACATCCCCCCTCCTCCAACTACAGCTGCACCCCTCCTCCAGCTGCTCTGCCGTCAAACACAGGACATTATGAAGTGGTTTATAAAAACGCCAGGAAGACGATAACAGAGATTGTACTGCCGGTGGAGGAAACCAGCTTCAGTGTTCTGCCCGACACCGAGTCGGACTATGACCAAGAGGAGTTTGAGGAGGCGCTGGGGAGCTGTGGGGACGCTGGAAGTACTAACGACGGACATCTCACTGACGAGGAAGTGCTGCATCGATCTTCCTGTACTTACAACAGCACAGACTCCTTTAGAGGAAGTTCAGACTCCGTGAGTTCACTCTTTTCACACTTTGCCACTATATTTCACTATATATCGGTATACTTCAGAACTATATTTCAGAGCTTTTGTGAACAAATGCAAAGTTTCAGGTAAATGCAATAGCTTTGCAATTTTTGAGGATGCGAAGGTTTTTGAGGATGCGAAGGTTTGTGAGCAAAAGCATTTCATTATTTTTTTTCCCCCTCCAACAAATGGAAACTGTAAGAAAATATGTCTATATTTATGGTGAAAAAATGGCAGAAGTGTAATATGTTTCAGGTATTATGGAATAGCATTGTATATTTTATATACAATAGACAAAACACCCTTAAATATACTGTATATACGACAGGAATTGTAACAAGACATCATAATATACATATCTAATAATTTTACATTTCATGAAGTTATTCTTCTTGAACTACCAAAATCTGCTTTATACATAACTGTCATAATATTGCAAGTGTAAACTGAAAACCACACGATGAATCAGAGTTCAAAGTAAGTGGCCTGTCTATAAAACATGACCAATAATTGTATTAGAGTTATACAGAGAGTGCACAGGGTCACACTAAACTAAAGTAATGCAACAAACATTAACTACACTACAGGAAATGGGACAGTTTTCTAATGTACATTACCAATAGCAAAAAATATAAATATAAAATACAATCCTATGTGAGTTCACACAGGGACTTCTGGGAATGTCCTTTTATTGTTTCTCACCAGACGTTATATGGTATTTATAATTTTACTTGGAGAAAATTAAAACATATTTCACTGTAAAATACACGTTAAGCCATTGATGTTTTCCCCATGTATGACAAGGTAAGTTGTAGTTACTTAATTAGACCTTTATTTGTCAGTGTATGTATTTAACGTATTTAACTGCATCATTGCTCACAGCAGGGGACATTTCTTGAAATGTGATGTTGAGTCTGTCCACTTTGGATTGCCTTAGCAGCAGTGCTTTAAAGAGCATGGTTTTAAACACAACATCTCAGCATTTGTTTGGATTTATTTGGGCATTTTTGACTTTATAGAAGCGAATTGGGGGGTATCGGGTCCTCGAGCCAGGATTTGAACTCGGGACGCCCATGGTGCGATATGTCAGCGTGCTGCCCACAAGGCTATTGGTGCCAACTCAGCATGTTAACAGTTGACAGTCAGCACATCACAACCCTCATGGATAAGTTTAATTTACAAATTCATCTCCTTTACAGCACTGCTGCTCTTAAATATTGACCTTCACCAGCAGTGTAGGGGGTGATGCATTACAAGTAACGCGAGTTACATAATCGGATTACTTTTTTCAAGTAACTAGTAAAGTAACGCATTACTTTTTCAAAAAAGTAAAAAACGATGTTTTCCCATTTATGACTGACAGCTCCCCATGTTGAGAGAAATCAGAAGTACAGAGGCGTTGTGTGTGTGAGAACATGATGTTACTGTAGTTCTAGACTAAATGTGAATTTATTTGTGCATTGATTCATCTCACTCGCAAAAAAACTCAGAATATGATGCAAAGCTGCAATAATTAAATATGTTAAATAACACAAATGTACGTAATCCCATTTTATCATCCAATGTGTTTGCTGCAGACCTTTGATGATCAGTTCAATCATACTAATAAGAAAAATTACTTTAGATAAACTTAAAATTTGTGCTTCGTTGTTTAATTGCTGAAGAGTGTTGAACTTCTCCTGTGTTCTTCTGTACAGACGTGATTTACTCTTCTTCAGTCTGAGGTTTATTCATTACACTTTTTGGTGTGAAAGGCTTTACATTTGCTATAAATATAACTTCTTATATTAAAAACAAACAATCAAGCCCTGCTCATATTTAAAAAGTAACATAACACATTACTTTCCATAAAAAGTAACTAAGTAATCCAATTAGTTACTTTTTTAGGGAGTAACGCAATATTGTAACGCATTACTTTTAAAAGTAACTTTCCCCGACACTGGTCACCAGTATGGGCAACTAGTTAGCCTACAAACCTGTCCGTTGTTGCTTGTAGTGTTTTTTTACACAATTGTTGTATGGATCATGTGTTTCACTGTCTGTACGTCCATAAGTAGTCGTTAAAGATTTGCATAAAGTTGAGATCGGCTAGTCTTTGTGGCATTTCTATCACCTTTCATTTAAAATGAGTGACTTCCAGCTGCTTTGTCACTGCGTAGTGTGAAGGCATTTGGCATGAAAGGAATATGCATTTCATCACATTTATACAGTTCAGTGTCAGGGTAGTGAGATCCGGTACTGCCTGAAGCAAAACAAAAAAACACTGCACTTTGTCCTAATTCTTTTAAGATCTCTAAACTTGGCAGAATGCATCTTCAAATGCCGTATTGCTTTGGATTTCTTGTAGCTACTCATGTTTGATTTGCTAAAGCAGCATGAGCGGATCAGATGGATATGATTTGATATGTATTGAGTCTTTGTGCTTCGGGGTATTCCCAGACTGTGCAGCGATTAGCCAATGCTTGTCACACCTGCTCCAAACACAGTCCTGCAACAGCTTGATTGTTGACTCTTGGAGAATATTTGAACTCAGAAACCTGATTCGGGTTATGTTTGGGTGTAATGTGAAACTTGACGAGTTAACAATGGGAGGACATTTACTGATGTCGTGCTCTTTTTGTGTGCATTAACTAGTAGGATTAGACAGCGGAATGCAGATGTCCTACAGTACCGCAGCAAATCAGGGTGTACGGTTACAGTGTAAAGAGACATTTTTAGCCAAAACAAACACTGGCATCATTTTTATTTGTTTCGTGTTTTTGAAAGAAGTCTCTTATGCTCAACAAGGCTGCATTTGTTTGAGCAAAAATACAGTAAAAACAGTATTATTGTGCAATATGATTTCAGTTTTAATTAACTGTTTTATTATATTTTAAAATGTAATTTATTCCTGTGATGCAAAGCTGAATTGCTCCAGTCTTTCAGGATCTTTCAGAAGTCATGCTGCTCAACAAACATTTCTTATTATTACTAATGTTAAAAACAGGTTTATTGCTTAATATTTTGTGGAAAGCATGATACATTTGTAGGATTCTTTAATGATCCTCCAGCATTACAGCACATTTAAAAGCCTTGACATTCACACTCTTTCCCCCCACAGTTCATTGACAGCAGTGATGAGAATGATGGATATGTGGACACAGACGAGGAGGTGTCCAATGCTAGAGTGCATCTGCTAAACGGAAGTGGACCTCCTTATTTCCACAGCTACCTGTACATGAAAAGTGAGTGTTTCCTACCATATACTTCCTTGTTGTTTAGCCTATGGCTATATCACTGGATGATATTGCTCAAGCTGAATGGTTGGATAGATGAACGTGTCATCTTATTTTTCTTCTTTAAGGTGGGCTGATGATCCCGTGGCGCAGGCGCTGGTGTGTTTTGAAAGACGAGACCTTCATGTGGTTCAGGGCAAAGCAGGATTCTCTCAAGTCAGGCTGGCTGTACAAGAAAGGTGGAGGGATGTCCACTCTGTCCCGCAGGAACTGGAAGATGCGCTGGTTCGTCCTTCGAGACTCTAAACTCATGTATTTCGAGAACGACAGTGAGGAGAAACTGAAGGGAACCATTGACATCCGAGCTGCCAAGTAAGCGCTCAGTGCCCAGATGTTTGGTTCACTGTAAATGATGATGCATAGCTGCTGCAACTGACTGTCTGCCTCATGTTTACAAGCAAAAGACCGACTGATGGAGTCCAGGCTTACTGTTTTAATATTCACCGACTGGTGTTTCTCATAGGGAGATTGTGGACAACCATGAGAAGGAGAATGCACTGAATATTGTGACCGAAGACAGGACTTACCAGATCTATGCGGAATCTCCTGAGGATGCAAGGTACATTTAAAATGTATATTTATTTTATGTGTAACTTTCGTATTCATCTGTTGCGCCCCCCTTGTGGTGTATTATAACTTATTTCATATAGTTGACTAAACCTGTCATGCTTGTGTTGCAGTGGCTGGTTCAGTGTGTTGAGTCGTGTGCACAGTGCCACTCCAGAACAGCTTCTGCAGATGCAGCATGAACAGGCCAACCCCAAGAACGCAGTCGTGAGTGTTCACACTAAGCTAACTCATGTCTGGAATCACTTCCAGCACCTTTAAAGGGTTAGTTCACCCAAAAATGAAAATTAGCCTGTGTGTTACTCACCCTCGAGGCATCCTAGGTGTATACGACCTTCTTCTTTCAGACGAATCATATCGGAGGTATATTAAAAACTGGTCCTGGCCCCTCCAAGCTTTATAATGGGGTAAGCAGGTGCTTTTTGTCAACAGTCCAGAAGACGTGAAATAAAGCGCACGCATCCATATTAAAACATGCCTTACACGGCTCCGGGGGATGAATAAAGGCCTCCTTTCCCAAATCCATACATTTTTGTAAGAAAAATATCCATATTTCAAACATATAATAAACCCTTTTTCCTCACTTCCGCTTACTGTGGCACGTGGAAGCCGTTCCTGCGGATGATGTAAGACGTATGCATCACGTGATTAGTGAGGAATGCGGAGAGAGAACAATACAAAACGCCGGTCACGAATTAGAAGCATATTTGTAAAGACAAATATTGGAGTATTTCGATACAAGCCAAGAGGAGGCTGGTTTTCCTTTGCTAAAGAAAGGAAACTTTGCTTCCTATGCACCTGTAGACACACTCTTGAGACTAGCATACGTCCTACGTCGTCCGCCGGAACGGCTTCTGCGTACCACAGTCAGTGGAAGTGAAAAAACGGATGCGTGCGCTTTATTTCACATCTTCTGGACTGTTGAGAAAAAGCACCTGCTTACCCCCATTATAAAGCTTGGAGGGCCAGGACAGTTTTTAATATACCTCCGATATGATTCGTCTGAAAGAAGAAAGTCATATACACCTAGGATGAGGGTGAGTAAAACACAGGCTAATTTTCATTTTTGGGTGAACTAACACTTTCAATAGGGTCTGGCTGTAGACTTGCACTTGCACGCTCAGACACTTGCACGCTCAGCACTTGCACGCTCAGACACTTGCACGATCAGCACTTGCACGCCAGCACTTGCACGCCAGCACTTGCACGCTCAGCACTTGCACGCCAGCACTTGCACGCTCAGCACTTGCACGCTCAGCACTTGCACGATCAGCACTTGCACGCTCAGCACTTGCACGCTCAGCACTTGCACGCTCAGCACTTGCACGCCAGCACTTGCACGCTCAGACACTTGCACGCTCAGACACTTGCACGCTCAGACACTTGCACGCCAGACACTTGCACGCTCAGACACTTGCACACTCAGCACTTGCACGTCTCAGACACTTGCACGCTCAGACACTTGCACGCTCAGCACTTGCACGCTCAGCACTTGCACGCTCAGACACTTGCACGCTCAGCACTTGCACGCTCAGCACTTGCACGCTCAGACACTTGCACGCTCAGCACTTGCACGCTCAGCACTTGCACGCTCAGACACTTGCACGCTCAGACACTTGCACGCTCAGCACTTGCACGGTCAGACACTTGCACGCTCAGACACTTGCACGCTCAGCACTTGCACGGTCAGACACTTGCACGCTCAGTTCTTGACGCTGTGGTGGTTAAACGATTAAAACTAATTTAATATCATAACATACAGTGTTCTGCAAGTCATCTGTAGGAGAAAAATACAAGACCCGCAAATCTGTGGCTACAGAACACCAGGACCTTGTATGTTATGATATTAAATTAGTTTTAACTCGCGGAAGCGCAAGTGTCTGAGCGTGCAAGTGCTGAGAGTGCAAGTCTGCAGCAGACCCTTCTCAACACTTTAAGTGTTGTAAAAGTGACATGTCCATTTTATTCATCCTCAGGGAACACTGGATGTAGGGCTCATCGACTCTGTGTGTGCCTCCGACAACCCAGACAGGTAATGCATGTTATCAAGACAGTTCAGCTTAACAGAAACTGCACTGTTTATATTGAACTTATTCATTTTGAATGTCATTTATACAATTTTCTTTTTAAGTAGTACTTTTAAAACAGCGTTCATGTTATACTGGTCTGTGCTGTACTCATACGATTGCTTCTCCTCAGGCCAAACTCATTTGTTATTATCACTGCTAATCGTGTGATCCATTGCAACACTGACACACCTGAGGAAATGCACCACTGGATCGGGCTTCTGCAGAAGCCGAAGGGAGACTCGAGAATAGACGGCCAGGAGTTCATCGTGAGAGGTGAGTCAGACCGGTCTGGACTTGCTACATCACTGAGGTCATGGCAAATCATTGTGCCGTTCATGTCCTTCATACACTATCAATGATATGTTTATTCAGAAAGGATGCATTAAATTAATCAAAGGTGCCAGTATAATACAAAAGATTTCTCATGCAAATAAATGATGTTCTTTCTGCCATTCAAATTCAGATTTGCCATTACAGAATATATTACATAAAAGCAGTTATTTTAAATAATATAATCTTTCTCTATATACTCTATTTTTGGTCATATAAATGTAGCTTGCAAAACAAAAACCGTACCAACCCCAGAGGTTTGAATTTACTGTACATTTGTGTAAAAGCATTCTTTAATCAATGAATCGCTGGAGACAATTTCAGCTGTTCCCTTATTAGTATAATAGCACATATACATTTATATATTGCATTTAAATGTTACATTTTAATTGCATATTGAATTTCATTTTGTCTGTAGATTGTATTATTAAAATACCTAATTATATTAATGTAACATCTCTTTTTAGCTGATGAACTAATCTATCATTCGATGGTCATTAAATACACTCAGGCAAAGTCTTCTCGTACTCTCTTGATTGTAATGTTTTCCTCTTTCAATGCTTCGGTCAGGTTGGCTGCATAAAGAGATGAAGTCCAGTGGGAAGAGCACATCTCTCAAGGTAAAGAAACGCTGGTTTGTTCTGACCAATAACTCACTGGATTATTATAAATCATCAGAGCGCAGCGCCTCTAAACTGGGAACACTGGTGCTCAACAGCCTTTGCTCGGTTGTTCAGCCCGATGAGAAAGTTTACAAGGAGACAGGTTAGTTCACACTCGTGAGATTTCTTTAAATGTTCTTTGGAGCTTTTCTAATTCCTCCGTTCACCTCAGGTTACTGGAACATAATAGTCCATGGGAGAAAGCACTCGTACCGTCTCTACACCAAACTACTGAACGAAGCCATGAGATGGGCTTCAGCCATTCAGGTGGCCATTGACAACAAGGTTCCCATTGAAACACCTACCCAGCAACTCATCCGAGATATCAAGGTACATTCAACCCTAAAATATCTCATTGAATTTGCAATTTCATGTGGAGTGAGTTTTTTCATCTTATTAACAATCGTGTTTCAGTTGGGGAAGCCGAAACCTCTCGAACCCCGACAGTCCCTCAGGGTCAAAAACTGTAGTGTTGAGTGAGGTACACGAACGAGTGCTCTGTGTGCTGTTCGCTCAGACTGTTTTCTCTTATTTCTGTGTGCTTCTGTTCTATGCAACAGATCTGAATCATTTTGAATGGCAAAGATGCACTCAGTCATGTTCTGTTAGACGCCACAATGACATCTAGTGGCGTGGATGCTTTAAATACATGTTCATTGTGACAGTAGCCTGTGCTATTCAACATAATATCTTAATAAAACATATACAGGGACCGGTGGCTCTATATAAAGTCAGTAGTATTGACTTCATCTTGTGATCTCAACATGGTTACCTCCATGTAAATAATATTGCTTTATTTTGTTATACGAATGTAAGTCTATTTTTGAAATCTAGTGGTAAACACATAATTTAATGAGTGTTGGCTGCACCTTTATCATGATAAAGAAATCCATATAAAACCATATTCTGATTTGTGACCGTGGACCACAAAACCAGTCATAAGGGTCAATTTTTTAAATTGAGATGTATACATCCTCTGAAAGCTGAATAAATAAGCTTTCCATTGATGTATGATTTGTTATGATCGGACAATATTTGGCCAAGATGCAACTATTTGTAAATCTGGAATCTGAGGGTGCAAAAAAATCTAAATATTGAGAAAATCATCTTTAAAGTTGTCCAAGTGAAGTTCTTAGCAATGCATATTACTAATCAAAAAGTAAGTTTTGATATATTTACAGTAGGATATTTACAAAATATCTTCATGGAACATGATCTTTACTTAATATCATAATGATTTTTGGCATAAAAGAAAAAGGCATAATTTTGACCCATACAATGTATTTTTGGTTGTTGCTACAAATATACAAATAGTCTTAAGACTGGTTTTGTGCTCCAGGGTCACATATTAGTTTTACTTGTCATCTGGTTAGCTGGACTACTTGATAGTCGAGGGCCACCTGTTGAGCGAGTAGAGCGGAGGCGGTTAATTAAGTTGAGGTGGTAATTTCTGCTCTAAAGACTAATTGAGCACCTTTGACTGGTATGAAGCTCCAAATTCCTTTGTGTGCTGTGTTTCCCTGTCCAGTATCAGTGGATTGTGTTATATGAATAAACCCTAATGTCATGGTTCTTCTCACGGCTGTGCAGGAGAGCAGTCTGAACGTGGAGGCTGTGGAGCAGATGTACTGGAGGAACCCCATCCTGAGATACACGCAGCACCCGCTGCACTCGCCCCTGCTGCCTCTACCGTACGGAGAGGTCAACGTCAGCTGTGAGTCTCTCCGTTACACTGATCTACTCCTGCGTTTCAGCGGAGCATAGTGATAGCACAGCCACGGCGCGGAGTCCCAGAGAACGCCCTGGAAAGAGCGGACACAAATATATACCCTGAATGCAGTCTGAGTCACTTTGGATTAAAGCGTCTTCTAAATGCGTAAATGTAAATGAAATCATTTTTAAATAATTTGAAGTGCTACAAAATACCAAATAGCAGAAAAAACTAAATCGATTAAAGCAATATAGAAAAATTATAATAATGACAAAAGCAGATAATAAAATGACTAAAACCTGAAATGTAAAAATATGAAAATGTAAAAATAAAATGTTCATAAATAATAAAATGGTATATAAGTAATAATGTATAAGTAATAAATGACACTCAATACTTTTGGTTTTGCTGTAATATTTATGTTCTGGCTTTAATAAAACATGTGATCTGCTGCTGATTACAACAGAAGGTAATTTGGACCAGTTTCTGCGAGACTGAAGGATTTCATGCACACTGGATTTAAAGCTCTAGTATTAATAAACACAATTAAACAGTCCTACAGTGTGACCAATACATGTACAAATATTCAAATAAAAATGGTTTTAAATAAAATAACTGTAATTGATTTTTATATTTATTTAATAAAATACACACATTCCATACTCAGTACTTAATTGGAGGTCATCAAATCTGCATATATGATAATTATCCAAGATTTTAATTTTTATTTTCAAGCGGTTTAAAGGATTTTAAGTCATTGCGTGTCAACTACCCTTTTACAAACTAAAAGACAATTCTGTGGTAATTGACAGCAGGCCACTTATGGCATTAATAGAGCTTATTGTTTATTTAACTCCGGACATTCCTTTATTAATCGCTCACATATTTTGGCTCCATTGTTGGATGTTCACTGATGAGTTATTTGCTTTATCTTTTGAACTCTGGATTTGCTTTGGTAGGATGATGGATTTAATCTGTTGTGTTTCTCCATCTCTCCGTGTCCTACTCGCAGTGCAAAAGGAGAACGGCTACACCAGCCTTCAAGACGAGGCAGTCAAAATCTTTAACTCATTACAGGAGATGGAAGCGGTGTCCGACCCCATGCCCATCGTTCAGGGCATCTTACAGACATGTCAAGATCTGCGGCCGCTCAGAGATGAAGTGTACTGTCAGCTGATCAAACAAACCAATCACGTGCCTCAGCCCAACTGCCCTGCCAACCGTGCACACTGGCATCTGCTCAGCTGCATGAGCTGCACCTTCATGCCCAGCCGCGGCATCCTCAGATACCTCCGGTTCCACCTCAAAAGGTGCATGTGACATTTAAACAACTAGCCCTTGTGCATCAGCCCAAATAATCACATTCATAGCATCCTTTGAGAAGTATATCAGTGAGAGACATAGCCCATGCTGGCTCTGTGTTGGGTGGTAACACACGGCAACTCATTCGATCTGCATTAATGAGATTATGATCTATTAATGAGATAAAAATGAAGAATATTTCTAAAGGGCAATCAGTTTACACAATTGAAAGAAAGTGTGGGGTATTATACCTAAAGACTTGATCTTGTTTATTTTAGTGTTATATTATTAATATATTATAATGGTATTTATTCATATTTCAAATGTTTATTTTTTCCAGTTCAGTTTTAGACATTTCGTTTTTTTGCCATTTTCTATTAACTGTAATTTAATTTGATATAAATTTAAGTTTAATAATTTGACTAAAACATATTAATTTAAATTAGTTTCCAAGGAAACAGGTCTTCAAAATCTTACTTTAAAATAAAGTTTAATAGTCTAATATTTATATGTTATCTCTGCTTTATTTAAATGACTGATTTTTTTATTAGTTTTAGTTATCAATAACAACACTGATTGTAAGCACAGAATATCTTGTATTTAATGCACATGAATATTTTCTGATATCAATGATTTGTAGGATAAAGGAGCTGTTCGCTGGGACAGAAATCGAGATGTTCGCTGTGTTCATCGGCGAGTCGCTGAAGAAGACAAAAGCGCGGGAGTTTGTGCCGTCTCAAGAGGAGATAATGGCTCTTCTGCACAGACGTGAGATGACGACCACGGTTTACTGCCACGGTGGAGGATCCTGCAAGATCTCCATCAACTCTCACACGACAGCAGGAGAGGTGAGGGATGCTGACAGAGTCTGAAGAACAATAATCCGATTTATTCAGAACGCCACTCTTGCACCCGCTAATGTAGTCATTCAAGACTTTTACTCGTCACCAGTGTTGGGCAGTAACTCATTACTAGTCATTTAGTTACTCTAATAATATGACTTTTGCAGTAACTAGTAGTGTAACTAATTACTAATACGATTTCAGTAATAATATTACAGTTACTATCCATAAAACAGCGTGGTTACTTTTGATGCCTCAACTCCTCTGATTTAAAATCCAACAATTTAATAATTCCTGGATTTATTTCATAATTTTCTGGACTCGTGCATGAATATAATGTTGAGTGCAGCAGGCAAACCTGGAATATGGAAAACATACATTCAGCAGATAGAAATATTGCATTATATTGATTTTACTGTGTTGTGGCTTTACGTTACTCTGACATTACATCTCTCTGATCAGCATGTGTTACATTATATTACTATAATTAAATATATTTTGGAAAATTAAACTGTTTATTACAAACTTATGTGATTTGATAAAATGCATAATGAATTATAATCGTATATGGGTAATACACATGATAATTAATGATATTAATACAACACTGTCACTATTAATCACTATTGAGTGTTTGTAATAACTTCTGACTGCGATCCGATGTTTTGATCAAATGATGAGGCAGAAATATGTTATTAGTAATATTCTAGAATAATTTGATGTGGAAGATACACAGTTACTTCTGTGAGGCGTGAAGAAACAGTAATGTAACTAGTAGTGTAACTAATAACTGTTGCCAAAGTAAAGTAACAATATTACTTTAGAAAGGAGTAACTAGTAATGAGTAATATATTACATTCTTTGAGGAACTAACCCAACACTGATCACATACACAATTATACAGAATATAACCAGCAGTGAAATGTAAGTCAGGTCAATGGACAGTGCAATTATATGTAACACAACACAAGAGAATATACATAAATACAGGTATAAAAAAAACAAAACAGAACAAAATGTGCAGCTCAGTATACTGTAGACTTCATAAATAATACTATAAACAGGTTGTTCAGGGTAAATACAAAGCAGCTATACAGATGATGGAGAATAATTAATATCTTACTGATTATTAGATGGAGTCATGTTGATGTTATGAGACATGATGAAATCATGCTTTTTCATACAGTTATAAGACAATATAACAAATAATGGTTTTGTGTCTGGTCATTGAGGGGATAAAAGCTTTACAGAGAACAGAAAACTGCAGATGAACACCTAGATCATGTTCCTGTTAATCAGGAACGCGTGGAGTAAAGTGCTTGGTTTCTTTTCTCTGTGTAGGTGGTAGAGAAACTGATCCGAGGCTTGGCTATGGAGGACAGCAGGAACATGTTTGCTTTGTTTGAGCATAAGAACGCGATCGACCGCGCCGTGGAGAGCAGGGTGATTGTAGCCGATGTGCTGGCTAAGTTCGAGAGGTCAGATTACAGCTATACTCTCAGAAGTGAAACTCTGCATCATCACTTGGTTATTAAAGCTGTGATGTTCTAATATAATGTCCGTTTGATTGTTTGATTGTTTGTGGTGCTGGTGGTTCCTCAGGTTGGCAGGGAGTGAAGACGGCGCGTGGAGGCTGTACTTCAAACTGTACTGTTTCTTGGATGTGGAGAGCATGCCCAGGGAAGGAGTGGAGTTCGTCTTCATGTTTGAGCAGGTCAGTCATTTATAGTTTCATTTCTTACCTCTATTCTGTTCAAGTCAATCACGGAGGTGTGTAATACCTGGAGAAACTATTCATTCCCATTCCGCTCAAACGCAGGTGCTTGACTGGGTTTACTTTATATTTTCATTTTAGTTTAACATATTATTATTTATTATGGTATTAAGTTTTATTAATTTTAGCAAATTAAACTTACTTATTTCAGTTGGTTTCCAAGATATTACACATTTTTAACCCCTTAAGTGTCACTCACATTTTTGAATATATATGAGGAAGTGAAATATACAAACTTAAACTTTTATAATTCATGAACGAAAACATTTTGTAACATGATTTTTATGTTCCATTTTCATGGTAATGTCTGATTTTAAAATGACTTTTAAAGGATGAATTGTGAGTTTTCAATTGATATATAATTTCTGATGATTTCTAAAGTGTGATAGAGAAAAGACAACGAAGGTCAGAACTCCTGATATGATGTAGGTTTTTCAGGTGCACTTTTATCATAAATTAATCTATTACTTTTTCTACATAATTTTTTAACAAAAAACTGTGGGAAATATCTATTTCGGAGTCTTAGACCTTTCCAACGATATGTAGTTTGTCATGATTAGATTAGGATTTAATTGTAATGTAGTGAAGTAAACGTAGGCGTCCCACTCAGTTAAGATTAAGTTTATAAGGCTAATAATTATATTTAATTATATTTCAGATTTGTTTAGATTCAGATTATTGAAACATGTTCGTTAGTTTTAGCTTTACTATCAACGATATTGATTCTGAGCATAGAATATTTTGAATTATGATATTTTCTGATATAAATCACGTCTTAGGGTATGGAACAGAAATTAAGATCCTCTGTTCATAAGCAAGTTGCTGAATTTTCACTTCTTGCCTTTATTCTGTTCAAATCATTGTCTATAGTGTTTCATTTTCAAAAATCATATTCTGAAAGGTCATCATTGGAGAAAGATACATGATTTGTGTGGCTACAGCACACCAGCAACAATAGCTAATTCAGTTGATTTCTATGCATTGCACCTTTGTACTTGATTTTAGACTATGTAGCTGTTTTTCTTTTCTACATTTGGTATATGCAAGCATGAAAAACACAGTCATTTTCAGACTTCAGAAGAAGTCAGATGTGAGTCTGCATCTTATTCATCTCTCCAGGCTCATGAGAGCTTAATAAGCGGTCACTTTCCTGCCCATGAGGACACCCTCCAGCACCTGGCTGCTTTACGTCTGCAGTACCTGTACGGGGATGTGTCTCGGGTGAACTGGAGCTTGGACAGCGTCTACCCCACCGGCCGTCTGCGCAACCGCATACTTCAGTTCACCAAAGTAGGAGGCGCAGCCGGATCAGGACAGACCCTGGAGAGGAGGAGGACGAGCTTTCTGGACGGCACGCTGAGGCGAGGGCTGAAGACCGGCACCATGAAGAAGCAGCGCAGCATGCAGGAGGAACAAATGATGGAAATGTGGATCAAGGAAGAGACTTCAGCCACCAGGGCCAATGTTATGGAGAAATGGAGTCGACTGCTTGGACTGGATCAGCACCAAGCCATGCTCAAATACATGAACATCATTAAAGAGTGGCCTGGGTATGGATCAACGCTGTTTGATGTGGAGGTAAGAGCCGAGGATGAAACGTGAGGATGTGAGATGATTACATTATATTATGTTTTGGTTTTGAGAGTCTGCAACAACAGCTCAACATGCATGCATGATCAAAAAACACTTTCATTGTCTTATAATATGCATTTATTTTTACCTTACTTGCTCAACGACTCCCAAACGGTTCATTTTTCCAAAGCCCTTCTTTGCGTGACGCTAATCTGCTGTGATTGGTCGATTGGTCTCATTATCATCTCGTCTCGCCTGTAATGCCTGATAAAGCAGTGTTTGTGAGCGCAGAGCTGCTTTGTGTATTTTTACCGCTCCAAAAGCAGCACCTAGTGGCAAAGAATGAATTTGCATTTTCATTCAGACCAACGCTAAAAGACCAACAAGTGCGCGGCAATATGCTAATGTCTCATGTTGACTTCATTTGAAACGCTTGGGATTCGTTTTAAAAACGACTCGTTTCAATGATTCAGAGTCGACTCTTTCTTTTGAGAGACTATAACTTTATACACGGAGCACTTTCAGATTTAAAACTTTTCATTGACTTAGAGCTGTTACACTCATCATGAAAGGTGCACTTTAATTGAAATCAAAAAAGCTCTTTGTGACCCCCGTTTACACTTGACATGACCATGTGTTTTGAATCCAGGATAGCATCTGGATCTTTTTTGGATAGGCTAATCTAACACTTGTTGTGATTCTGTGTGCAGAGTAAAGAAGGTGGTTTCCCTCATGATCTCTGGCTGAGCGTGAGTGCCGAGAACGTGTCCGTGTATAAGCGAGGAGAGGCCAAACCTCTGGAGACGTTCCCCTACGAACACATTGTCTTCTTCGGAGCTCCTCACGCCAGCACATATAAGATCACCGTGGATGGGAGGGACATGTTCTTTGAGACACCTCAGGTAATCATTTTAAATGGATTGTTCACCCCAAAATAATATTCGGTCATCATTTACTCACCCTGACGTCGTTCCAAACCCATTCATCTTCTAAACAAATGAACAATTTCTGTCCCCTCATTGAAAGCTCATGACTTTGACCTTTCAAAAAGTTTAAAAAGAAACCATAATCAGTATGAAGTAAGCAGTTTGATCCAAGTCTTCTGAGGAGACATGATAATGTAGGCCTTTATTCACACTGAAACACTGATCAATGCATATACATAGAGCACATCAGATATGGTAAACGGGAACTCAAGGTTTGTTCTCACATGCCAGGCAAACAATGTGGTTTGTTCTCTTGTATCACACAGTGCGGTTGAGCTTCCATTTACCACATTTAAGTGTTTGTTTGTACTTGGATTAAACCGTGATTCATAAGAACTATTTCACAATGTTGAATCTTCAAAATAAGAATATGTTTTGGAATGACATGAGGGGGAGTAAATGATGACAGAATTTTATTTTTGGGGTGAACTATCCCTTTAAAGGGGTAATATGATGTTGCTAAAAAGAACATTATTTTGTATAGTGCAATGTGTTTATGCGGTTTAAGGTTCAAAAACACATAATTTTCCACATACTGTACATTATTGTTGCTCCTCTATGCACCGCCTTTCTAAAACACGTACATTTTTACAAAGCTCATCGTTCTGAGAAGCGAGGCGTGCTGTGATTGGCCAGATATCCAGTGCGTTGTGATTGGACGAATACCTCAAGCGTGAGACGGAGATGTTACGCCCCTCACCGTATTGTGATGCCGTGTCCCAGCGAGACGAGACTAAAACAATAAAACCCATTATAAATGAGGCGTTTGTTGCATTCAGTGGTGACATAATTACTGGTTATAATGAGTTATACTGTCCGTTTATGCATCACATTGCATCGCGCCGTGTAAGCATTACCATGTCTGCATTTGTGATCGGACAAACAGCGTCTCCAGGACATGGCGGCAGCAATGAATACAATAAAATACACCCTCTTTTTTTGCGTATACGTTTGGGTGGTGTTATGCAAATCTTCCCACACCGTGACGTAGACATGTGGGGCGTGTTTAAACGAGCCGTTTTAGGACAAGTCTTAACTTTTATAAAGAATATCTCTTTGGGTTTGAGACTTTAGTTTTTGCAACTTCAGGGATCTTAAAATATGCATAAACAGCTTTACTCCAGAGAGAAAGGAAAAGGCATCATATGACCCTTTTAAGAATACATAATCAACATGTAATTGAATAGAAGTGTTTCTTGGTTTGCTTTCTTCAATTTTGTTCACTTTGAATAAACTGTGGCTTTTTTTCAGGTTGGAGAGATCGCCAAAATAATGAAAGCCTACATCAACATGATAGTTAAGAAGCGATGCAGTGTCCGATCAGTGGCCAGCTTTGGGAGCAACTGGATCAGGTGATGAGTGCTGGCCAATCAAGACGAGAGAGACTGATGGAAACATGAATTCAACAGCAGAGATGTGTAGATGAATATAAGATGATGATACGGGAACCAGTGATAGGACAAACGTGTTTATCTAATCTGTATGTGTGTAGACAACCACCCTTTAACAACGTGTCATAATTGATGTTTTATATACAGTTGCATACATTTTGGACCAATGAGATTCCGCTGTGGGCGGGGCTACCAACAGACTGTCCTGTCAATCATCAGAGCTAACTTTAGCACTCGTTCGTTTATCTCATCATGTCTGGTTAATACGAGATGCAATGCTAATTGATCAGGAAACGTTCATCACCAATACCTCAAAGTCATGAATGCTTCAACGTGCTCCTTTCTGCTTTTGGCCCATTTCAGTTTCGAACACTCTTTGAAGTGAACAGATCAAAACGTAGTTTTAACTGTTACACACGTGACAATGTTTTGTTGAGAGCTTTCAAAGACTAATAGCCTGAGGTGATTGCACACATTGAAGGCCTCAACAGCCATGTTAACACTTGCCTTACTCCGCATAAGGGCTGGTCTGTGCAGGTTTGTGTCATTTAGATGGATTTCTGTGTTACTGTTTCTCGAGTTGAGAGAATGAGGATTTTTTTTTTACCTGTCTTGCCGTTTTTATCCATGCGTTCTCTTGTGGGGCTGTTCACACAGAAAGTGTTTTTGCATTCCTCTGCACTGCTTTTCCAGTGACGTATCTCATATGTAAGCATGCTAGATGCGTCTTCTGCAGTGCCTCATCATTCATGACACAGCTTTCTAAAGATGTTAAAAACATGCCTCTAGACTCTGTGTCTTGCATTTTTTGATTCCACTGAGCTACATTTCCATAGTTGTTTCTAAGTAAACATACTAGGCGGAAGTGTTTGGTCCTTAGGGGATTCACACAGATCAAGTTTTTGCGTTTGAAAATAAGATGCAAGTGGAATTAAAAAAGTAAAAATGTGCTTTTTGAAATGTTAAGTGGCACATTTTTTGAATGCAGTGTCGTGCGAGACGCCTCAAAAGACGAGACAAACACAGCAGTCAAACATGTCTGTCTAGTGCATGTTTACATTAAAAATGTGACCGGCCCCATCTGGGTTAAGCTCAGGTACAGTATAAAGACATAAGCAATATCTCAACATTTCAGTGCAGTGTTGTGGTTGTTAATAGCAGATCTGAAAGGAAATTGGTGGAATAACGCTGTATTAATATTTGCAGAAAAGCTATGACTGATATTTCACACAGTAGGTCAGTTGTAAATTCTTTCTTTCAAGATAAATGAATCATTTCAGTTTAAATGTCACACCTTGTATGTTTGGAATGAGCTTGTCTTTTTCTTAGAAATGTTTTTTAAGGAAGCCTGCATGCTTGTACCTGAAGGAGGATTTAGTGTGTCTAAAAGAGAGTGAGTAATTCTGGGTGGGGGGGTATTTATTCAGTGTATGGATGGTGATGTTGATGGGATGTCGTCCCTGCATCAGTGATAATATGAACGGAGGACGTCACTGTGGTATCAGAGACTCATTCAACGATCTGTTCATTATTGCTCCATTAATAAACCTGATGAGCTGCTGGTCAGTTCACTGTAAGAGTGCATCTCAGCATCTTTAGTTTAGCGTCGCGATATTACAGTTTGTGTAGAGGATGAAAATCAAAGAGTGTTTTTTTTGTAACTGGATTTACAAAATGCTTAATAAATTATTTCAAATCCCGTTGGTTGGTTATTTAAGTGTTATACAATGACCTATGTTTTCCTTTGTTCCTCGTTTTTTCACAATCTCATGCACATGATATAAAATAAATTACATCTTGCATTCATTTATCTATGTTTCCTGTAATAAGAACACTTTTGGAGATGAACCGTTTGAGTTTGTTTCTGTTCATCTTTGTATATATATGATATAAAGATGAACAGAGTGCATTGGTGTGGGATAGTGGTTCATTAAAGGCATGTTTCTATCAGAGATGTTTACAGTCTTCGATTGTTCAGTGTCCTCCCTTCAGATATGATTACTGTTCAGAGATTTGTGTTATAATGTGCTTTATCATATCTGTGGACAGTACATTCTGAAGTCATGTTTTACTCAAATATAAAGCATGTCTTGTACAGCCTATGCTCTCATACACAACATACTCTTTAGCTATGGAGCCAATATCAATAAATATTATAGAAAAGAATGTTTCAGAGGCAGTTATTACATTTAGATAAAAGATGACATATATTTATTTCACAAAAAAATTGACGTTTAAAAAAAGTTAACTTCGGTTTGTGTTTTCCAAATTTAATTACTTTTTTCTTGCTTTTAATTAGTTCTGTCAACCGATTAATCGCATCCGAAATAAAAGATTTGCATAATATATGTGTGTGTGTTCTGTGTATATTTATTATGTATATATAAATACACACACACACACACATACAGTATATATTTTAAACTTTTTTACATGTATGTACATGTCTATATTTATATTAATATATTTAATATGTAAAAATAACATTTTTCTGAAATATATAGGCTACATGCATGTGTGCGTATTTATATATACACAATAAATATACACAGTACACATGCATATATTATCTAAACAAAAACTTTTATTTTGGATGAGATTAATCGTTTGACTGCACCTTTAATATAATGATGTTTTAGGCATTAAATACATTTTAAGCAGTCAAAGTGACGTCATGTTTTATTTGAATGTAGCCTGCATTTGCCTGCTTTTAATAATTATTGTTATTAAACATT
The DNA here is from genome assembly GCA_027564155.1 of Gymnocypris eckloni scoliostomus. NCBI lineage: Eukaryota > Metazoa > Chordata > Actinopteri > Cypriniformes > Cyprinidae > Gymnocypris > Gymnocypris eckloni. The sequence goes on from CM050425.1 coordinate 27,218,031, forward strand.
AAGGTTCAAGATTCAAGGTTTGTTTATTCGTCACATACTAAATGATACAGGGTATAATCAGAAGTGAAATGTAAATCAAGTCAGGTCCGCTCAGTGGACAGTGCAAAAAAAAAAGTAACACAACACAGGAGCATATATATAAATATAAGTAAAAAAAGAGAAATAAAGAGTAAAATGTGCAATAGAATAAAAAAGTGCTAAACAAATAAGATGTGCAAAAACAGTATACTGGGACTTAATAAATAATAATGTAACATTACATTACAAACCCGCGTTATTGTTTGTCAGGAAAACAACACTAATCCAGCGTCTCAAATCCTGCTTAAGCGAACCATAAAGCAGTATAATTGTTAAACTGGGAGGATCTTGTGAAAGTCGTCGTGCAGTGCTTCCAGTAAACACATGACCAGCAGTCAGGCCTGAAATCACTGCTTGCCATCATGATCCACACTCGGGCTTTCTTACTTTGGACTTTTCTTTACTTTGCCTTGTGTTTTGTTATGGTTTTTGGTCAGACGACAAGTCCAGAAACAAGTAAGTTTCATCCGTACAGCTGTGTGTGTGTGTGTGTGTGTGTGTGTGTGTGTGTGTGTGTGTGTGTGTGTGTGTGTGTGTGGGCATGTTTATGTGGTTTATGAGGACACAAATTTGTATAATGACATGGGTATGACATAGGTATTACAAGGAGAAGGTGATTTATGAGGACATTTTCAGTGTCCCCATAATTTAAAACGCTTATAAATCATACAGAGTGAGTTTTTTGAGGGAAAATAGAAATGCACCGTCTCCTGTGAGGGCTAAGTTTAGGTGTAGGGCAATAGCACATACAGCTTGTACAGTATAAAAACCATTACGCCTATGGAAAGTCCCCGTAAACCATAAAAACCAACATGCGTGTGTGTGTGTGTGTGTGTGTGTGTGTACACGCTTTTTAACCGTAGATGTGGTAAAACAATGGCTGTCTTTATCTGCTTGGAGAACTCGTGCACACTCGCCTCAGATGCAGCGCGCGCTCGTGATTTATTTTTATTATTTTTTTTTTATTGAATGCTATAAAGAACATACAAAACCAATGCCAGTTACAAAATCATGAAAATATTATTCAAATGACACAATGAGACCGTTTTGAGGGCTTTGGAATTGTTGGATGTAAGAAGAGTGTCCAGGTAAGATTTAAGGTCCTTACAGAACACCTTGAAACTTACATTTATGCAAAAAGAATTTTGCAAGAAAAATGAATAAGTTTATCAGAAAATGTGTCATTGTCTTCTTTAGTAAAGTTATGACAACCAAATAAGACATCTTTATATAACAAAAATAAACTCTGTGAAGAAAAAGCATGTACAAAATTAAAAATCCTTCTAAAATAAATTTGTATATGTACATTCCCCAAAAAAGATGGGACTTAGATTCATCTTCAGCCTCACAGAAAGAGCATAAAGACTCAATATCTGGTAAAAAAAATTCATATAAAGCTTAACAGGGTAAAAAAGATGAAGCAATTTGTAAGAAACCTTATTAGTTATTAAATATTTCGATGAAAAGTCCACACTTTCTTCCATGGAATGTTATCGTATAGGTATAGGCCATTCCAGTGGGATACAATAAACGGGAGAGAAGTTATCTCAGCCTGAAACAGTCTATTCTTTTATTACGACCGGGCGCTCGTGATGAACAGCTGTCTGTGTAGCAGCTCGCAGGGATTTGAAACACAGCCAATGTTTGACATTTATTGAATTAATCGTCTATGCTCTTGTAAACCGTAATGTTTTAATAATAACTAATGCATAATAACCAAACTGTAACTTGGAAGTGACTTCTTCTAGCAGTGATCATATGACTCAGTAAAACACACTCTGGACCCCAAGCACTGCTTTACTAGTTGAAGTATGTTACTTATTAAAATATGTGTTTGAAAACGTTGTTTTTAGTCAGCTGTAAACCATGCTAAACTGAGATTTGATTCGCTCGTTTGAATGCATTTTTAATATTTTCCTCCGGTTTATTAGGCAGAGAGACTTTGGTTTCAATCACATGATATGCTAGAAATCATAAAGGAATATTGTGCTCAGTATAAGAGAGGTCAGGATAATATTTAACATAACTGCTATATAAAAAGATGTTTATGTTCAGCGATTCTGGGTTTATGTGGTTCAGATTTCAAATATTCAAATCAATTTTAGAAATATACTTTTGAGATATGTATTCACTGATATCAGACGTGTCCCAAAAACTGTTCTTTCCACAGACTGCACTATAAAAACCAACACAACGTGTGAAGAATGTCTGATGGATGTTTCGGTAAGATATAATAGTTTGTTATTAACTGTCAACAATTGTGGTCATCAGCCTGCTAACCCCCAGACAGCGATAATTAGCCAAACACAATCAAATGTGTGTAATGTGTTTCAGTGTTTGTGGTGCATCTCAAGCCGGACATGCATGGAGTATCCGGTGAAGAGCATTCTGCCGTCTCACGGTGTTTGTGCGCTCTCAGAAGCACGGTGGGGGGTGTGCTGGAGTAAGACTGACAATCACATACAGCAAGACATCTCGTCACCTTTTAATGGATGATTATCATATGCATTCGTTATGAGATGATCTGTCAAATCTAGTCACAATCATAGCACATGGTAGCTTTAACCTAATAATTACAGTCTAGATTGTCACTTTATTACTTTACTTACTTTACTTTTTAGTCATTTAGCAGACGCTTTTATCCAAAGCGAAAAAGTAACTAAAACTATAAGTTCAAACTCTATATACACACATTTAAGAAAATTGAGAAATTAAATAAAATGACAAATGCATACAACAACATTTCAAAACTAAACATTTAAACGAAAGCAAAAAATAAAGCTAAAAATATTAAAACAACAAAAGGTATGAGTATAAAAATTATTCTAACATGACACTAAGCCAAACACCCGTATATATATATATATGTTATTTCATTTCATGTAGTATGTTGAAGTACCGTTACTAAAATAACTCCAATTTATTCAAACTAAAACTAAAGAAAATACCTAGATAACACTTACATAGTCATACATAAAAATTAAACATAGTTGAAGAATTTTTAGCAGTTCAAACACTGCTACAACCTCCGAGTACCAGCGACTACTTTTATACCCATCTAACAAAACACTACTCCACTAGCTGAACACACTTTCCTGTTAATCACACTGACAAGAGACGCGATACAGTACGAGACCAAAGCCATTTCAGCACGTCTCCACACAATCACATTATCACCGTCACACTCTTGTCAAATGTGTCCTGTTGAACTCTACATGCATTGCCTGTGTCTGAGACAGCGATTCTGTGTGCTTTGATGTGGTTCAGATTTCAAATCATTCAAATCATTGAAATCATACTTTTTGAGATATGTATTCATTGGGATAGACGCGTACATATGAAAACGTTCTGCTTCCACAGACTGCAGCTTTATAACCAATTCTTATTATGTGTAAGTTGTGAAGAATTGTTTTGGATTACTGATAAACTACTGGATGTTATCTATAAAGATATAATAGTCTTTATTAACTGTTTGAATAAATTGTGGTTATCAGTAATACTCACAGGAACATAATTAGATATAAACATATATATATATGTGTGTGAATCATGTGTTTCAGTGTTTGTGTATCTTTTCAACATGCATGTCATCTATTTTATGAAGAATTCTGAATTATCTTTATAGGTGTTTTCTTTAGTTTTAGTTTTAGTGAGTTTAGTTAGTAGACCGTTACTACATACATGGAAATTATATATATATATATATATATATGAGTGTTTAGTGTTGTTAATATTTTAAATTTTAACATTTTTTGTTTTCGTTTAAATGTTGAGTTTTGAAATGTTGTTGTATGCATTTGTCATTTTATTTAATTTCTAAATTTTCTTAAATGTGTATATATATAGTATTTATAGAGTTTGAACGTATAGTTTTAGTAACTTTTTCTTATTTGTAAGCGCTTTGGATAAAAGCGTCTGTTAAATGACTAAAAAGTAAAGTAAAAGTACATCACATTTATGCATTTAGCAGACGCTTTTATCCAAAGCGCTTACAGTGCATTCAGTCTATACATGTGTTCTCTGGGAATCGAACCCACAACCTTTGCGCTGCTAACACAATGCTCTACCACTGAGCCACAGGAACACCTTATAATTAAAGTTTGTGATATTACAATCAGCCATTTATTTTAATCTTCATAATGCATTCTTGTCATTGAAAACGATATATGATGAGATGTACTGCTAGTAATTAATAATAACAAATCACTGTAACACTGAAAATGATTATATTGAATCTCTCCTGAAACTTTGACAGGTCTAAACGCAGTGATGAGCGGATGGAGAGACGAGCTCATCTGAGAAATCTCCGCCAAGAGGAGAGGTACGAGGTTTTGAGGAAATTAATGTCATGTATTTGTTCTTGTTATGAATTGTGGATGAGTGAAAAAGTTCTTCTTTGAATGCAGGAAAGCAGAGATGAAGCAGAGACATGAAGACATGCGATTGAAATATGGTATGATGTATTATATATTCATGTATTATCTTTATAGTTCAGTAATTACACCGTGTCTTGCTCACTCTGTTTTAGGTCTGAACAAGGATAACCCGTACTCCAGATTTGAGAACAGCTAAACGTGTGATGATGATGCTCCTCTGCTGTCGTTTCTTTTACCTCACACACCTATTGTAGAAATGAACACGTTTAGCACTCCTGAGTTTGATACTGAAGATCCCGGTTAGCAGCTGAACACACAAACACACATCACCTTTGACATTAAATTGAATTTACTCACAACTGGATTTTCATTAATATGTGCTGCGTGTTTTAATGTTTTGATCACTAGCTTATTGTAGTTATTAAAGGGTTGATAAGTGCAACTTACAAAAGTCAAATAAACTGAGAAAGATATCAATAAAAGTGAATATTGTACATTTGTTTACTGTGCTTTAGTAAAATGTTTCAATAGAGTTGATCTAAATCATATTGCTAGTCATTTTGAAACACATTAAACATCAAAAGCTTTTTTTTGTAGCGATGCAAGTTAATTTATTATTTATTTGATGTAATATGTTTATATAAAGGTCTTTTGTACATAATTACATTTTTAATGTATATCATGTTTAATCATGTTTTATTATTTTTTAATACATGAGACCCCAAAGAATTATAGATGTTTCTTTTATGCCCAAAATCATTAGGATATTAAGTAAAGATCATGTTCTATTAATATTTTGTACATTTCTTACTAAATATATCAAAACTTAATTTTTGATTAGTAATATGCATCGCTAAGAACTTCATTTGGACAACTTTAAAGATGATTTTCTCAATATTTAGATTTTTTGCACCCTCAGATTCCAGATTTACAAATATTCTCCGATCATAACAAACCACACATCAACGGAAAGCTTAATTAGTTGATTTATAAATCTCAATTTCGAAAAATTGACTCTTATGACTGGTTTTGTGGTCCAGGGTCACAGAACAGAGAAAGCTAGTGTTAAAGAAAACAAGAAATGAATTAAAAATAAAGACGGAAGAGATGTGTTTCAGCCGGTTCTTGGAGTAATGTAATATCTTTTCATCAAGTGTCATCGTGTTGAAATTATGTTCAGAAGTAGAAGGCCTCAGTCAGACCGTAACCGGAACACGAGGAGTGGTCACGTGGTTTCACACTGTCCAATGAAACGGACGAGTTGATTTTGCGCGTTCCTGGGCTACGGCGCCCTGCAGGATCACGTGGTTTCGCCCGGGCCAATCAAACGAGAGAATCCAGTCTGCGCTTTCTTGCAGAGCGCGAGGAGGACAGCAGCACTCGTGTTACCGTCACATCTACGCTTACCGGGAGAATCCTACATTTCTACGAAAATGTCTGACGAGAAGCCAAAGGTACATCATGTGTCTGTGCCCCGAGCTCCAGCAGCACGGAGGGTGTGTTTAGATGTGGTTATAATGCGTGGATGTAGATAGTCTGGATCCTGTACTTCATGTGTGAGGAAACAAAGAGGGTTTCAACAAAGATCTTGCGCATTTTCCGCACATGGTTATGTAACTCCGCCATCCGTCCAAATACGTGGAGGATCATAACATCTCTAGTCGCTAAACATTAAACCGGCAGTATTTCGCGTCGTTTTAGCGTCAGCGAGATGCTCAGATTGGCGTTTTTCATGGCGGATAGCCGCTTCAAGTTTGCGCCAAACGCAGTTGCGCCGAAAGCGTCGCACAGTTGTTTACGTCGCAGCCCTTTATCACGTAACGCTCGTGTTTTAACCAATACTGATGATATAGACTCAGCTAGCGCGTCGTTCATCTCTTAAAACGTGTTACTCAGTATCACAGGAACATCTAGGAACATGCATGTTTAATACAGGGACTGCATGTAAAGCACTGTGTGTGTGTGTGTGTGTGTGTGTGTGTGTGTGTTAGACCCTTCATGTAAATGTGTGAGTGTGTTTAATACAGGGACTGCATGTAATGCACAATGTGTGTGTGTGTGTGTGTGTGTGTGTGTGTGTGTTAGACCCTTCAGAACACAGTGCATGTTTACTACAGGGACTGCATGTAATGCACAATGTGTGTGTGTTTGTGTTAGACCCAGAACAGACTGCATGTAAAACACTGTGTGTGTGTGTGTGTGTGTGTGTGTGTGTGTTAGACACTTCAGAACACAGTGCATGTTTAATACAGGGACTGCATGTAATGCACAATGTGTGTGTGTGTGTGTGTGTTAGACCCTTCAGAACACAGTGCATGGTTAATACAGGGACTGCATGTAAAGCACTGTGTGTGTGTGTGTGTGTGTGTGTTAGACACTTCAGAACACAGTGCATGTTTAATACAGGGACTGCATGTAATGCACAATGTGTGTGTGTGTGTTAGACCCTTCAGAACACAGTGCATGTTTAATACAGGGACTGCATGTAATGCACTGTGTGTGTGTGTTAGACCCTTCAGAACACAGTGCATGTTCATGATTCAAATTTAACACACACACTCTTCATATTTCACTTCAGGAGGGCGTGAAGACTGAAAATGACCACATCAACCTGAAAGTGGCGGGTCAGGATGGATCTGTGGTCCAGTTCAAAATCAAAAGGCACACCCCCCTCAGCAAACTGATGAAGGCCTACTGTGAAAGACAGGTGAGACTGCACACATCATGAGCCTTTGCACTTCTGACGTTACCTTGATGTGCAGATCTATAACTTGGATGTGTTTTTTACTTTCAGGGTTTATCCATAAGGCAGATTAGGTTCAGGTTTTAGTGTTGCATCACTTGCTCACCAATGGCTGGAATGGTCTAGTCAAAACAATACATTCAGACTGTATTTTTAATAAACTTTTATGTATTCTGTCTTGCTATGGGGACTGTATTTTCCTAGTTGCTTTCGGTAACATTTAACTCTCTCCTTGTCTCTTCTCTCTCTCTCGCTCTCTCGGTCGGTCCATGTTTGTCTGTCTTCTCTCTCTCTCGGTCTCTCTCTTGCTCGGTCCATGTTTGTCTATGTCTTCCTCTCTCTCTCTCTCTGGTCTCTCTCTCTCTCTCTCTCTCTCTCGCTCTCGGTCCATGTTTGTCTATGTCTTCCTCTCTCTCTCTCTCTCTCTCGGTCTCTCTCTCTCTCTCTCTCTCTCTCTCGCTCGGTCCATGTTTGTCTATGTCTTCCTCTCTCTCTCTCTCTCTCTCTCGGTCCATGTTTGTCTATGTCTCCTCTCTCTCTCTCTCTCGGTCTCTCGCTCTCTCTCTCGGTCTCTCTCTCTCTCTGTCTCTCTCGGTCCATGTTTGTCTATGTCTTCCTCTCTCTCTCTCGGTCTCTCGCTCTCTCTATGTCTATGTCTCTCTCTCTCTCTGTCTATGTCTATGTCTCTCTCTCTCTCTCTCTAGATCATGGTCACTTAATCTGTATTTGGAGAGGATTTGTCTTTCTTTAAATGGTTTAATCAATAAATAATTGGCTAATGTAGTGGTTCAGTTTAGGGTTGAGTAGCATTGAGGGTCAAACTGTATTTTTAGAGATGCATCACGAGTGTCGAGAGAGAGATTTGTCATGGTGTATTTGCAAACCTGGATCTTGGAGCTCATAAACGGTTACAAGGCCTCGGTTGGACATGTTTCTCAGTATGTTTTTGTGGTTTTCAGCTGGAAATGGAAGATGAGGACACGATCGATGTATTCCAGCAGCAGACGGGAGGAACCTGCTAAAGATGCTCATCTTCACTTCCACTGCGGTTCAGGGCTGAAATGGAAAAGGTTTTGGAAATCCAATCGGTTTAAGTTAATAGCTTTTTTTAATCATCCAAAGACCTCGTTTTTGCAATGTTCTCCCTGAACTAGATTGGAAATGGCAGTTAGTAATGTTGTTTTTCCCTCTTTTGGAGCTTGTATGCCTGTTGTAAGCGTTTTGTATTATGTACGTATGTTTGCACCCCCCCATCTATTTTTATATACGAGGAGGGAAGCTTCGTGAAAGGATGTTTGTGACTTCTTGGTATGGTCCCAGAATTTCTTTAATTGCGGTAAACATCTAAACATTAAGACGTCCTTACTATGAACGGTGACATTGCAGCATTGGGTTTTTCTGACGCCTCAGGTTTGATCAAGCTAGATTGAGGATCGTATACCGGTAGCCATTTTTAAGTTGAAAAGTTGATGCATATGCCTTTAAAAGTTTGCTTAAGTATGAATTTAATGATATACAAACTAAGTGTTCCCCTTGATTTTATCGTCTCATGGTTTTCCCTCTGCAGTAACGTCACTCTCGTTTAGCTCTTCTGCCGAATCGAGTATTAAACACTCCTGGTGTAATTGCAGCTCCGCAGTGAATTCAAGCCAAATCAACATGAGTGTTGTAATGGGAACGGCAGAGGATCCTATGTTGACAATTTACTACTGTATATAATAAATATAGTTTGATACTGATTTGTATTTGTCTTGTTCTTCGGGCTGTATAAAGGTCAGTTCAAGATTGAAATGGTTTGCCACTAGATGGAGCAACTGTGTAATGGTGCAGTATTTTATTTAATTTTTAAGCGGGAGATTAAATGCAGTTCTGGAATATTTTCTACCAGCTGTCAGAAAACAATCGTAAAATAGCTGGCACTGATTTACTGAAACCATGTCAGTATGAGTATTGTTTGAATTAGTCAAGCACTGATTCTCTTCAAATCAATGTCTAGTTTAAATTTGGGATTAAATTTAACAATTACATCACTCATTAAATACAGGATTCCTTGGCTTGTTTTTATTAAAAAAATCTCCAGCGCTACAATACAACCAAGAAAAGAGTATGTTTGAGCTAAATTCACAACTAACATTCATAAAGAATAAAAATAAGATTATATAATTTTTTATTTGTCACATGCACAGTTATACAGAATATAACCAGCAGTGAAATGTGTTTTCTGCATTTAACCCATCTAAGTGCACACACACACCTGGAGCAGCGGACACACACACACACACACACACCTGGAGCAGTGGACACACACACACACACACACACACACACACACCTGGAGCAGTGCACACACACACACACACCTGGAGCAGTGGACACACACACACACACACACCTGGAGCAGTGGACACACACACACCTGGAGCAGTGGACACACACCTGGAGCAGTGGACACACACACACACCTGGAGCAGTGGACACACACACACACACACCTGGAGCAGTGGACACACACACACCTGGAGCAGTGGACACACACACACACACCTGGAGCAGTGGACACACACACACACACACCTGGAGCAGTGGACACACACACACACTGGAGCAGTGGACACACACACACCTGGAGCAGTGGACACACACACACCTGGAGCAGTGGACACACACACACCTGGAGCAGTGGACACACACACACACTGGAGCAGTGGACACACACACACACACACTGGAGCAGTGGACACACACACACCTGGAGCAGTCGGGGGTGCCTTGCTCAAGGGTCTCACCTCAGTCGAGGATAATTCCTGCCAGAGCCGAGATTCGAACCCACAACCTCGGGTTACAAGTCCGACGCTCTATCCATTAGGCCACGGCTGATTAATATAACATTGCACTGTAAACATTTGAGAGATGTCAGTTTCAGGAGTTTTACTGTGATGTCAATGTTTGATGTAATAGCACTGAATACATAAATCTAGAGAAAAGTTCTTTATTGTGAATCTGTAAAAGTCTGAGCTCCAGAATCATTATAAAACTAGTGTCACGTATATGTTTGAGTTACAGATTCATTTTCAAACCTCGGGTAATAAGTGTTTTGTATATCAGATGAATTTAAGCATTGATACCTGACCGTGAAATGAGGAAAATTGATAAGATTATTAAGATAATGAGATGGGGAGGATTATTTGCATCAGCATGCTGTGTGAGAACAATAGCAGATTTGCATAGCCTGATTTTATAATTCAGCTAATTAATAACAATGTAATCCCCCACACAATTTACATCGCTCAGCTGTGTGCTAAAATAGAGCAGTATTTACATTTCAACCTGTGCTCTTGGATGCACGAAAGATCCTTTGAGTCATAAACATGATTGTTTCTGGATCCCACGCTTGATTCTCAACATGACGGCTAATAACGATGATGATGATAAAATGACTCCTATTTAGATACAAGTCAGTTTTATTTCTGGCCCGTTTTAGCAAAATGACAGTAAAATCCTCCTGATATTCCTATTTTGTATTTTTAGTGTCAAATTTGTCCATTCGTGCTCTCTTAAAATGAAAAGGGAAGTTTATTAATATAGCACATTTCATATACAGTGGTAATTCAAAGTGCTTTACATTAAATGAAGTGAAATAGACATTAAAAATAATAATAAAAACAATATATAAAATAGATTTGAAATGAATTAAATGCGTTAAGAATAGAAAATGATTTCTAGCTGTCAGTCCAGACGTAGCAGAATACTCATTCAGTAAATGCACAGAGAAACAGATGAGTTATGAATCTGGATTTAAATATGATTAATATTTGAGCACATCTGATCTCTTCTGGAACCTGAAAAATTCTTGTTGTGTATAACTCTTGTTCTGTGTAGCTTTAATTTCAATATGATCTGAGTTCTTTAGCTTTATATTCAGTGAGCATGTGTTTGTGCTTGTAATTAGAACAATCACAACAATACAAAATGTTAAAATAGATTTGAAATGAATTTTTAAATTTCTAGTGCAGTAACTGAAGCATTCATGAATAAGGACCCGAGGACTGAGTGCTATATACTCAGAGGTTCTGATGTAACTGAAGCCCGTTCTGGAAGCTGAGGACCCGAGGACTGGTGCTATATACTCAGAGGTTCTGATGTAACTGAAGCCTCTAAGGACAGGACTGGTGCTATATACATCAGAGGTTCTGATGTAATGTAACTGAAGCCCGTGTAAGGACCCGAGGACTGGTGCTATATACTCAGAGGTTCTGATGTAACTGAAGCCCGTGTAAGGACCCGAGGACTGGTGCTATATACTCAGAGGTTCTGATGTAACTGAAGCCCGTGTAAGGACCCGAGGACTGGTGCTATATACTCAGAGGTTCTGATGTAACTGAAGCCTGTAAGGACCCGAGGACTGGTGCTATATACTCAGAGGTTCTGATGTAACTGAAGCCCGTGTAAGGACCCGAGGACTGGTGCTATATACTCAGAGGTTCTGATGTAACTGAAGCCCGTGTAAGGACCCGAGGACTGGTGTGATGTGTTCAGAGGTTCTGGTTCTGGTCAGAGTCCTGCAGCAGTGTTCTGGATCAAAACAGTGCTCTATTGGCATCAATGTTTCCCTGAAGATCATTTAACATCAGCGCTGAGGAGTAACTAGATACATGTAACGGAGTTACGTCATTTAATTACAAAACAAATGCAACTGTAATCAGCTACTGAGAATAATTTTTTATTAAATTAGTTACTTCTGAAAATGTTAATGATTACAAAAGGGTAACATGTGAATATTTTCACACATATTTAATTGATTTCTTTCCCAAATTGCATTGACTGCTTCAAAATATGACACACCGATGTTTCAGAAGTTTAGGACACGTGCTTATTCGATTAGAAAATGAATAACAGTTGAAAACATTCATTAGAAATGTAGTAACGTAATCAGTTACATTAATACAGTAATTGAGATAGTTACACATCTTATTATATTTTAAATAGGGTAACTTGTAATCTGTAACCTGTTACATTTCTAAAGTAACCTTCACAACATCCATCAGATATTTTCATTGCACAAACGGTTCTGTATAATGGCAAAAGCTTCTAGATTATTAACATTTTTAAGAAAAAAGTTATTTTAAGAACTGTTCACTGGAAGGTTCTTTGAACCAGAACACCCTCTTTTGAAACATTATTCATTTTGCATTAACACTCATAAAAATAAAGTTTCAAAAGCATGTTTTCACAGTGATGTCATAGAAGAACAACTTCAGTGAAACCCTCTCGGTGAAAACCCATCATCATTCATATGGTAAACAACATTCTGGGAAAATCGTACCTTTATATCTTTAATATTGACTGAGTACGGTCATGTCAAAGTTTCAAATTATAGTGAAATCAATGGTAGAAATCAAACTTTGACGCTCGTTATCTCATAATTAGATTTTGAGACTTTAGCCTAGATTTCACAAGGGTCACATTTATTAAATGTCCTTGTTTTTTAATTTTTTTGGTGTGAAGAACAACTTCATCATCTGAAGAAACACCTTCCACTGTAAAGAACCGACATGTTCTATGGATGTTAAAGCGTTCTTCATGGAACCATGTGCCAATTAACAACCTTTATTTTTGATAGTGTCACAGCTTTTGTCCATCTTTGCGCCATAAAGTTCAGTCGCTATTGTCTCTATCTCCTTAGATTTGAGATCACAGTTCAGATCTAGTCACATATTCTCATCCTAGGCCTGTGGTTTTTCAGTTTTCATGCTGTTTGGAGACTTCTGACAAAAAAAATAGAAAACTTAAAGTTTAAGGCTTCAGCTAATGTTTGAGTTTTCTCAGCTTATTTTTGTTGCATAAACTTAACATAACAATTTGAGAAAACTCAAACATCTGCAGAAGCTAGTTTCCTTAAACGTTTAAGGTCTTTTTTCAATGTTTGTTCAGCGGTGCACGTGATGAACTGCATTAGATGTCTTCAGTGGCAGCAGGTGAAGGACACCTCTTACAGCCCACATCAAGGCCTAATAGGATCTCGACTCACATTAAAGCGCTGAAGAGCGTGTTGGAAAATGCCACGGCATTCTTTATCCCTTCATCTGGATGATGGTGTTATTTGATACGTGCAGGTGTTTGTTACACTTATAAAGATTCAAACTTTAATGATACATGCTGGTCTTGTGGAACGCATCCGTTTGCGTAAACAGAATTATTGCGCTGGATTCACACACTCGAAATCCAAGCGCTTTGTTAAACTTTTCACTATTTACAGATAATGGACTCATGGATATGATTACAGGGCTGTGACCGTCCGTGTGTGGTTTGTGGTGAATTGGAGAGTAAGGTCTGATCTCACGTGAGGAATGCTGTTCTGTGTGCGCTGGTGAGCGGTTCACGGGGCTGATTAAAGGCTCCAGACGCTCTGATGACAACCATCAGTCTGGACACAGACATAAACACACTGACCTTGTGTCAGCTATTGTGTCATGCATTCAGCAAGTCTGAAAAACAGCAGTGTGTGTGTGTGTGTGTGTGTGTGTGTGTGTGTGTGTGTGTGTGTGTGTGTGTGTGTGTGTGTGTGTGTGTGTGTGTGTGTGTGTGTGTGTGTGTGTGTGTGTGTGTGTGTGTGTGTGTGTGTGTGTGTGTGTCTCTGTGTGTGTGTGTGTGTGTGTGTGTGTGTGTGTCTGTGTGTGTGTGTGTGTGTGTCTGTGTGTGTGTGTCTCTGTGTGTGTGTGTGTGTGTCTCTGTGTGTGTGTGTGTGTGTGTGTGTGTGTGTGTGTGTGTGTGTGTGTGTGTGTGTGTGTGTGTGTGTGTCTCTGTGTGTGTGTGTGTGTGTGTGTGTGTGTGTGTGTTTGTGTGTGTGTGTGTGTGTGTGTGTGTGTGTGTGTGTGTGTGTGTGTGTGTGTGTGTGTGTCTCTGTGTGTGTGTGTGTGTGTGTGTGTGTGTGTGTGTGTGTGTGTGTGTGTGTGTGTGTGTGTGTGTGTGTGTGTGTGTGTGTGTGTGTGTGTGTCTCTGTGTGTGTGTGTGTGTGTGTGTGTGTGTGTGTGTGTGTGTGTGTGTGTGTGTGTCTGTGTGTGTGTGTGTGTGTGTCTCTGTGTGTGTGTGTGTGTGTGTGTGTGTGTGAGTGTGTGTGTGTGTGTGTGTGTGTGTGTGTGTGTGTGTGTGTGTGTGTGTGTGTGTGTGTGTGTGTGTGTGTGTCTCTGTGTGGAGGGGGTTGTGTTGTGCGAGACTGAGACTAACTTGAACGGTTCAGATACTGTACACACACACAAAACCGGTTCTTTGGGGTGGTTAATGTGCTATATAGCACCACTGCCATACAAAGAACCTGTTAAGCGCTTGTATTTAAGCGCTTTAACTCTCTCTTTTTAGTTTAGCTGGGTAAAGAATTAAAAACGACATTAAAATACAGTGTATTTCCTGAAGATAACAACCTTTGGAAATATTCCAGAGCCCCACATATGGGACTTTTTGGCCTCAGAAAAGCATAAAAGTTATTCAAAACTGCATTTGCCTGCGTATTAAATTCCCATTCACCTGTTAAAGATAGATGCTATATCGCTCTTAAAGTGGTTCTCCGATGATTACATGGCTAATGAACTACTTTTAGTGCTATTTAGCACCATTTTTTGGGGGGTGTTATTGTAGCGTTTGGAATTCCGTGAGCCGGTTCGTTCGATTCACAAAAATGATTCACCTTTTCTGCTTGGACAAAACGTCTCTTCTGTGTCCACGTACTATCAGGCCTCGTTCAGAATTATGCAACATGTCAATTACACACATTTATCATCCCAGTGATTATATCAGCCAATCATTTCCCCTATGCTCCTCATATTCTGCCCAAAACACCTCAGGGCTTTGATGGAGCATCACAGAGCTGCCGGTGGTTATCTGCCACTGTAACTCTTCTGTAGCATGTGCTGAGGGGCTTTGAGATGTGAAGAGCCGTGGGATCAGGGAAACATTGAGCCTGATAGTGTTTCCGGTGTGTTATCTGCCCTGCTGGCTCTGACACAGAGAGCTGGAGGAGTTATCAGATGGTTATCAGTCTGTCTCAGCTCTAGATCGGGCCGGCTGGCAGAGTTTGGGCACTGGGTGGCAGATAGCATCTGTGGCATAGCTGCAGTCCATGCTGTGAATACATGGAGGCTTGGATTTGTCCTGACGTAGGATGGGGTCTTTTGATCTTTGACTTGTGTCTCAGATGATATCGATGGAGTCGATATTTCAGTTTCAGGGAATCCTGTTTATAGTACATCTCTTTAAGTTAATACCACTGCATCTCAGTCCTAATATAACAAAAGGAATAGTTACCCAAAAAGGAAAATCATTTTTTCCCCTGTAGCTCTCAGATCTCATTCACGCTTGTGCATATTCAAAATTGGCATATTGAGTTTGGTTAAAAGACCAATATTAAACATCACCTTTTTAAAACAGCATAATTCTTGAATTTCCAATCCTTGTCAACTCAAACAAAGGTTTCCGACTAAACACATAAATGTGACCCTGGACCAAAAAACAGTCATAAGGGTCAATTTTTCGAAATTGAGATTTATATATCATCTGAAAGCTGAATAAATACGCTTTCCATTGATGTGTGGTTTGTTATGATAGGATGATATTTGGCCGATATAAAAGTATATGAAAAACTGGAATTTGAGGGTTCAAAAAATTCTAAATATTGAGAAAATCATCAGAAAATTTGTCCAAATGAAGTTCTTAGCAATGCATATTACTAAACACAAATTAAGTTTTGATATATTTACAGTAGGATATTTACAAAATATCTTCATGAAACATGATCTTAATATCCTAATGATTTTTGGCATAATTTTGACCCATACAATGCATTTTTGCTGTTGCTAGAAATATACTCCAGAGACTTACGACGTTTTGTGCTCCAGGGTCAGATATGAAGAAATATGTAAATAAAGAAGAAAGCAACGGATGAACTGATCACTTAACATGTGTACAAGTCACCAGTTTAATCCTGGAGCTACATTGAGATCACAATATCGTAATCAGAAAGAGCTTTTAGAATGAAGAACGTTTGTTAAAATCCAAAACAATGAAACGATATCAAGACATCTTAAATACTTCTGGAGTTACAAGCATGCAAACATTAGAGATACAACTTCAAAAGATAGATACATTTGTGTATCACTCAGTAAATATTCTTCCATGACTTTTAATATTTTGTCTCTCATCACAATTGATGTTTGCCTTTCTTCAGAAAAACAAAAGAAAGCTGGGGAGGTGTTTGAACGAGAACACATTCACAGTGAAATGCTCTTATGTTTAGACTGAGGGGAATAGGTTCTTCGGGTCAGTGTAGTTTCTGGCTTGTTTAAAGCACCTGAACACAAAAGAACTGGAGGCATTCTTTGTGGATCTAATAAAGGTTCTGTAAGAATCGTTTTAAAGAGTGACTCTTAGTTACCCCGCTTTATCTCTCTCATGCTCTGGGCTATAGTGCTGATAGTTTTTGATTGTTCGTGGCTCTTTGGATCAGATGACGCTTTAAGCTCAGAATACAAAAGAACTGATCTGACAGAGATGTTGCATCTGATACAGTCCCCTCCGTCTGTACACTGCATACTACATGTGAGAGACACAACTTGTGCCAAAACATACATCTTATTTAGTCTTTAGTTAAATACTTGAAGTGTCCAAACATTTGTAAAGTTTAATGTCCATTACAGCTTCCTTTTATCAGACAAACTCTCTTTTAAAGGTTGATTGAACTATCAAATGTAGAAAAAGCCGACGTTACATTATAAATGCACATGAAACAGCTAGAATATAAAGATGACAGTAATGTAATTCAGAAACAAATGTTTTAACTCCATGTATGGAGCCCTTATATGCCCTCTAGAAGAGTGCGTTCTGCAAGTGAACGATGCATTACTGTACCATCCCAAAGAGACACAAAATCACTTTCACTGACTTTTACATTAACTGTTCCCATCTGGTGGAATGACCTGAACTCAATCCCAGCAGCTGAATCCTTACCATCTTCAAGAAACACATCTCTCCCATCTTTATTTGACCCTCTAACTCTAGCTCTCTCTATTCTAATTCTATTTTATCTAATATGTCTTTTTATTTAAAAAAACACAAACATTTGACCCTCTATCAATTGCATATTTATTCTCTAACTGCTAGTTTTTCTTGTAAAGCTAACACTAAGTTTCTTTTGTCTATATACTAGTTTTCTTTAAAAAAAAAACCTTCCTACACTTGTAATAGCACTTGCATGTTGTTTCTCTTTTGTTGGTTTTGATTGCTTCTATAATGTCCTCATTTGTAAATCGCTTTGGATAAAAGCATCTGCTAAATGACTAAATAAATAAATAAATGTAGTGTTTTATATATAAACCTTTTCATCTCTATATCTTAAAAACACCTCATAGTTGAGACAATCATGCATATCAATAGAAATGTAATCTGAAGTCATTCGATCCGCTGTGTCTCATGTGATGTACCTAATAAGACCGTGATGCAGTCATGGGGTCAGGGTTGTTCTGAGGTCAGGTGGTCAGTCGGAGGGTTAATGAGTAGGTGAGATGTTCTGGTGTTCAGAGAGATGTCCCTCAGTAATGACTGGGGCTGCTTCCCTTCCTAATTACAGGCTTACTGCGAGTGTCAAAGTACCCGCCCGACTATTAGCTGCCCCTTTACAATGCATTAGAGTGACATCTCACACAGCCCTCGGGCTCAGCGATAAATGCACTGTTTGCTTTTAATACTTTTGTCACTATGTGAAGAAAATAAATGATAGAGAATGTTAGGAGTGGTCTAGAATTTGGTTGGAGGTTTTTTCAGGTAGGTTTTTATTTTTTTTACTTTAGATGTCCCCGTTTTAGGGTGTCCCGCTCCACAGGGCAGAAGATGTTCACATGCACACAGTACCTGTCATTTCTCACATGCACTGATCGGTTATTCACCTGCCCAAACATGCCTGGATTCTTCCTCACTCTGATAATGAAACAAAAACACAACATAAAACACGCTGCTACGTCTTCCATGAGCTGTTTTTAGTTTCCTGTCAGGAATTATTTAGGGCATAACTGCCGTGACTTCACACTATTTGACGTATGTTTACATGGTATTCATTATGCTGTATCACACACATATTATCTTTGGCATAGAATCAACAAAGAGAACAGATTTATGTTGACCCTGAAAGATCATTTTCTCTTGTGTTGTGCTTTTCCTTTGAACTTTTTCTATCACGTCGATCTCTAACACAACAGCATGGATGACTGGTTTTCTGTTGGACCCCGAGTGCAATATCTTGCTTTAATTCTACTGTAATGTATTTTATATATACATATATATGTTTGTGTAGTTGTGTGCTATTTTAACCAGACGTTTCTTTTCTTGTAATAATGTCTTTTTCACACCTTCACAATCCAGGACAGATTTCCAGATAAGCTTGAGCAGCTTTGAGGAAGGAAAATGAAGTCAAAATATGGCTCCGGTGATTGCTTTAGTGCTTTGATGTAAACTGTTCATGAAATGTAGAGGAAACCGAGGCACACACTGCATTTTCAACTGAACACGGACGAAGATATGTGTTTAAGTTACACACGTTCTTCCACATATCTTCAAACTGGTCCACGTTGACCTCCGATCTGTTTTTTCATACTATGTAAGTCAACTGTTTGGTTACAAAACGCTTGTGCTCTACAGAAGAAAGATCCTCGTACAGGTTTGGAGCGACACCAGGGGAACTTTATTTAACTCTACACAACTTTATCTGTTTGTAATGAATTCAGTTCTTCAGAAATGTGTTTATCATTAGCTGAAGTTATAATTTAGCTCAGTTTATATCTCTTTTATCTCTGGCTTGGTGGTTAAACAGATGCAGCTACTGTACAGGGAAAATAATATTTGAATTAATTACGTATGAATATATCCTTAAAATGCATAGAGAACATTATTTGATCAAATTAAGACTTTGATTCATCAGCTGATGAGTATATTTAAAAAACCAAAAGAATTTAACACATTAAATAATTATAATATACGTCTCTCATAGACATTCGTTTTTTCTTGTCAAGAGAATTAGTACCAAATAAATTAATAAATATAGTTTCAATGCAGTTACTGTGATATTCGAACTTCATTTATTAAATTATAATACATAATACTTTGTCATTTTAAAAATGTAATAGTACAACATTCATGTATTCATTTTACAGTTTTTTTCTGACTTTCTAAATCTCTGCTTTATGTTTCAGGTAAAATGACACAAGTTGACATTCACTCACATACTGTAGTGTAGTAGAGTGATGTACAAACATTGAGTCCCAGTGCTGTATATCAGCGGCCAATCACATCCCACGACCGCAGCTGAGCAGCAGTGCTGTATATCAGCGGCCAATCACATCCCACGACCGCAGCTGAGCAGCAGTGCTGTATATCAGCGGCCAATCACATCCCACGACCGCAGCTGAGCAGCAGTGCTGTATATCAGCGGCCAATCACATCCCACGACCGCAGCTGAGCAGCAGTGCTGTATATCAGCGGCCAATCACATCCCACGACCGCAGCTGAGCAGCAGTGCTGTATATCAGCGGCCAATCACATCCCACGACCGCAGCTGAGCACCAGTGCTGTATATCAGCGGCCAATCACATCCCACGACCGCAGCTGAGCAGCAGTGCTGTATATCAGCGCCAATCACATCCCACGATAGCTGAGCACCAGTGCTGTATATCAGCGGCCAATCACATCCCACAATATGAGCACCAGTGCTGTATATCAGCGGCCAATCACATCCCAGCGCAGCTGAGCAGCAGTGCTGTACTTCAGCACCAATCATACTGTAATCAGCGCCAATCACATCCCACGCCAATGCATCCCAGCGAGCTGAGCAGCAGTGCTGTATCAGCGCCAATCACATCCCACAACCGCAGCTGAGAGCAGTGCTGTATATCAGCCGCCAATCACATCCCACCGCAGCTGACCGCAGCTGAGCAGTGCTGTATATCAGCGGCCAATCACATCCCACATCACATCCCACAAGCGCTGAGCAGCAATGCATCACATCCCTCAGACTGTATATCAGGACGAGTAAATCACGCTGCTGATATCAGCGCCAAGAACACAGGCAGAAGTATCAACACATGCTGTATATCAGCGCCAATCACAAAAGCTGAGGCCAAATCAGTGCTGTATCAGAAGCAGCAGTGCTGTATATCAGCAATCACATCCCACAACCGCAGCTGAGCACCAGTGCTGTATATCAGCGGTAAAGTAGTATTTGATTATTAGTTTGGTTGAACTGATCATCAAATCAGCAGCAAACACATCGGTTAATCAAAATGAGATTAGATATATATTTGTGTTGTTTAATCATATTTAATTACCGCAGCTGAGCAGATTTATCAGCGGCTATATTCTGAGTTTGTATTTCACTGTTTTAATTCATTTTTGATGAATACTGAATCTGTTTTTTGCGAGTGGGATGAATTAATACACATTCATATTTAGTCTAGATTAGATCTACAGTAAGATCATGTTCACACGGCGCACTGTCATCAATAAATGGAAAAAAGTAACTCAGATATTTTCTTGTAAATTAAAAAGTAATGCGTTACTTTACTAGTTACTTGAAAAAAGTAATATTATTACGTAACTCGCATTACTTGTAATGCGTTACCCCCCCCCCCGACAGTGTGCATTATGTGTTTACTGTTAACAGTGTTTATCCAGCGGTTGTTTCCCCTCCAGCCAGCCGCGTGAGGTGTTGTTGAAGACACGAGGGTATGCTGCTCATCTCATCACACCGATCCAAACGAGCGATGCCGCTTAGAACGAGAGCAACCTGAAACACATGCACAACACTGTATGGGGAATTCCTCACGACACCTTTAAGACAGCTGGAAAAAGCCTCTCTCTCTCTCTCTGACTCTCTCTCTCTCTCTCTCTCTCTCTCTCTCTCTCTCTCTCTCTCTCTCTCTCTGTGTATCACTCTCTCTCTCTCTCTCTCTCTCTCTCTCTGTGTATCACTCTCTCTCTCTCTCTCTCTCTCTCTCTCTTGAAACACATGCACAACACTGTATGGGGAATTCCTCACGACACCTTTAAGACAGCTGGAAAAAGCCTCTCTCTCTCTCTCTCTCTCTCTCTCTCTGTGTATCACTCTCTCTGTCTCTCTCTCTCTCTCTCTCTCTCTCTGTGTATCACTCTCTCTCTGTCTCTCTCTCTCTCTCTCTCTCTGTCTCTCTCTCTCTCTCTCTCTCTGTCTCTCTCTCTGTCTCTCTCTCTCTCTCTCTCTCTCTCTCTCTCTCTCTCTCTCTCTCTCTCTCTCTCTCTCTCTCTCTCTCTCTCTCCTGTGTGCTCCACTCGCCCCACCTTTCCCTCTCTTTAACGTCGACCCCTCCTTTCTACAGCTGACTTATTCTCATTGAGATGTCTGCGGGGTAAAACACCTCTCCCTGCTCATAACTCACAGGTGAAGTTTACACTCCTCTTCATAGCACACTGACATGTACAGCAAAGCAGAGAGACCTCAGCCGGACTCTGTTCAAGGACCAAGTTCTTCATGGACTTTTGACACACAGGATAACACACAATGCATTGGCATTGTATTCTACATCGTTTGATCATACAGTCATTGTAATGCTTCTTAAAATACAAAATAAAAAAGGACATCAGAGGACAGCGGCGTCTCCGGGAGTGAGTACGATGCCGGTGTAATTATTGGGATGTAAGATGGTCTCCGGGCTTTGAGAATCGCTTGGTTTCGGTCTGGCTGTGTGTGAATGGAGCTGAGAGAGCGGAGACCCTGATGTCGGAGCTGCTGCTGCTGGCCTGTGTGCTCTTCTCCTGGATCCTCATCTGCCAGTCTGGACCATGGAGACCTTGCACAGGTCAGACCCACTGCTGATGATTTAACACATTTAGAAGCATTTTATCAAAGAATAATCTGTGATGTGATTCTAGTTTATTTGGAAAACGTCTAGTCTTAGTCACAACTTGTCTCTGTTGTTAAAGACATTATTTGAGTCATGTTATCCTTTGTAATTATTGCAGATTTTCTGCTGAATTGACACTGTTGGATTATGGGCTTTACGTCCAGTAAACCATTTCGGAAAACTAAATAAATGGGAGGAAAACACAGGTCTTGTAATTCAGACACAGATGTCAATCCACGGTGTACTCTGCTCTCAGACGTCTGTTTTAGGTGCTTTACTTGATGTTCCCGCTGGGATGCAGGTGTAAAGACTCAGATTAGATGTGTTGCCAGGTGCTGATGTAAAACACTCTGGTGTTTGAAAGACTTCATGCACCGTACAATCACAATTAGAGCATTTCTAAACTATATATCACTGTTTGATTCAACTGATGCTTGACTCATTCTAGCTAACAAATATATGCATTTGATTGCATTCCCATAAAGTTATGAACAATTTCATACATTCTCTGAATGATCAAAATGTCCAGCTTTTTAAAACTATAAAAAAAAATCTTGTTTATGCATTAATGTTAAGGAAACATTCAATTTAATATTTTGCAAACATTATGGAAATGTTACTTTTGAATGTTCTCTGAAATATAAATATAAATATTTTTTTATATAAAATCATTCAGTGGACAATATACCTTAGTGAAAAATAAATATACGTAATATATTTATTCTATGCTAAGGATACTACACGTATATTTTAATATTTATGCACTTAATAAAATGCCCTGCGATTGTACTTTTAGTAATTAAACTGGTATACGTCAAGTCTGCTAAACTAAGGTTGTGCTTTAATTGTGCAGAAGTCCAACTAAAGACATGCTTGTGTTAAAGTGGAACGAGTGCAAGTACACTTTAAATAGTGATATTATACAATCCTCATCAAAATGACATTAAAACACATTTTAGGCTTATTAATAAGAAATGTGCATTATGCACAAGTAATACTCCAAATAAAGTTTAATAAAAAATTATATCAGTATGTCTTGAGTTATCTGTCAGTAAATATCTTAATAGATTTGAGTATGAATAAATGTATTTTTAAATATATTACCTTTTTACTAGGGTATAAATATTATTTTGAGAGGATTATTAAAGATGAGTTGTTCTTAACTTGCCAGAACATTAATTAAAGTTATCAGAAGATTCTCCGTTAGCTGGATAAATGTCTTTAAAACAGCACATTTTACACAATGCATCATTGCTTTTATTATCATTCTTGAAAACACGATATGGTCCCAGGACAGAGCAAGCACAACATGGCCAGGACACCTGATATATTTGATATTATATTGGAGAGAATCCAAAAAGCTGTGATAAAACATCAAACCAGACGTTTATGGCATTTCTGCCTCTCTCATGTGTCACACTATTATAATCATAAAGGGGCTTATAATGTAACAGGAATAGATTTAGTGTTTCTTTCTGAGTATGCACTAAATCTATAAACCAGATGCGGATCTATAAGCAAAAACTGTTATGCTAACATTATCCACACAGAATAAACTAGAGAATAAAACATGGCGAGGCTTTTGTTTTCACACACGCTTTGCTGAGTTTGTTCGAAATCAAAAATGCTAAATGTTGCTTAAACTCCTTCGAGCTCAGCGTTTTGCAGAGTTTAACTTCATACTCAACCAATATGAGTTACAGTATACGAGCAGCAGCTCAAGATTCATCATCTGAAGTCAAATCTGTCCCAGCACACTCAAACCACTGCGCTGGGGACTATATAGAAACGGTTCTGTCTTTGAAATATGATCCATAAAGCGTTCTTCCCTCTAACCGTTCCTCTCTTTGATTTACTGAAGTGAATCAAACACAACACGAGCACGTGTCCTTTGAATCTTTCCTGTTAATCATTTCATAAACCAATTAAACAAAGTTCACTCGTGTTCAAACCTTTGGGTTGGTATTTATAATATTTTTGAAACAAAGTACATTTACAGCTATGTTTATTTGATTAAAATACAGTAAAACAGAAATATGGTGGAATATTACTACGATTTAAAAAATATGATTATATATTATTGCTATATCATTAATAATAATATTAGTATTATTTTAAGACGTAGGTTTAAAGCTGGATTTTCAACAGATTTTCTTATTATCAATGTTGAAAACATCATATTTTTATGGAAATCATGCACATTTCTTTTTCAGGATTCTTTGATGATAAATTTCTAAAGAAAAGCATTTATAGAGTTCTTCTAAATATTCTTCTAAAATGAGCATTTTTCTCAAGCTCCTATGTTTAAGATAAGTAGTTTCACTTTAATTACAATGAATACGCTTTTTATTGCCATGAATGTGAAATAACTAAATGTAGATTGAAATGTAAATATAGTTTTTGAATGTAATTTAAAAACTAAATGTAGGAGCTTGAGAAAAATGCTCATTTTAGAGGAAATGTTCAAACAGCGCTTCGAGGCTTTTGCATCTGAACTCGTCATATATAAAGTATATAATAGACAATGTGAGTAATTTGAACAAAATAAGAGAGATCATACAACATGCATGTTATTTTATTTAGTACTGTCCAAGATATTTGACATAAAATGTTTACATTTCGTCCACAAGACACAAAAATAGCTGAAATGATAATAATAACTCCATTCAAAAGGTTCTTGATACTGTGTGTGGTTACGTGGATGACCCACGACTGTGTTTTGTTTCGTGATGTTGTTCATGAGTGCCTTGTTTGTTCTGAACAGTTAAACTGAGCGCTGTTCTTCAGATAAATCCTCCATGTCCTGCAGGTTCTTCAGGTTTACAGCATCTTTTGCATATTTTAATATACAACCAGCAGTGACTGTATGATTTTGAGATCCATCTTTTCACACCGAGGACAATTGAGGGACTCAAACACAACTATTAAAACAGGTTCAAACATTCACTGATGCTCCAGAAAGAAATATGATGCATTAAGAGCCGGGGGATGAACACTTTTGAAAAGGATGAATCTGTCCAAATTGTTTCTTATTTAGTAGAAATATATATTTTTTCATTTAGTACTGCCCTTCGAAAGCAACAGAACATACTTGCATGTTTCCCGGAAGACAAATTAAGTACAATTTACCTTGAAATACAAATTAAAAAGTCCCCCACCCGGCTCTTAATGCATCATATTTCCTTCTGAAGCATCAGTGAATGTTTAAACCATTTTTAATAGTTTCTCAAACTTTTCAATGGGGTTATTTTAATAATTTCAGCAATTGTTTTGTCTTGTGGAATATATGTAAGCATATTTTATGTAAATTATCTTACTCAGGACAGTACCAAATAACATGCATTTTGTATGATCTCTATTATTTTGTTTAAATTATTCACATTTTCACAGATTCTGCAAGGGTTCACAAAATTTTAACAGCACTGTATATATATATATATTATTGCAGTCTCTTTCTTCTCAGATAATGAGGTAGTTTCAGCTTAAATCAATATTTCATGTGTATTTATTTATTAAGGCTGCTGAATATACATAATCCCATAAAGCAGACCGTATAACACATACCAAATGCATGATAAATGAATGTGAGTGTCATTCACAGATCTGTTACCGTTGGACCTCCTGTCCCGGGTGTCCGGCAGGGCTCAGGATGGGATACGTATGGTCCAGTCCAGAGGTGCTCGTGGTTTTCAGTTTTCTGGATCTCCTCAGATGTTCAGCTTCGCTGCCTCTCAGCTCTTCATTAATTGTAACTTCTTTCCCGCCGAGTTCTCCATCGTCGTCACGCTGAAAATCCCTCAAATGGCTCCTGAGGTGAGATATTGTTGAGTTTCAGTTTGCAAACATCAAAGATTTGTGAATAGTGATCAGTCTTCACTCTTTGATGTGCAGAAGAGTGAATACATCTTCACACTGTTGGAGGGAGATTCAGACGAGTCGCTCCTCGGCCTGCGTCTGTCCCCAAACAAGCTCCACTTTCTACAGAAGGGTCACAGGAGGCGCGTCACGTTTAAGGCAGTAGGGCTGGATGATAACCGCTGGCACACTGTGGTCTTGGCGGTGACGGGACGCTACACGATTCTCACGGTGGACTGTGGCACACCTCTAGAGCTGTAAGACTTTTTTTGGGAAATGCTGGAGATGTCAGGTTGTAATGATCCAAAACGGGCGATAATTTGTACATTTATGTATTGAACTATATCATTTTGTTGCATGAAATGTTCTGTTTTGTCTCAACAGAGTGCTTGAAAGACCTTTCCCTGATGATCTTGACACAACTGGTTCCACGTTCTTCATTGCTAGCAGAAGAAGATGGAGCGGACTATTTTCTGTACAAATCTCATTTCAAAGCTTTCATCGTTTTATTAAGATCAGTGTTGGGTTTAACTCGTTACTGAGTAATTAAATCACTTATCCACTGAAGAAGTAAAGTAAGGGATTACTGTTCATTTATAGGTAATTTAATTACTGTTACTTATAAAGTACTTGCGTTACGTACAGTAAATAATTTCAATAGTTCTAAAATCAATATTAAATTTGAAATCTAAATTTACCGTCTAAAGATAAAAATGAATGCAGCATCTTTAGCCCTTCGCGCCGGCGTGTTCGCTTTCAGTTTTTCCTGATTCACAGAGAAACCTTCAGATACATAAGACTAAAATCAATCGAATCTAAAAAGGGCCTACTTTTATTTGTGTACACTGACAATAACAACGAAACATTGTGCTTTTGTAAAATAAACAAAACAAAAAGGGTCGTCTAGGTCTCCGTGAGCAACTTTCTACGCTTCACAAACTCAACAAATATTTGACACATGAGATGTCTATAGAAAGCTTGAAGTGACTAATTATAAATTCAAATCAAAAACGAATAATCTCTGGTTATGTAATCCGTGTGAAACTAAAGCGAGGTGCAGTCTTTCCCGTATCGGAGCTCGTTATATGCAGTCACCTGAGCATAAACGCCCTCACCTAGATACAAAAAATAGATTACAAAATATATATATTAATCTAATTTTCATATTTTTGGAAAGAAGAACACCCCGATCTGATGTGGCTTTATTCAGCAGAGAAGATCATTTCTGTCATGTATTCTTACCTACATCAGTTAACGTGTTAATTTACATAAACCTGTGTGGATTTTACTATTTGGGCTTTTCCTGAACATCTTGCCAAACTGAAATGTATTGCACATTTTTTTTGTTATTCTGATATTTTGCTGAATATTTATATTTTATAAAACAAAAGTTTAAGCATTACAGTTGTTTTAAAGCTAAAAAACTAAACTATTCTACGTTTGACTCAAATTGAAAGAATAAAGAGTTTAATTTCATTTCTATTAAGGTTTATATGGATTTTAAGACGAAGCCTAATTAGTTACTTATTGAGTAACTAAGTTACTTTTCAGACAGAGTAATTAGTGAATTAATTTAAACTAGAGATCGACCGATATATCGGTTTACCGATATTTTTCCCGATATTTAAGCATTTTACCATTATTGGATATCGTTTTTTGAAAAAACATTATTTTTTTATTAGTCACATACACAATTATACAGAGTATAACCAGCAGTGAAATGTGTTCTCTGCATTTAACCCATCCAAGTGCACACACACACACACACACCTGGAGCAGTGAACACACACACACACACACACACACACACACACCTGGAGCAGTGGACACACACACACACACACACACACACACACACACCTGGAGCAGTGGACACACACACACACACACACACCTGGAGCAGTGAACACACACACACCTGGAGCAGTGGACACACACACACACACACACACACACACCTGGAGCAGTGGACACACACACACACACACACACACCTGGAGCAGTGGACACACACACACACACACACACACCTGGAGCAGTGGACACACACACACACACACACACACACACACCTGGAGCAGTGGACACACACACACACACACACACACACACACCTGGAGCAGTGAACACACACATAAAATGTTTTTATTGTTGTAATTTGAAGATTAAATTGTACATGAAAGAATGTTAATTTTCATGTTAACAAATGTTTTTTGTTGTTGTTAAGATGACTGAAAGAAGGAAAAACCAAAGCAAAGAATGGACTTCATTCTGTTATTTATTCACTTTATAACAGTTAATAAATATCGGTTCTGCATATCGGTTATCGGTACATAAACGTACAAATAATCGGTATCGGTTATAAAAAATCAATATTGTTCGATCACTAATTTAAATACAATGTTGATGTAATTACTAATAGTAATGAATTACTTTTTGAAAGTAACGTACCCAACACTGATTAAGATTCTCAATGCACTTGAAATCTAAACGTTCCACTATTATTATTTTTGTTGCAGGGTCTCTTACGACAGCTAGTTTTGTTACCTGGTTCAGATGCTACCTCACAAATCTGTCCCTCACCTGAGCCCCGGCTGTCTGCTCTCTCAGTTCCTCAGGCGCTCGCACACCTGCCAATCAAACCTTCATCCACTGACCTTCCCCTCCACCCTTATGGTGAGACTACTGAAACATTAACACTGGACTCATCGGCTGCATGTCAGTATGCACAAAAAGCACTCCACTGGCACATATGTGGCCACTATCACCATAACACAATATTGTGCATGGTTTGCATTTGCATGCAGGTGTTATTTAGATATTTCGGTAAACTCGTCTCACCAGAGAGAATCTACATGTAAGCTAATCTTCAAAAGGTGCAGGTGTTATAGATTGGTTTCTGTGTATAGAGGATATCTTGAAGTCCGTCCTGTAGGAATGCTGTGTGTTTGAGCTGTAAACACAGGTCTGTGATTGTATGGGGATGTGAGTAACTCTATCTCACAGGTCTGGTACTGATCCGCTGACATTGACTGACAGTCTTGTGCTTTGAGTTTCTCTGAGGCTCAGAGGTGCTGGTGTTTGAAAGCAGGGCTTTATACTCTGGGTCTGTGGAGAGACATGACACAGGGCAGTCAGAGGCTATGTTTGCTTTATTTGCCCTTATATACTGTAGGTAGACTTACGGCTGTAATATGCAAGTAGGCCTGTCCCTGGAGAAGTACTCTTAAAAGGACATATTTGTACCTTTTTCCCCAATAGGTAGATATTAGTACCTCAAGGGTACGTATTACTACTCTAAGGTACTAATATGTATCTATTAGGGAAAAAAACAAAGGTACAAATATGTCCTTTTAAGGGTACTTCTCCAGGGACAAGCTGTTGTACCCCAAAAAGGTAACATTTTAAACCCTTATTTTTCTGTGTGCATTCATACAGGTTTATGTGAGACACATTTCTCAATATTTGAGCAATTAAAACAGGTTTCCTCACGAGCTTTCATGTTGGCACAGCAGTTCATGTCACATTCAAAATACTCAAAAATTACAAAAACACTTCATAAATGTCTCAAATCACTGGCAAATATTGTCACCCAACAAACAAACATTTAAATTCATAAAGCAATGACCTAAAACACACAACAGGTAGCACTACACAATGTTTCTTCTGTAAAACGAGAATGACACTCACTACTGCTAGAATTTACTGCTTTAAATGTTCACATTACTGTGCAAAATCATTCACAAGTTGATGATAATATAATTGAAAAAACAACACCTGTAGGTGTTCAGATACATCTAATTGTTCTGGTAATATTTGATGGAAAATATTTCAGTGGAAATGTAGCTTTGAACGTAAGTTTAACAGTTTTGAAAGGAGTATGCATGCTTGTGTTTTTGTGAGAAAATAATTAATGTATTTATTCAATGTATTTTGTGGCGAAGCAGTGGAAAATAATCCAGAGTTTAGCCAGCATAGACCGCTGTTGTGCCCACTATGTGATGAGTTAAAAAAAGGGACCAATATTTTGAAAATAAATCCCAGAGATTGTAAAAACTTTTTCATAAGTTTCTAAAAAGTTGTTGGTGACCATGTACATAACGACTATATGTGACCCTGGAACACAAAACCAGTCATAAGGGTCAATTTTTCCCAAATTTAGATTTATACGTAATCTGAAAACTGAATAAATAAGCTTTCCATTGATGTATGGTTTGTTATGATCGGACAATATTTGACAATCTGAAATCTGAGGGTGGAAAAAAATCTAAATATTGAGAAAATCATCTTTAAAGTTGTTCAAATTAAGTTCTTAGCAATGCATATTACTAATAATAAATTACTTTTTGATATATTTACAGTAGGAAATTCACAAAATATCTCCATGGAACATGATCTTAATATCCTAATGATTTTTGGCATAAAATAAAAATCAATAATTTTGACCATACAATGTATTTTTGGCTATTGCTGCAAATATACCCCAGCGACTCAACACTGCTTTTGTGCTCCAGGGTCACATATATCCGTAGTTACTCAACACATGTCTAAATACTATTGTATTAACTATATATACCGAACTATAAAACATGAACTTTTCCTTTCAGATTTTGTTCTTCTGATTATAAAAGGATAGTTATTCTAGAAACTAAATAGTGAAACTAAGCATCCGACCATTCATCTGTGGAAGCTGTTAATACACCGTTCATCAATACTGATGACGTAATGTCTGAGACCGAAGGACTCTGTTTGTTTGACACAGAGGCAGAGGTTCGAGTGACTGCCGGTGGGATTCCTCCCTGTGGACGCTCCGAGGAGGGACAGCTGTGGTTTAACACACTGAAGAGAGGACTGTTTCTCTGTGATGGGATTACATGGCTCAATATGCTGCAAGGTGATTCTGTAACCGTAATTTGCAACTGCAATTTGTATGAATGCAGCTTCTATTTATAACTGACATCTAACTATCACATTGCATCTCTGCAGTGAAAGAGAAGCTGGACTACGTGGAGGATCACCAGGATTTATTTACCAACTCTGAGACATTTGACATTGAGGTTTTCCACATCACTTCTGTAGGGCTTTTCATGGCGACCGCCAACCGTGATTCCAACCTCGGATCAGGAATTTACAAATGGACAGATGGGAGGTTTGAGCGATATCAGAACATCAGCACCTATGATGCACAAGCATGGCAATACTTCACAGTGGGCAAAAAGGTGTGTGTGGACTACCAACAGAATATGATATCGCTTTCATACAATAAACAAACAGTGACTTACATTTTAGTAAACATGTTGTTGGTTAAAGGGGTCATATGATGCTTTTTTAAAGATCATCATTTTGTGTAGTTGTTGTAATAGAATATGTTGACATATTTTAATGTTCAAAAAACATAATTTTTATAATACTGTACATTATTGTTGGTCCTTTCATTATTGTAGGTCCTCTCTCAAACGCGCCGTTTTCTACAAAGCCCCTCCTTCCAACAAGCACAGTCTGCTCTGATTGGCCAACTGACACAGTGCATTGTGATTGGCCGAACACCTCAAGCACTCGTCGAAATGTAACTCCCCTTAAAATAATTGTGAGCTTCAGCTTTCAAAATTAAATGTAAAGATAGTTAATAATGTCCTTAGTTTTACCATCAGTTCAAGCCGAGGGGGGAACAGTCAGTGATGACAGACACAGTGATGAAGCTCATATGTGTTTGTACACAAGCCGCGATTGTGATGTGACCATCTCTCTCTCTCTCTCTCTCTCTCTCTCTCTCTCTCTCTCTCTCTCTCTCTCTCTCTCTCTCTCTCTCTCTCTCTCTCTCTCACACACACACACACACACACACACACACACACACGATGTGCAAAACTCTGCATTTGAACAGTTAATAACAAATATTGAAACTAATAACAAAACACAGTCGCTGATTCAGAAGTGCCAGATTGTCAGAGCGAAGTCAGAATTACCTCCTCTCCTAGGTTCATGAAACTGTCGTCCATAAAATGCGCAGCTGTTCTGTTGTAAGTCATCTTAATGATTCCTAAATACATCTACTTTCAGAAAGCCAAATAAAGCACTTTTCTTTCACCTTGAAGTGTCTCTCTGTCACGGCTGCATCAACACTACTGCTTTACTGAAACCACGCCTTACGCAAATATTTCCACACCATGACGTAGTCATGTGGGGCGTGTTTAAATGAGCCGTTTTAGGGGGCGTGGCAGAGTCTTAACTTTGATAAAGAATATCTCTCTGGTTTTGAGACTTTAGTCTTTGTAACTTCAGGGATCTTATCTATGCAGAATCAGCTTGAAACACTCCAAAGAGAAAGCTAAACTTGAAATCACATCATATGACCCTTTTAATTTGTCTTTTTGCTCTGTCAACAAAAATAACTTTCAACAAAGTCACAGCCTAGAGGTGGCATTCAGGATGAGTTACTACGAGTTGGTTGTGTGAACGATTCAATGACTCACCCAGAAAGGCGATCTCTGGTTGTGTTCCTGTAAATGAATCAGTTTGCTTGAACGAAACAATTTGGTAAATGACTCGCTTTTAAAGACTTTTTCATCACCTACTGGCATATCTGTGTAACCTGCAGAAAGTCCACACCACTAAAACAAAGACTAACAGCATATCTGAAGCAAACATAGACAAGCGGAGTAATACAAACAGTAAAACCACGAGTGCTGTTGGACTGATACATCAGCACTCCTGGGATGCTGCTAAGCCAATCAAATGTGAGGACCAAAACTAACTGTTAAATGAAAACCTGTGATATTGATAGAGCCGACCCGGTGGAGCAGCTGCTAGGCCACTATCAGAGGATTGTGCGGAGTAAAGAGCGTCTGTTTGCTCATCCCCAGCTGTTCTTTACACATTAGAGTGTTTTTGATGTGGTTTTCCAGTGGGAGACAGGGTGGAAACCTGGCTCTCAAGTTTTAATGTTGTAAATCACATGTGCATAATAACAGAAATTAATTTTGTCTGATGCTGTATCCAGAATTTACAGCAGACACCTCCTGCTTCCCTTCACCATAACTTACTGCATAATTACAGCAGACTCTGTTAATGCCTGAAGTGTAATTAGCCATATGCATTTCTTCTTGGAAGATAAAATTATGATTAATGTTCAATTTAAGGTGAAATAGAGGGGGAAGCTTTTTGAATTGCATCAGTGACCAGTTATTAAAAGATAAATCAATGCACCATTAAACTAAAGTTCAGAGCTATCCAGTTCATTAAAATATTCCCATCAGCACAGCTTTGAAACCTGTCCGGGATAATTAAAAGCCTCTGAAGATAAAGAAAGCACCTGAAATGATGAAGTACAAAACTCATTAGAATTTAATTCTGTTTTTGATCACAGTACCCTTTAATTTACTGAAGCTGCTGCCGATTTCTCACAATCATTTTACCGTAACAGAAGTTCCTGGTTGTTGCTAACTGCAGAAGTAAGGATGCAGGGGACCAGGAGCAGTCTGTGATATACAAGTGGAGCTCAAGGAAGATGAAATTCATTCGCTATCAGACTCTGAACACACACAGCGCTCGTGACTGGGAGGCTTTCAACATTCAAGACGAAGCTTTCCTCGCCGTGGCCAATCATCGGCAAGGTAATGTTTCTCAGAGCAGCTCATGCACGTCTGTCATCTCATGTGGCCGTTGTTGTTGTCCTTTTAAATTGTAAAACACGACATGCTTTATCTGCTGAACAATACGAGGAGGAAGTCCATTTATATGATTTCTAAAAGAAGATTAAACTTGAATTCCATACAAATCTCATACAAATCTACGGTCTTTGAGGCACACAATCTGAACAAAAAGACCATCAAGGAAATCCTTCTAAAGCTAAAAGGTTTCCTTGTTTATGTGGTTCACTTTGATTCTGCACTTGATGTCTATTCGCTTACGAGAGCACACTGTGCTCATCCGTTCATGTGAAGTTCTTACGTGCGCCTCTGGCATTGATCAAAGCGGAAACACGGGCATAAAAGACACCTTTCATAGCACTTCATAACCATATATACACCTGCATCTGCTGGAACCCATCCAAGCTGATCCATGTCAATCCATGCAGACTTCTGTGTTCAAATGTGGCTGAAAAACTAAGCTTTCATATATATAGTTTTTTTTGTCCACAGGGGAGAAAAAACATAACATTGACAGTGTAATCTACAAGTGGAACCCAGTTACTCAGTTTTTTGAGGTCAATCAGACGATCCCCACCACTGGTGCTTATGATTGGGAGTTTTTCACCATCGGCCCATATTACTTCCTTGCAGTCGCTAACACTTTCAACGGAAGATCTACAGTCCTCGATTCTACCATCTATATCTGGCTGGGAGGGATGTTTCAGCCTTATCAGTTCATTACAGTGAGTCAAATTATCAGTCACACTTTATTTCAAGGTGTCATCATTTACATTTACATTTACGCAATTAGGAGACGCTTTTATCCAAAGCGACTTACAGGCTATACATTTTTTTTTGTCAGTATGTGTCATGTGTGTTCTCTGGGAATTGAACCCACAACCTTTTGCGCTGCTAACACAATGCTCTTCCACTGAGCCACAGGTACACTGTGTATCATACACAGTAATTAACTACCTAATTAACTTAGTAGTAGCCGGTGTACTTAAATTAAACAAAATGTATTTGCCATGTAACTAAGTTATGGAACAGCCTGTAATTATAATTTGTAATTATGTAGATGTAATAGACAGCTACTGTTACACATATAATACAGACCGAGTCTGTTACACAGCTACTTGTTCACTTAAGTACAATCTTGATACACTTTATTTTTAAGTAGCTTATGCCTGTGTAATATTATGTTATTGTAATGTAATTAGAAATATATTATATATTTTAGCTGTGTACTGGTGGGTTAAAGTAAGGCGCAGCTGGATAAGGTACAGTATAGATACACATGAAGTACACTTAAGTACAATCTTGATACACTTTATTTTAAGTAGCTTATGCCTGTGTAATATTATGTTATTGTAATGTAATTAGAAATATATTATATTTTAGCTGTGTACTGGTGGGTTAAAGTAAGGCGCAGCTGGATAATGTACAGTATAGATACACATGAAGTACACTTAAGTACACTATTGATACACTTTATTTTAAGTAGCTTATGCCTGTGTAATATTATGTTATTGTAATGTAATTAGAAATATATTATATATTTTAGCTGTGTACTGGTGGGTTAAAGTAAGGCGCAGCTGGATAAAGTACATTATAGATACACATGAAGTACACTTAAGTACACTATTGATACACTTTATTTTAAGTAGCTTATGCCTGTGTAATATTATGTTATTGTAATGTAATTAGAAACACATTATATATTTTAGCTGTGTATTGGTGGGTTAAAGTAAGGTGCAGGTGGATAAGGTGTAGTATAGATACACATGAAGTACACTTAAGTACTATCTTGATACACTTTATTTTAAGTAGCTTATTCTGTATAATTACATTGTATAAAGTCTGCAACACATCTGTAACAATCTTTTGATTACACAAGTAGCTGTGTAACAGACTCGGTGTGTATCTTATGTGTAACAGCTGCTGCTTATTATATCTACATAATTACAAACTGTAATTACAGTCTGTTCCATAACTTGATTGCATGGTAAGTACTTTTTGTTTAATTTAAGTACAACGGCTACTACTAAGTACTTAATTATGTCATTACTGTGTATTATGACACCTTAAAATAAAGTGTTATCAAATGATCTTCTCTCAGCATGATCATGATCATAATTTGCATCATAAATGTCTTTACAGTCACTTGAGTAAGTACACCTGTCCGAGTAAAAGCATTCATTTCTTCCCAAACAAATCTTTCAGACCTTTGGGGCGATAGACTGGGAGATGTTCCAGATTGAAAACAGGGTCTTCTTGGCTGTGGCGAACAGCCAGATGCTGACGGAGGAGGGCACGCTTCTGTACTCCATCAACTCCTCCATCTATGAGCTCAGCATGACATCGCAGGCCTTCGTCAAGTTTCAGGATATCGAAACGAACAGGTACATTGTGAACGGGTCTTCATTAGAAAAAGCGTTCGTGGGTTTATTTAAGGAGCACTGTGTTGTCTGGGTCTTTCAGCGCGTTGGACTGGGAGTATTTTACTGTGGGAGAGGACAAGTTCCTGGTGGTCGCCAACTCCTACGATGGAAACTCATACTCTCTTAATAGTGTCATATACAGGTACGGCTCTCATATTGCACCAGGGTTATTGTAGTCATCTAAAACTAAAACCATTAAATATTGTATTACTTGAAATAAAATAACTTAACTGAAATAGATTTTTTTTTAATAGATTTTATTTCAGCTAGTAACCAAGGAAAACGTATAATTTTATCATTTTTAAGTTTAACTTGAAGTACTAAAATATATAAACACACACACACACCCACACACACAGTCTGGCATATGTGGTTTACGGGACTCTCCATAGGCGTAATGGTTTTTATACTGTACAAACTGTATGTGCTATTGCCCTATGCCTACCCTACCCTACACCTAAACTTACCCCCCACAGGAGACTTTGTGCATTTTTAGATTAAAAAAAAAACACCATTTAGTATGTTTTTAAGCCTTTTGGTTTACGGGTGATATAGGCAGTGTCCTCATAAACCACCTTCATGTTGTAATACCCATGTTATTATACAGATTTGTGTCCTCATAAACCACCTTCATGTTGTAATACCCATGTTATTATACAGATTTGTGTCCTCATAAACCATATATACCAGTGTACACACACACACACACACACACACACACACACACACACACAGACACAGACACACAGACAGACAGACAGACACACACACACACACACACACACACACACACACACACACACACACACACACAGACACCTGGAGCAGTGGACACACACACACACACCTGGAGCAGTGGACACACACACACACACACACACACACACCTGGAGCAGTGGACACACACACACACACACACACAAATACCAAAAACAACAACAACAAAATTATTGAAACTTGAATTACTTTAACTGAAATATAGGTGAAAAACTGAAAATATACAAATTACATATTAACAAAAACTATAATAGTATATACATTATTTGTGTTTTGCACACATTTAAAATCAACGGAATAGTTTATCCAAATATAAAAATTCTGTCAATATTTCTATGCATTTTATTTTTCCTTTCATTCATCCATGTAACACAAAAGGAGAATTTCTGTGTTTTCATCAAAGTATAAGTTTTCCCAGAATTATCAACTGGGGTCACGAAGCTGCTCAATTACGGTACTATAGATATTTCTTAAAATTTCTCTATTTAAAAATGTAATTCTAAATGTGTTAAATTTGCTCTATAGCTTTATTCAAAAGACACAACCTCTTATGTCTCTTAGGTTACAGACAGTCCTGCACATGACAAGCCGACTGGGATTCGTTCTGATACTGCAGATCTGAAATGACACACTGTGACTTTAAGAGTAAATTGACAATCTGACAATGCAAATGTTTTGATGACATTATAAATGGGTGTTTTGCAGGTGGCAGGGTTATGAGGGGTTTATCCCGGTGCACAGACTGAGCACCAATGGCTGCAGAGATTGGGAATATTTTAACACAACCGATGGCTCCTACCTCATCTACTCCAGTGCCAGAGCTGCTCTCTCTAAAGTCCTTAAACTGAGGACCAGCTAGTGGCGCTGCATGGACATATGGACTGTAACTCAAAGCATGAACCCCTAAAGCAGATGTCCTTCAATGCAAATGGTATCCAAAACTTAAATCAATATGACACTTTAACACATGCACTTAATGACATACCTTGAAACCAGCTGAAGGATGAATCTCGTCACTAACATTCAAAACAGTCCATCACAAAACACACATTTCAGAAGATTCATCCCTGCACGTATTTGCACACAGATCATCAATAAGCTTTGTTGATTAAAACGTCATTATGTCATGTGGTTATGCATCATTACTCTGCACATGAAGACAATTTATGGATGTTTTATCAGCCAGCAAAGACACTGTATTTAACTGTACTGTACTGTCTGTAAGCTAATTATTTACATTTTTTATTAGAAGAGCTTTAAATTGATGTGTTCAGGTATATGCAATAAATATAACTAAGACATTATTTATAATAGATAAATAATAATAATCAAAAATGACAATGAGGATTTCAATAACGCACAGACTATTTTCTGTTTATATTATATAAAATATTATTTTAGAATGCGATTGTGTTGTAAAACAATGTGTTTGATTATCTGTGTCAATTATTATATTGCAATATAAGTCATACTGATTACATTAAACATGAAATCTTTTTATTTTAGTAAGTTTATTAAACTTTTGGGTTTGTCAAGAAACGCAGGCAATATTCATCATGTCTTGGTAACAAAGGCTTAAAGGAAAATTATTGTCAAAATAATTATTTTGTGCCAATACACATGCAATTATGCATTTTTAGTGAATATCACTCTTTCACTCTACATGTGCTTATTTGTTTATTGTGTTATTGGATATTATACAAATCACTCTTTAGAAGATGTTTAAATCTATAATATTCATAATGTTAAGGAGATGGCAGAAACCACTCCCGTCGCTCATTAAAATTAATTATACAAAAATGCGATTTTGTATCTTAGGCGCCATCTACTGGAAACTCAAAACAAATGTAGCTACGTGGAATATTCTACAATTATTTCACACTTTAGTCAAATTGTGTGTCAAAATACTTAAAATTATTTACAAATAATTATTTATAGCTATAAAAGAACAAAGATCATGTAAAATATAAAAGAACATGTTCACATACGTGTATGTGAACATGGTTATGTAGAATGATAATATCAAAAATGTATGCTTTTTGTCTTTATGCACAGCAAAATTTAAAGAGTGGATTTAACTTCCTCAGAGTTAAAATGAACACTTGCCCAGAGTACGTATGGGAATCACTGGTAAAGTGTTAAATGAACACTTGCCCAGAGTACGTATGGGAATCACTGGTAAAGTGTTAAATGAACACTTTTGAAAGAGTTAACATTATTAACACTCTGACAGTGTTAACTAACCAACTCTTAAAGTGTAAAGTTTTAACACCACAATGGATGATCAGAACACCAAAGCTGGTGTTCAAAGTTAACTTGATGGAGACTTTTGAACCTTGTCATCACTTCACCAACGTGCAAGCTAAATTCACTGGGGTTTACACTATAGTTTCAACAGTTACCAACTATTAGTGTTACCATCCCAATAATCAGACCATAAAGTGTTGCAATGAATACATTTGATTATTTTTCCTTTAACAGGGCTTCACATTAAATTTGCCCAGGGACAGGGCACTCAAAATACCCTGTACAATGACCTTGTTCAACATTCAAATTCATAAAACAAAGCTCATAGCTGCTGACTGCAGTCTATATGATGCACTTGTCTGGCACAATATAAAACAGTAAGCATAAAACATAGGAACATCAAAGGGCTTCATGTATAACATTCTTCATGGCTTCATATAACATTTGACAAGGGACAGGGAATTCAAAATTCCATGTACAACAACCTTTTACAACATAAAACTTAAAACAAAGCTCATACCTGCTGCTTGCAGTCTATATGATGCAGCCGTCTGGCACAATATAAAACGATGAGTCTGTACCATAAGACATTTGAAGATCGAAGGGCTTAAAATACCTCAAGTCACAGGATGCAACAACTGAAACATTATCTACATTTTCCGGATATAAGCCATAAAAAAATTTGAAGTGTTGAATTAATGTACGAGGTGCATTATGCAATGCTCTACAAATGTAACACTTAAACATTGTTCACTGACTCGGAGTTCCTGTTATCCACATCTGTCCCATCACTGATCTTTCTCTAAAATAGGAATCAATTTAAATATACATGAGCAAGCTCACTATTGTGTATGAAGCAAAACATAGCCAACTTTAAGGAGCTGGCTGTCCGGTGCAGTCTTAACAACCTGGAGCTGATCATGGACTTCAGGAGAAACCCCCACCCGCTCACCATCATGAACAGCACTGTGACTGCAGTAGAGTCATTCAGGTTCCTGGGCAGCACCGTCTCTCAGGAGCTGAAGTGGGACAATCACATTGAGTCCATTGTTAAAAAGGCCCAGCAGAGGCTGTACTTCCTTCACCAGCTGAGGAGCTGCCACAGGAGCTGCTGAAACCGTTCTACTCCGCATTACTGGATCAGTCCTCTGCACGTCAATACTCGTCTGGATCAGCTCAGCTACCAACAGAAGACTACGGAGGGTAGTCCGGACTGCTGGGCGAATCATTGGTACAACCCTCCCCACTCTCCAAGAACTGTACTCATCCAGAGTGAGCAAAAGAGCTGGTAAAATCACTCTGGACCCTCACATCCAGCACACTCCCTCTTTGAACTGTTCTGGTCAATGCTACAGAGCTCTGAGCACCAGAACGGCCAGACACAGGAACAGTTTCTTCCCTCAGGCAATAATGGTGGAACACACACTATTTTATACGCTTATTTATCTAACACACATACTTGGTCTACACTTCAATTGCACATGATTTACCTGTACATACAAAACTGTCTATTGTAATATACCTGTACATAATTGTCAATTTGTATATTGT
This sequence comes from Gymnocypris eckloni scoliostomus, assembly GCA_027564155.1. NCBI lineage: Eukaryota > Metazoa > Chordata > Actinopteri > Cypriniformes > Cyprinidae > Gymnocypris > Gymnocypris eckloni. Next base: position 27,258,642 of record CM050425.1, read on the forward strand.
TATCCCTCTTATTTACTTGTTCTTTTTTATTATATGTGTTTTTGTCATTCTGTTGCACTGTGGAGCTTCTGTCTTGAAAACAAATTCCTCATATGTGTAAACATACTTGGCAATAAAGCTCATTCTGATTCTACTAAGGCAGCAACATTTTAATTTCTAAGCATAGACATAAGTAATCGAGTATAACTCTATTTCAAACAAAGTCAAGTGAAGAAAACCGCGGGAAATACTCATTACAATGCAGCAGTTTCCCGTGTAGTGATTGGTGAACGTGGGAACAAATAGTTTCAGCGCCGTCCAATCAATGTCTTGCACAGATGTCCTCTATTATATATCGACCAATCAGGGCCTCGCTTACTGAGTAGTAAAGAATCTTTTCGAAGTAGGAACAGCCACTCTGCGTTTGGTGCCAGTCGGATGGGATTTGTTCTGAGGTGTTTTTTTCACCATTGCTCTATGTAAAATTAATTGAATACGGGTCTGGTTGTGTAAAACATATGTTTATTATAGATGTATAAATAATGTACAGGCTTTGACTTGGAACTTTTTATCCGTGTAGTATTTTCGGCGGCCGTTGCTAGTGAGAGTGGAAAGGCTGGTTTCTAAATAAAGCCTCTACGACCGAGAAAGGCGTTCTTTACCAGACGCTCGATCTGTTTGTGCGCTCTATTTGCGTTTCATTATCTAATTTCTCTCCCAGTCTTACCATTGCAGTGTAATACATACTAAACCGCAATGAGTGACGCCGAGAAGGAATTCGTGGAGCGGGTATGTAGTGTTTTTTGTTCTGCTTTGTCTTTTTGCACGCGCCCTTCCATTTTTCTTCTAGAAATGTCCTCCATGTTGTATGCTAGGCAGCAGGACTGAGTCAGACGGGCTTCATTTATTTAGTAAAATCTGATTATTGATGTACAAATGTAGCGATGGACTCGGTGCCTTTTCTTTTTAACATCTCTAAAATCTTAATTAAATGATATAGCTAACGTTACTACATGATGTAATATGGATTTGTGTCGAAATCCGTTCGTTACGTTAGCCAGCTTCAGTGCTAGCAGACAAATAACGTGCTTTAGATCAGAAAGACCTTTATCTGCATATCAGCTTCTGCTTTTTTAATTGTTAGTAAAATGTTTTAACATTACTGTCTTTGCTAAGTGCTGTTTTCTCCTCGCATACTAAATCTATATAACCTGTATGAGTAATACTTGCTGCTAATGAGAGAAGGTCATCCTGAGCCTTAAAGCTAATCTCATCATGTGCACAAAATGCAAATTCGTTTCAAAGTCACGTGCACTTTTAATATTATAACTACATTTAGTTTTTTGTTAGTATAATATCATTACAGTAGACTTAAACTACTTTTAAACATGTAATTAACTTAAGTATTAGCTTTAAATTGGAGTAATTATTTTGCATGCATGCATAAGGCTCAGAATGCACCTGAAAGTATCTTAATTGTTCTTCATGATGGATATTAAAGCATTTTTATTTCTGTTGGTTCATCTATAATGTTTTCCCCACACTAATAAAACAATAGGATTATTGGTTGTGATGTCCAGTGTTCACACATTCTTCATCCTTTTTTTTTTGTTGTAAAGGTTAAGGTTGGAAGAAGAGAATTCTGGACGAAGTCAAATGTCAAGTTGTTAATGCGAATAATTTGAAGCTGAATTTTCAGTGCATGCTAATTTTCGGAGCAAAAGAAGTTCCCATATAGCGTTTATGGGCAGTGAGAGAAATGGGGGAAGAGGAATGAAGTCAGAAATGAAATTGAAACTGAAGAAAGAAGAAAAGATGTGTTATGAAGTTAAGATCAGAAGTTATCTGGGATAAGATCGCAGCGCTAAGTAACTCTTAGTATGTTTGTCCCATGCGTGCATGCATAAATCTTCTGTTGTCCATTTGTATATAGTTACTATTATCCTGTAGCATGACAGATTTACAGGTAGTTATTATTTTCATAAATAATAATGCATTACATGTAAAAAATAAAAACTACAAGTTACTATATTTGAAGTGCTTCAAAGTAAATTTACACTAGTTCATGTACCTGCAGGGAAAAGCCCACTGCATATTATCCAATCTAGAATGGTCTCAAACTCAATTATATGCATACAGTAATTAGTTAAACATTCTCAGCTGTCCGTGTTTTCTGGCTCTAACATGATTTGGATGTGGTTGCTTTAGGAGTCCCGTTCCACCTCTAGGAGCCCAAGTCCTAGAGGATCTGCTAAGTCAGCTAGTCGCTCGCCGAGACGCTCGCCTGCTCCGTCGAAAGAGGGGTCTCACCACTCCAAGTCCCGCTCTCGCTCCAGGTCCAAGACTCGGTGAGTATTCTTTAGGTCAACAATCTGCACGGGGAGAGCAAGGGTCTTCACCTTGTTCTTAATAATAATAATAATAATAATAGACTTTATTTGTATAGCACCCTCCATTAGAGATCGACCAATATATCGGTTTCCCGATATTGAAGCATTTTTACCATTATCGGTTTTGTAAAAAAAAAAAAAAAAACATTGAACATTTTTGTATTATTTTTTCACATAATTATACAGAGTATAACCAGCAGTGAAATTTTGTTCTCTGTATTTGACCCATCCGAGTGCGCACACACACACACACACACCTGGAGCAGTGCACACACACACACCTGGAGCAGTGCACACACACACACACACACACACACCTGGAGCAGTGGACACACACACACACACTGTTCACTCAGGAGAAGCTCCAGCACGACCACCGCATGTAACTTTATACAAGATTCACTCGTTTGAAACACACTAAACTATATTAACATTTACTATAGAACCATTATTTCACCAATAAACATCTAAATAAATACATCTCTATCTAAATTAATGATTTATTATCTCCACAAGCGATCAGTTTGAGTATAGTTCTGTGTAAATAGATAAACCGCTGTCAGCAGTTTTCATAATTTAGACAAAAACATTTTAATAATTCTGATAAAACAGTTAAGAAATGCAATAAAATACGATGTTTTGTTTGTTATAGCTTATTTCAATATTCCAGAGAATATTATTCAGTGAATTATTCTTCACTCTTTAGTCTATTAAACAGATTATAAACCTAAAACTGTAGATTAAAATGAAGTTATATGACTTCTGTCCTTTATTTTCTCCATTTGAATACATTAGACATTATTTTGCTTATTGTTAATATCAGTGTTGCTGCTGATGCTTTTTATTAATAAAATTAGTTTTTATTGTTGTAATTTTAAGATTACATTTTACATGAAAATGTTAATTTTCAACAGTTGTTTGTTGTTAAGACGACTGAAAGTGAAGAATGGACTTAAGCATTAAGTACTTTACAGGATAACAAGTACAATTATTACATTACAAAATTGTATTGCTTGATTTTTGTGTCTTAATTTTAAGACACACAAAACCAAGTAATACAGTTTTATATGCTTCAAACAAGAATACATTTCTGGAATAGAATACTTGTTTAAATAATACAAAATCATATTGATCAGTGTCACCATAAACAAGACTGAAATGGCTTGTATGTCATTAGTTATTTAGAGGAATACGAACCCTTGTATTTTTAAGAGTCATTTTTCTTTCTTCACAAAATGAATGTTTGCCCCCCCCATTATTTATTCATGTTAAGGTACATTTTAGCAAATAGTTTTAGGACGCAACAAATATTTGTTGCGTTTAAGTCCAAAATGTCATGTGATTTGAAAGACTCCTCTGCAGAGTGGAAGTCACACCTGCTGCTTTCCGGTTAAAAGTAGAAGCAATGTTTGGGCCAGATTTAAAAAAAAAAGTGTACCCCACCCAGGACTACGATTTTAAGCACTCTGCAGTTGATCATTTGACATGCGTTGGTAGCAACTTGATATATAATGAAATTGAAGCCGGCGGTTCTTGACTGTCTAAGAAGTTGAAGACAGGACTTATCACTTGGGAACTTGATAGTGTCCCTGTCTACGCTGCTCTTTCTCACTTTACTCCATCCTTCTGCAGGTCCCGTTCCCATCGGAGTTCTCGCCGTCATTACAGTCGTTCCCATTCACGCTCTCATTCTCGCCGGAGACGTTCACGCAGCCGCTCAAACAGCAGCGAATACCACCGCCGCCACAGTCATTCTCCTATGTCCAACCGTAGACGGCACATTGGAGACCGGGTGAGACGATGAGTCTGTTCCATACATGGTGTTTTTGTAGCGCTATATTGCAATCTGTAACGTTTTCTTCCCCTTTAGACAAACCCAGACCCAAACTGCTGCCTGGGAGTGTTTGGCCTGAGCCTGTACACCACCGAGAGAGACCTGAGAGAGGTCTTCTCCAAGTTTGGCCCTCTGAGTGACGTCAGCATTGTGTATGACCAGCAGTCTCGACGCTCCAGGGGTTTCTCCTTTGTCTACTTCGAGAACAGAGAAGATGCAAAAGAGGTGAATTTTTCCGGCTGAATAGTAACGTGCAATTTAGCTGCAAAATCTGATTGGTTCAACTGCAGCTGTCCTTTGTATGGATTTCCAAAAAGTTGTTTTTGTTCATGCAAGACATGAGAATGTTCTGTCTTTGCTGAAATAACTAATTGACAATTAGTACGTAATTTTTCCAATTGCTTGATACAGAATGCTAAAGGAATATTTCACCCAAAAATATGAGTCGTCTATCCATAATATTGCTTTCTCCAGTAAAAAAAAAGCTGTTTAGACTTTTTTTATTCGAACTGCACTCATTTGTGAACAACTAAATTAATCCAAACCTGTTCTGTTAAACAGCATCTACATCTTAAAAATGAGACATTTTATTACCTAATCGTCATGTTTGTGTGAACTATTCCTTTAGTTACTCGATTGTACACGTCTGTGTATTGATTGTAGTATGCTGCATAATTAATAAAACACTGGCTTGTCAGCAGCAAAGTTTAATTTAAAGTGTTTTTGAAGTACAATACAAAATGTACTGTTCTCGCAGCTATTTTATGGCCAGCAGTAGTAGATACACACCAGGGATTAATGTCCTTAAGCGGAGAGAGTATTGTTGTGTGCTCAGTATGGGTTATTCTCGTCTGTTTTGGTTTTAGGCGAAGGAGCGAGCAAATGGTATGGAACTAGATGGCCGCAGAATCAGAGTTGACTTCTCGATTACCAAGAGGCCACACACACCTACTCCAGGAATATATATGGGCAGACCAACATAGTGAGTGATTCCTTGCATCTGTTTACTCAAATAACTCCTATGAATGTTTCTAAATGATGAACCAGTAGATTTAGGTGGGTCATGGTGCTAATTCAGCCTGTGTGTGGCATGCTAATGTTGCTTTACATGCTCTTAAGTACACACAAATAGAATTATTGCCTTTCTATTGTCTCTGAATATTACAAGCTGTAGAGGAATTTAAAGCTGTAGTCTGTTTGTCGCCATCTCTGTTTGAAAACCTGTAATTGCAGATGTGTGTAATTCTCCTCCGTGCATGGGTTGTGCTCCGGCACGGATCCAGCGCAGATGAATATGATGTTTTGAGGAGTGTGTGTGTCAGGCACCGCACCGGTGTGGATACTGTACTTAAGAATCACAGATTCTAGCCTACGTCTTGGAATATATGATACAATCCGCCATCAAAATGATACATTTAATTATTCTGCTGTGAGAAAAGGCTTTAAACGTTCTGTTTTCCTATAAAGTATCATGTTTGGATTTCCTGCAAAAACCTACCTGTACCACTCAAATTAGAAAATATTACTATAAGCTAACCGTTGTGAATCGGGCTAAATTCAAGGCGATGGTTTTAAACACGGTTATGTACTTGCTCAAATATTAATTTCAGATCATTTTTAACCCACAAAAGTTCAGCACTGCAGCTTTAAGTGAGGAACTATCTCATCTCAAAACAAGCATTAATTAAACGCATCATAACTATATAAAGGCTTTTCACGTGAGCACATTTGAATGAAAGGATTAACACTTTAAATGAATTTAAAACACTACTCCACACACGCCAGCTAGTCACTGACCTGATGCAGACACATGTAGCTGAAGCTGACTGATATCATCCTGGTCTGGAGTAAGACAGGGTAACGGGAAAATAACCGGGGCGGTCTCAAAGCTGCCTAAATGGCTCTCCGTTAGCGTGCTACACGGCACGACTGCCCCACTAGTATAATTTTACACGCCTGCCAAAGCTTGCAGTGAATTTTAATATCCTGTGCACTTTGACTTTAAATAGTCAAGAAAATCTGAAAAATATTTGTTGCAGCAATGCTAAACGCATCAGCAGTTTATTGATTCTGTATATATATAGAGGTCTGTTTTGGGTGAATACTTTGGTGGGGCTCTGAATATCTTGTGGTAAAGTGTTGTGTATTTCAATGTTGAATTCAAATCATTTTTCTTGCGTGCAGTGGTGGAGGTCCGAGTGTAAGCCGTCGCCGTGATTCCTATGAACGGGGCTATGAGCGCGGATATGAGCGCTATGATGACCGTGAATACTACAACAGCAGCAGGTCATACAGGTGACTCTCCTACTGTTCAACAGTCTGTATGTGTTTGTAGCGACGTCCCACCATCCTACAGGGCTCAACAATAACGATTCCTCTGCTGGGCCAGTGGATCAGACTTGTGCTTAACCAGCTGATTTTGTTACTCACTTCACTATCAAATATTTGATGGTATATGTAGGAGTGGGAGAAAAATGTATGCATCGTGCATCTCTCGCCAACAATTCTGAGCTTAGTTTTTAACCAGATGTGTGATGACGCTGAGTTTGCTTTAGAAACACCCGTGTTCTTCACACACTCGAACCTGGTGTAAAATACTTTATAAAGGTTGAAGTGAATTACAAGGACATTCGCGGGCTTCATTGCTCACGATGCGTGTCACGTGTGAGAGACGCGTGCTTTGTTTGATGTTACACGTGAAGTGCGCGGTCTCGCCCGTCTGTATTTTCCTCACAAATGCTTGACGAAGTCATCATTTATGTGGTTTGGAATGCAGTAGACTTATATATTTAAAATATGAACCTCACTAACAGAAGGCTGCTTTCAATTTCAAATGCTGCCGCACGCTTTGTGTCGACTGCTCTGTGTAAGTGGTTTAATGCACTCGCGTCTCAAGATCAAGTAGATAAAGACTCGTTCTGGAATCAGATCGTGAGGTGACTAAAGAGTCCCAGCCTTAGTTACATGTAGTATATTGTTAAATGCATACTAACACTAAAAATAAGTCTTTTTAAAGTAACTTTTATTCAGCAAGGATGCTGAACAAGATTTCTATTTTAAATAAATGCTGTTGTTTTGAACTTTCTGTTTATTAAATAACTATTTTCATCTTTGAAAATAATGATAATAATAATAAAAAAATTATTGAGCATCAAATCATATAATATATGATGATTTCCAGTGTTTCCCCTACCACTATTTTAGAGGGACGGCTTGACCCCCTCGCCCCCCCCTCCCCCCCGCCCTTGAAGGTCAAGTTAATTTTATTTTTTCTATAGCGCCAGATCACAAAAGATGTAATTTAATGTTTCCTTTCCTATAGAACAGGTAGCATGGTCATATTTTTTTGATTTGTTGCATTCATGTTAGCAGTCACTAATTATGAATGGATTAAAAATAAAATAAAAAATATTTCAGGAAAAAATGTTTTATCAGCAAAAGTTGTTTATGATTTTATAGCATCCAGAAATTTATGTCCGTTTTTTTTTTTTTTGACAAACATTCATTTAATGAATGAAAATTAAACAAATCTTATTTTTTGGAAAATAAAGGGGATTTAATATCGCAAATTAAAACATTAAAGACATTGTATGATTATTCCTTAAAAATAAGGGTTTAATAGTTTTAGTAGCAGTAAACCATTACGCACGCTCTACTGAACAATAGTCAAATATTTCTGCCCAATGTAGTGAATAAAAAAATAAACTTGTTCTTTTATTAAACAAACGATATAGCCTTATCTTATTTACACGACGGCATGTTATTTCTGTCTCTACTTTACACACTCTCTGTATCGAGCACAGCCGAGTTCAGCCCTGGTTCTCTCACACACACACACACACACACACACAAGTGAGCACACTCCCACTCGTGTTTGTAAATATTAAGCCACAAAACGACTATTTAAATATGAATTCTGCATGTCTCTGTGTTAATGAGTGCGGTTTTGTTCACTGCTTGTACTGAAGCGCGTGTGACGCTTGCGGTGATATTAACATCTGCCATCTCAATAAATCAGGACATTAATAAAAGAACAGTCACTTCATGAGCATTTGACCGTTTCATTTGAGTAAAACTATCATCATATCATATACACGTGGAAATGTAAAGGTATTCACAGCAACCCGTCAAAATAAAAGTTCTGTTTCACTACATTGGGCAGAAATATTTTACTATTGTTCAGTAGAACGTACCTAATAATAGGCTACTAAAACTATTAAACCCTTATTTTTAAGGAATAATCATACAATGTCTTTAATTGCAATATTAAATCCCCTTTATTTTCCAAAAAATAAGATTTGTTTATTTTTCATTCATTAAAAGATAAATTAAATGTTTGTCAACAAAAAAAAAGCAGACAGCAATATCTGGATGCTATAAATTTATAAACAGCTTCTGCTGATAAAACATTTTTTCCTGAAATGTTTTTTCTTTTATTTTTCATCCATTTATAATTAGTGACCACTAACATGAATACAACAAATAAAATAAAAATATGACCATGCTAATCTCTGTTAGAAATGTAAATAACATTTACATGAGCAGAAATTGTTCTGGAGATTTTAGAAAAACAAAGCTTGTATGAGATCACTGAAGGTAAAGTGTAGAGTTGATGAGCACCTCTGGTCAAACCGGCGAGTGACCGTTGATTGAACTGGCCTGAAACACTCGGGTCATCAGCTTGTCCTTACGGTTGAGCCCTGGTCCCACAGACTGCATACTACACCAGTCCACATTGCATACAGCAAGATATTTTTAAACTAAGCATATATGCCTTTTAAATGGGTTGCTGTGCTACAGTTTTGAATGTCACTTCTTTAGATGCTGGCGTTTCCATTTAAATCTCTGCTTTCTGTTCACAGGAGAAGATCCCCCTCTCCTTACTACGGCCGAGGACCGTACAGGTCACGCATCACGCTCTCGCTCCTACTCCCCTCGTAAGTAGCACAGACTTCACTCGTGGTGTCCACCTGGCTTTCATCTCAACTGCGATAATATCATAATTGTGGTTTTAATGATGTGCTATTTGACCATATTGAGTATTTTGAAAAACAAACTAAACAGCTACGTTACGGAGTGCACACATACATTAGCCTGCGTGGTGATGAAGGGGTTAAACGCATACATTAGCCTGCGTGGTGATGAAGGGTTAAACATACATTAGCCTGCGTGGTGATGAAGGGGTTAAACATACATTAGCCTGCGTGGTGATGAAGGGGTTAAACGCATACATTAGCCTGCGTGGTGATGAAGGGGTTAAACGCATACATTAGCCTGCGTGGTGATGAAGGGGTTAAACGCATACATTAGCCTGCGTGGTGATGAAGGGGTTAATCAGTGCACGCGTGCATTTAGAGTGTGTTCTTTCACTGCATGATTCAGTATTAAAATGCATTAAGAGTGATCGCAAAATTCAAGATATGGGGCTGAAAATGTATACATTTACGTTTCATACAGTTAAAATCACACGAAGAGTGCAGTTTTTTCTTCAAAAATAAACACGATTACAAATGTGATATTGATTTTATACAACAGTTCAATAAACAATAAGCTAATATCAAGAGACTTACATTTTAGACACCTTTTTGCCTGTTTTTGCTGCATTTCGCATATAAAAAATAATTCCAAACAGCTACAGCGATGTTTTGAGTCTCAGTGATTCGTTCCTGAATGAATCAATGAATCGTTTAAATGACTCGGTTCAGTCGCAACGACTCACTTGTTAACAGTGACGTGCTGCCACCTGCTGGCGGTTTCATTTCACATTTAAATTTAAAATTTAGCTATTTTCATTTTTTTTTATAATTTTAAATATCAGTATTCAATGTTTTATGTTTAAAACGTCAAATGATGCATTTGTAACTGGTTAAAGCACTCGATGTCCCTCTGAGCTGCATTAAACAGTGTGTGAATGCATCTAAACACCTTCAGATGCAGCGTCTGCAGAGATTCATTTAGATGAGACTGGTTTCATTTGTTTAGTAACAGCCTAAATGTGTATTATCTTAATTAACTGATTAAATGTAAAAATTTGACTCAAAAGATGTAGACTTGTAGAAAAAAATTGCTTTATTAAAAGGTAAAAATCTATTTAAACTTAAATTAAAATATTAATTTTATCACTGATGTGATCATTATCGAAAAAATCCCTAATCTCAACAGTGTAAATGCTCTGGTAATTCATGATCAAATGTGTGCAAAAAATAAAGTAAAGCTTTGTTTTGACAGGTCATTACTGAAGTGAAGTGTGACTCTCCATCCCTGAAGATGATGTTGATGACGATGTCCTTCTTGCTGACGTAGATGTTTTTCTGGTGGCATGAGTTTGGATGTACTTTAAACTCAATCCCTTTGATTTCTTGCCTGAACATGTCTTTGACTGATCTGGATGTTTCAGTAGTTTGAATATTTGTGCACAGTTGATAGTTTTTTTTTGTGTGTGTGTAAGTTTCCGATCTGATGCTGAACTTGCGTTTATTTTATATGATAAAGTGTCCTGCTCACACCCGTTATGTTTTTATGCGTTTTAAGCTTGGCTGTGGTCTTGCAATAAACGGCTTCATCCCTCCCACCTGACGTGAGCTTCTGCTTGAATCACTCAAAGCATTGAAATCTGTGTTGTAGTGTCAAGAATCAGAACTGCAGATGTATGGACCGCATACAAAGTTTCTCTGAAGACATTCGCCTTGAACTACAGTGAAATTAATCGGTTTATTGAAACGCTTGAACACCATTGCCTGAGATCTGTTCCAATTTAAGTCTCATTACCTCAGAGAATATATCGTTAATAATAGGATCATCTAAAATACTTCTCCAGTATGTGTAACACATCTAGTTTAAAGTATTGGGGATTTAGCATTAATGTGTACACTGCGTCTGCTTTAGCTGATCACTGTACCTGGCTCTTGGAGGGATTTTAATTGGCTTTCTGGAATTAGCATTATTAATATATTAAAGGTGTTTTTAAGCAGCACAAACTGACATTAACTGGTCCCAGTCTAGTCATAGATTGTGTTATGAGTAAGTATTAAGGTGTTGTAACACTTTTACTCGGCACTGCTGCATTTGGAGACCTGTAATGTTGCCTGATTTGGATTTATTATAAAAATATGTTTTTGAGACACCGGCGCAAACCCAGTTTACTGCAATACAGAGCAATCCTGTACTGATGTATAGTCTTCTACATACAGATATCAGAGCGGGGGCAAACAACACTTCAGGTAACCCCCCACACACACACACACACACACACTTTCACCAGACTATTGCAATTAATGAAATCATCAGGATATTACACACACATGCAATAAAGAATGATTAGAGAATTTGATCACAAATTAAGAGTCGTCTTGAGAACAGTATACATTACCACAGTATACATAAGTGGAATCAATGCATTATATTCATAAATATCGTGCATGCTCCACCTAAACCATAATTCCATAAGGTTTCTCCACATTCCTGGCCTTTTCCATTGACATGGGCGTTCCCAGAGAAAGTCCCATTTTCCAGCTGCTATTCTCTTGAGTCTGTGCTTACAGTTTTACTGTCCCAATTATTAATATCAGATTAAATATCGAATCACACACGAAGACTGTAAAACGAGTTATTCTCACGAGGGACAGAGGAAAACGCCCATCAACCCACAACACCCTGAAGACATCAATCAAGCTGTCAATCACACATGTAAAAGAAAGCAGTTTCTGAAAATGATTTAAATACACATGCATCTGTTTATTAACACAAGCTGAAGGGCTGTGTCATTATGATATATATTGACTTGAACATTAGTTCTCTCTGTAAGCGGGTTGATATGAGCTAACCCTCCTGTGCTTCTCACTCTTATCAGTATGCCTTATCTAATGATTTATGGTGGCGAATTGAACACCATACACCAATAAACACCTCAAAAGGGTGTTTGCGATATTTAAGAGCGGTTTTATTTAGAGGCGGCGCTTGTTGGCAACAGAGTAACGTCGCTACGACACTTTTTTCATCCCAGTAAAAGAGTTGAGCAGGAACAGAGTTGTGTGTGTGTGTGTGTGTGTAGCAGGGGGGTCCGGCTGCATCTGGGGGGTGACTGCTGATTTTCAGCACGTTTACTTTATTTTTTTATATTTTATTTTCCCTACTTCGAGGAACCCATTGCACGCGCGCGCGCGCGCCGATATATTGGGACGTACAGATTTTGGTATAGACCATGAACAAACTCTATGTGGGGAACCTGAGCCCTTCGGTGACCGTGGAGGACCTGAAGCAGCTCTTCGGTGAGAGGGAGCTTCCCGTGACCGACCAGGTCCTGCTCAAATCCGGCTATGCCTTCGTGGACTTCCCCGACCAGAACTGGGCGATTAAAGCCATCGAGACTCTATCCGGTGAGTGCGTTTTTCACGTCGCGGTTCTATATGTATATCTTGGACTGACACTGTAACAGACTTTCTTGGAAAAGAAAAGAAAAGTAACGCTCGCGCATGAGCCGCGCGCGCGCTGCTGCTGCTGCCCCGGCTCTGAACGCCGCGAGCTCAATCACACTCGCTCGCGATGCAAGTTGAATTTATGCTATAATTATTTTAAATGCACGCTTGTTTTGCCGGGCCGAGGTGCTGAACGCGGGTGGTTTCTCAGCCATCGGCCCATAGGAATGTATCGGATGGGTCTGATGCTCGGGTGGCAGGCGTAATTATTTTTCAGTTATTTTTTGTCTTGATTTTATTGAAAAGAAGCGAGCGAACTGAGCGAGAAGAAGGCGTCACATGCATGTTCCTATGGTGTCCAGGTATGTTTTTACGAGGTGTCTTAAAGGTGGGTGATGGGGGTCTGGAGGAAAGTGCTAATAAACAGGTAGCTGGGGGGGACGGAGGTGAGATGCCAATTTTTGTGCTGCGCCAGGCCACTCATACACACAGCACAACACCTCTATATTCTTCTTCCACGCTCGTGAGTCGATGTGCATGCCACAGAAAAGTACACATCCAAACCTACTTGAAGAAACAGGGCAAATTAAGGCAGAAGAGTCGTATCCTTTGACCTCCCGTTCCTCAAACTCTCCTCATTGCTTGTTTGTGGTTAGTGGAAAGCATGGCTGCCCATTCTTCATATCGTATCAGCTCATCAAGCATCTCGCATTATATCATCAGGCATAATAGGAAACGTGGTATTTAATACACGTTACATGTAGACATGATGAAACGTCACCGACGTGCATGTATAAGCACGAACTTGCACGTGCGTATTTACGTTGCACGCACGGCTGTTTGTTTTATGAATAGGATTACAAACGCTGAAATACATATTGAAGCAGTGTCGATAATGCACTGGAGGAATGTCATTTAGTGAATATTTGTTTTGTTTCTTGCTCGCAGGGAAAGTTGAATTACATGGGAAAGTGATCGAGGTCGACTACTCGGTTCCTAAAAAACTAAGGTAATAATTGTGCTTTATTTCTATGCTTTTGGAAGTTGGCTGTGCAGTGTTTGGTCTCTGTGAAGCTGTGATGTGTAGGGAAATTAAATTTAAATGTGATGCTATTTTGTGTATTTGTCCCTCAGGCGTAACATTTATTTTTAATATCATGTTCATTTTATTTGCCTTGTATTTTTAATTAAAGCATATTCTTGTCAGGGTTAATGATCTCGCTTAAAAGCATTAACACTGGCACAATGTACTCAAAATACGGCGGTTGTACCTTAGTTATAAACTGCTCTCTGAATGTATAAGGCGTAGAACAGAGTATTGATATTGGGTGTTTCCCTAGCACAGATTTTTCCCTAAAAGCTTTAAGAACGTGTTTGTTTTACGTGCATTAGCTCCAGGTAGTAAATGTACATATGCAAATCAAGTAGTATCTGGAATCTGACATTACGCTTGATTGTACAAGAGCAGGATCATTGTGCGTGACCTCACGCGCGTGTTTAGGCCCTCGCGCGCGCACGCGATGTAGGCCCCGCGTTAGTGTTCCACGGGAGGCGGCGCAGACGTGGCTAGAGAACAGCCCACAGCCTTCAGATTTAAGGGCTTGTGTACAATTACATGTGCACACTTACAGTTTATGTCAAAGGCACGCCTGTTACGGCGTCTCCTTGTCACACACAAACGCTGAAATGGAAAAATAACCTTGCTGTAAAGGTGTAATAGTGTTATTTCGGTAAACACATGAATCTCTCTCGTCTTTTGCATGAAGTGCGCGGTCAAGATGGCCAGTCTTTGATTTGGAAGAGTCGGCCATGCTGCTGCTAGAGTCCACCTAACCTAGCACGACTGTGTGTGTGTGTGTGTGTGTGTGTGTGCAGCTCGTTCTAGACCGTGAACGCGGTTCTAGAGTGCTTCTAGAATCAGACGTGTAATGTGGAGCGGCTCAGGTTACACGTGTGATATGGACGCATTGTGTCGGAATATAATCCTCACACGTGTTTTATATGGTACTGCAGTCTCCCATGTCCATATTGTCCGTGATTATAGGTATATCGGTTATTATTTACGCCAGTGTTCATTTTAGTTGTTAATACACATTACGCACGTGGCGTGGATATTCAGTGCAGCACGTGCGTTAGTTTCTGCTGTTGTGGTTATTTGTATTAACCTGTGTTAATGTTATCGATATATCACCGAATCCTTGGTGTATTCTGTGTTTAATGTCGTTAAAGAGTGTGTTTAGTAACAGCTGTTTTCATTTATATATCCATATAGTGTTAAATTACCTACTCGTTAAGAAATTAATACATTCATGTCATTAGCATTTAACACAGCTCGAAAGAAAATGCTGTATGATGCCAATATCTTACATGTATCTGATTATTACATTTTTGTCCATACCCTGACTTGCTTGATTACAGAGTTGTTGCCTTTATTAATCAGCTGTTTTATTGTTTGGCAGTTGTTTAACACTGGAAGGTTTTTTCTGTAACACTTCTGAAAATGATATTCATGCAGATATTAAATTCTCATGATAAACTGGTTTCTGTCAGAAGAGGCTAAATTAAAGAGACTAAATTAGCCCACGTAAGTGATTATATTTATTATGGTATTTTGCATTTGCTGAACAGTTTTCAGAAATAATTAAAAACAAACAAGCTGATTTTTGTGTGATTTGTTTTAAGTAGTAATATCATGGATGTTTTTGATTAATAATATTACATGTAAATGCATTTTAATGTTGCATCCAAAACAATGTTTAAAAACACAAATTATCACATTTGCATATGACAAAATATATAGTCTAAATAGACATATTGCATTCTAAATGAGTATTGTTTTTGCCAAATTGGCATATTGATCAACTACTGTTTGATGTGTCAGTGATTCAGTTGTTTTATATTTTCACCATAAAACAAATCAGAATTTCATAAACAATGCTTTTAAATGTTTTACCTTGTACCTCAACATTTAGTCAGCGGTCTGAAAAGCAATTATACATTTTGAATAGAATTTGAACAACTCGATCTAATAATGTAGCACATTTGAAACAATTGTCATGCAGTTTATTTTCACAGATTTTCATATTTAATTGATTTTTATAACTTCAATAATCAGAATGAGACTAACGAATACATTCTAGGAGAATTATATAAATATATATTTAGTAAACTGGTATTAAATATCTATTTTGAACAGAAATGTCGCTGTATTTTTATGCAGTTTGTGAAAGTTCTATTGCAGTGTTTACTAAATGTAAGAGATGCCATTTAATGCTGTGAATATAGTTTCAAATGTGCTTATGAATATTTCTGTTTGAAATGATACATTGATGATGTTTTAAGCATAAGACTATTTTAAAATCATTCAGAAATAATGTGTTTTGAAATGTGTTCATAATTTAGATATGCTTTAATAACATGTTTTTATTGCTGTGCTCGACAGTTATTAACCACACATCTTTAATTCACGTTCTTGATATTGAAGTGAGTTTGTTCATTTTTAATTTGTCACCAGGAGAGGTTTATCAATATTTCTATTTTCTTTTGTCATATCTCGTTGCTCTGCTTGTTTGTGATGGCAAACCTGATATTTTAATGATCTAATGTGTTAGGAACAATTCAGTTTGTTATTGATCTGATAAAATGATTGTTATTTAGCCAAATCCAAACTACTAAATATGATTTTGAAGCATGCATTCGTTTTGAAATTGAAGTGTATTGAACACATATGATTACAGAAAATGTGCTTAGTTTCAGAATTATAATGCATTTTGTTTTCGCAGTTATGATTGATTAATTTAAGTGAAATTGTTACTGTGTAATAGTGATGATCTGATTATTAGTCAATCGGTTATTTTATTACAATCATACATATGTAAATGCTGATGCATGAGTGGGACTCATGAATATTATACTTCATACTCTGTTATTATACTTCATAAGTTTATGTTTGACAGGCAGATTAAACTAGTTGCTTTCATTCACAATCTGTTGTCAGTTTAAACATGTTTGTGAAAGGATAGATTGTAGATTTGATGGCTAAAAACGATCCATCACTTCAAATGATTTTTCTTTATTGGCTCATGAGTTGAATAGATTGAGATGAAGGCTAAGAGCAGATCTGTTGCTGGAAAAGTGGCGTATGAAGTTGAACTCTCAATAGAGGACTAGTCATGAAGCGTTATAGGATCTCAGAGATGAGGTCGGTTCAGTAAAACCCATCACAGCTTTACTGAAGCCAAACAAATGACCTATAATACTCTGCAATGCGTCCTAGAGTATTTGTGTAAATCCATAAATCCAGTTAAAGTTTGATGCACGCTTGAGTGTTTTTTTCTGAAAATAATATGCAGTGCTAAAAATTCATATTCTTTCAGATGTGTTATGGCTTTAGGTGCTTCCACGCAGTCTTGAAATCATATTTGCTGTCATAAACACATCAGTAATGTTTAAACTGAGCGAGTTGCATGTCCTCTTGTGTAAAGCTGTAAAGCCGTGCTCAAGAAGAATATCAAGTGATTTGTTCTCTCTGAACTTACTGTTTGTTCATCTCCAGTCTCGATTTGCAGAGGTTTCCATCAGGTTCATCAAAATCTCCTCCGTATTGGTTCGTCAGCACACTCTTACCTTGCCAAAGTGATTCGAGATGATCCGTCGTGTCGCTCTCGATGTTTTAAACCTAAAGAAGAGATGCAGAAACGTGCACAGGTGCTTCTCCCGTCTCTATTGTGGATATAAATACATGCAGAGGTACAAATACATCTAATCTGTGCTCTTTTCATGGACATCAGCATATCTATTTGTGTAGTGTTACTGTGCGGGTCTTCTAGCCTCGCCTCCCTCGAGATTAAAATACTCTATCCTCGTTTGTTAATCCCTTTATCGCTATAAAGAGGCGGAGAAAAGAATAAAGAACATGAGAATGATTGTCATAGACGCTGTAATCTCTTCTGAAGCGGCTTCGGCTGCTCTTATCACGTGCTTGTTTGTTTGTTTATAGACTAGTGATAATGTTTCTCATTGGATGAGTATTATGGAAGAGATGGTCTGTTTTGATTATGTGTCATTGTTGAGTGGATTCTGCCCTTCGAGTGGTAAAGGGCTGACAGTGGTTTGTAGCTCGTTTGTGAGTTGGGTTATTAGTTGTGATTGCATGTATGCATTAAAACACCGTCTCTAACTGTTATATGGTGACCGGAAGCACATGAGAGGCGGTGGACTGTAATCTCAGACTGTACAGGCTCTGTTCAGTCAATCTTCAGATTGAATGTGTCTGTCTAGGTCGCTGCGTTGAGGAGAAGGGCTTCAGTCTGGTGGGGTCGGTGTGAAAAGGCTTAACGTGAACGGACGCCGTTTCAAAACAAATCTGCTGCAAATGTTCGATTTGAGGTTTAAAGTCGACATGAAAATTCACCCTATTTATTTTCTAAATGCACTTTTTTTTTGTGTGTGTTTCATCCATGCATTTTTTTGTGCTTTTTTGGATATTTTTTTTGCTTTTTTGGATAAATCCATGAAGATTTATCTTGACCTTGTAATATTATCTATGTAATCACATCATCATAATCTGGTGGATCATGGATCATCCGATGAAATGACAGACTTTTCTCTTCAAACTTCTGCTTTTAGTCTGCTTAAAATTGCATATGTACCTCCCTTCATCCAATCAAGAAGTGATGGATAGAGCCAAGGTACCGTCCTACTTTTGTTTTTCTTTACCAATAATCAATTTCACTCGTGTCTCAATACAGAAATCAAAGATCAGTCACTACTTCCTTTTCTCTCAGATCTCCGTTATGCTCCTTTACTCTGTATTCACTCTCAAAAAACAACAAACAAACAGAATTTGAGCAAAAATGGTTGGCTAGATTTGTCCCTTTTTTTGATAAACATTCATCATGTCACAGCATTTCCAGAATGAATTACATCTGAATTTTCCATCAAATCAGGATGTCTTTCATTGTCAAGCATACATGTTTTTGTTTTACAAAAATCTTGCATAAAACGCTTCAGAACTACATTTGAATAAAATGTGCTTCTGTATTGTTTACTCGCAAATATTTCTCTATTAGATACACATCCCAGTAGCCTTGGCTTGAAGGAAGCCTACCTTTGCAGTAGAGGACTGTGGGATATCTCAGCTGAGCAGCCGTGTGTTCATACATGGCGCAGTGGCACTGCTTTGGGGTTTGTCTTGCTCTTGGGTGGCATGGCAGCTGAGAACCCAGCAGGTGCCACGTCTTGCACTTCAACCCTGACTGGCTCACTCTGTGACTGAGCCCTGATAGTGTGTGTGTGTGTGTGTGTGTGTGTGTGCGTGTGTGTGTGTGTGTGTGTGTGTGTCTGTGTGTGTGTGTCTCTCTCTGTGTGTGTGTCTGTGTGTGTGTGTGTCTCTCTCTGTGTGCGCGTGTGTCTCTGTGTGCTGTGTGTGTCTCTGTGTGTGTGTGTGTCTCTGTGTGTGTGTGTGTGTGTGTGTGTGTCTGTCTGTGTGTGTGTCTCTCTCTCTGTGTGTGTCTGTGTGTGTGTGAGTGTGTGTGTGTGTGTGTGTGTGTGGGGTTTGTGTGTGTGTGTGTGGGTCTGTGTGTGTGTGTCTGTGTGTCTCTCTGTGTGTGTCTCTCTGTCTGTGTGTGTGTGTGTGCGTGTGTCTCTCTGTGTGTGTGTGTGTGTGTGTTGGAGCAGTTGTTAGCCCCCAGCGCTGGTGAGATGCTGTCAGGCTTGGTCAGAACCACCTGTCTCATACAAACTATTCTTCTCCAAACCATTCGTGGTTGTGTTACTACGGAGCTTCATTTGTTGGTCCACTGAAGAGATGCCTGTCCGTTGAACTCGATGGCATTCATCTTGTCCTTCTGCGCAACTGTCACAAGAAATATGCGTAATACAGATGAGCTGTAAATATTTCATTGCGGCTGCATCAAGGGCACACTGCCTTATCTTACAGCGTTCAGAAGAGAGCGCGCCGTACACTTAAAGGGGGCTTTTCCTCACCCAGCGGTGTCTGCAAATATGATCAGTGCTCTGGCAGAACAGAGTCTATACCCAACAGTGGATCCAGCAGAATAATCATATGGTTTCCACGGGTAGGAGGTCAAAGATGGATGAAAGGGATCCTGTATTATACATTTTTATTTTATTGTTTTTATTGTTTTTTTGTATTGCTCAGAGGTTGTTCTTTCGTCACTCAGGAGACCCGTGGACTTAGCTGTTGTTTTATTTAAGTATCAGTTTGTCTCAGAAGTTTATTCTAAAACTCTTTATTAAGAATCAAAACAGACACGAGTAGGGATGGGTACCGAAACTCGGTATTTAATCGGTCTCGGGGCTAAATTATAAAAGACCGAATGTCGATAAGCTCTGGCGTTAACGGTTCTGCTATCGGTACTGGAGAAATTAAGAAAACACACATACATTTATTATTGCTATATATATACACATTATCTTGCAAATTATATCCCGCCAGAGTCACCAGCTGTTTTTATATGCAATAATATTCAAACTCTTGTCTATGATGCATTTTGCTATTCCCAAATCAGAAGCGCGATCGCTCACGTGGATGAGTTCAGCAGCGCAACATAAGCCCTGTTTATGTTAGAAGAGAACTAACCATTAAAACATGCTTACACTTTAGGCCTGTGGCTGTTATATTAAACTGAGTTTATTTAATGTTTTTTTTAGCTTCTAAAGATTATAGCCGTGTTTCTTCTAACACAACTTCCTTCTCTTCACAGCGGCGCATTCGTTCCTCCTGACCAAAACTTAACGTCAGAATCAGATCAATCGTCTGTCGATTGTTGTAAAATACCGTCTTTACAGTTACTAAATTGCTGGACATGTTTGATAATGAAATGTTGGAAGTACAATCCACGAGAGATGCTGTTCCTCAGGTTGAAGTGTGTGTGTGTGTGTGTGCGTGTGTGTGTGTGCAGGGCGCGGGAAGGTGTTTTTATGTAGGGGTGCTGTGGGGTAGTCAATTTCTGCATATAAATATTACGCCAAATAGAAACAGAAAATCGTGCTATAGCCTCGCACTTTCATGAGATCGTGTTAGACAACAATTAGCTATTTTACAAATGGGAATAGGCTACAATGAATTCATAACAATGTTTTACATTCAAGTTACATTCAAGCTTAAAAACCCTTAAAATGTATAGTGAAAAGTTTTTAAAAGCATCTGGAATGCAATAAAGTAATTTTAAAGCTATTTTTAAAGCATTTGCTGCATGGATTAAGCGATAGGCCAATAAATAATTCACATCAGTCAGACAAAATTGCATTGCAACAAATCCTTTAAATTTCAAGGACAAAGATTTACATACTTTTTTTTTTATTGAATACAATTATAAAATAAAGCATAAATTATAATCGGGCCTGTTTTAGGCTTTCCTTATTTTTATATTTTAGATGGTGAGGTGACGGGGAAAAATGACTAGCCATTTCCTCATTGGAGAAATATATGCATCTTAACGGATTACATAGGCTAATGAAGAGTTTTGCTTTGCTTTGAATTATTTCGTTTTAAAGTAGTATTTTAAAGCTTTCTATAGATATATTTATCATATCTCTGAGCCAGTTTCGAGTTGCCGAGTTTGGGTTCATCATTGAAACCTCTTGTTCAAAACCGGAAGAAAGTGCATTCTCTGTTTTCCTATTTTATAAAAGCACAATGTTGATATTGTGAATGCACACAAATAAAAGTAGACCCTTTACAGTTCAAAATGATATATTACTCTTACCTTTATGAGAAAAAAAAATCCTGCAGTATATTTTAAGTTGTTTTACTGTATGAAAGCTACAGCTTCCACTCTCCACACAAACTGCTGTTGCACATTTATTTAAACATTTAAACTAACACTGTGATATGCTTGAACTGTTTATAGGCCTATCTATCGATTTTATTTTAGTCAAGTCTTGATGATTTGATAAGGATCAACTCTGATGCTGGCGGCTTGGTCGTTGCTTAAAGAAAAAAAACATTTAACGAACAAAAAATGCTCCCAAGGTTTTCTAAATTAACTTTATGAAGAAAAAAAAAAGCGAAACATCGTCTAATCACTTTTCCATTACATACAAAACTGAACTATTTTAGCTATAAGCTGTTTTGGGAGAAGGAAAGACTCATATCGCTGAGAACAAAAAAAAAAAAAGTACATCCATGATATTTCCATGTTCCGCTTTTAAGCCACAACCTACAAATTCTTCAACACAATCATAGCATTCAAACATAAAAGCAAGCATTGGCGGTGCTGCGTGCGTGATTTGACAGGATGTGCGCGCGTGCGCATCAAATAGCCCTGCATCAGTTTAATAACTTTGATAACTTTAATTCTTACAACTGTTAAATTAATGGGCAAATGGTAAATATGTCGAAGATCACATAGAAATAGATAGCAAAATAGCCAATGTAAACTAAATGTTATAAACATGAACAACCATATACATTTTAAATTAATCTTTATTATAACAAATTTAGCCTATATATTTTTTTATTCACAACAGTTTACAGTTGCCCACAGAAAAAACTGGTGCTGCAGCACTCTCAGCACCCCCCTGTTCCCGCGCCCCTGTGTGTGTGTGTGTGTGCGTGTGTGTGTGAGTGTGCGTGTGTGTGTGTGTGTGTGTGTTGCGCAGTGTGTGTGTGTGTGTGTGTGCGGCGGCTCAAGCGAGCGGCGTCAAGCGATCAAATACACACACAATAAATGGTATATTGTCAGTTTGTTTAACTTTGTTTCTTTGTTCATGTTCTTACTCTATCTTATGTATATAAAACACAAAAACTGCACACTGCTGCATTTACAAATTGATGTTTTATATTTATTTAATGAAATATTTAACATCTCAGAATATAAAGCCATGTTAATTAAGCTGCTAATCTATCATAGAAATATATATTTCATACATATATGTGTATGTATGTATGTATATATATGTATGTATATATATATATATAAATAACAAAAAATACCGATAAGAATACCGTTAAAGCACCGGACCGATAAGCAGTATCGATAAGAGTAGTAGTACCGTTAAAACCTTAACGATACCCATCCCTAGAACGAGTTGAGCCCACATAATGTAAGAGTACAGAGTTTTAGCACAAGTTTATGTGTTTGATTCGCATTGAATTCTTGAACTGATCAAATGTATACCTTGAATGCAATGCAAGTCATTGTGCATAAAAGCACCAAATACATATTTAAAAGATTAAATGGCACTAATTTTGGTCCACATCTATTAATTTTGTCTTCTGCATTAAATTGAATTGAAATTAATTTAGGGTGATCTGTCTAGTTATCATAATGAATAAAACAAAAACTCTTTGAATGAAAATCTATAAAAGTAGTTTGGCATAACGTTTTATTATTTCTTAAAAGAAAATATTTCACTGCTTATTACTGTTTGAAAACTGGTTTTCTGCCAAATCAGAGATGTGTGTTGAAATTATTATTTCTTTATTTTTCAAAATTCAAGGTATTCAAAGATAACATAACTTCACCTGATTCCCACCACATGACATTTTAGAGTAACTAAATGTAAACGTTTATAATGTTATAATTGTTTTTTCAAAATCCAACATGAATACAAAGAGTATTTACTTGGCACATGTGCTTAAAACTTCCTGTTTAATGTTGTAATGAATTCTGTGGCACTAAGAGTGTGGCTTTATTTGTTAAATTTCATGATATGTTGTATTCTTTTAAAACTGGCTGATAATTGAATTGTATCTGTCCATCTGCATCTCTGTATTTGGCATTTAGAGCACAATGTCTCTGGTGTTTGTGGGATCTTCCCCTACGCAACTGTGAAACTTTGTCTGTAGGACTTTTATTCATGAATCCCACTCATGCATCAGCATTTACATATGTATGATTGAGAGCGCATCAACAACACGTCCTCAGAAAGCCCCAGCGCCCTGGGCACGAGGGTTTTATTAGTTATGATTAGTTATGAATGAGTGGACTAGAGAGAGATGGAGGATCACAGCCATCCACAGGTCTTGAGAACATACTAATGAGTTTTGATGGATTAATGATTAATTCAGTGTTCCTGTGAGAGGTTTGTCTTATTTGATGTACCTTTGATGCGTGTGGAAATTTCTTCAAATGGATAGTGTCGTCTTAATTTTAGCAGAAGGTCAAGCTGTAGTAATATAATGTCAGTTATGTCTTTACATAATGTATATACGCTGCTGCTAGAGACACGTTTTCCCAAAGTATCTACCTGTAGATTACAAACAGTAATGCTTTGAGAAGTCTCAATGGCTGTTTGGGGCGGTAATCATTTGTTATGTTTTTGAAAGAAGTCTCGTATACTCACCAAGGCTACATTTATTTGATAAAATACAGTGATATTGTGAAATATTATTACAGGTTAAAATAGAGGTGGATATGGCAAAAATATCACATCAGGATTTCTTTTTAGAAATATCACGATTCACTTTTTAATCACGATTCTTTGTCATGTTGGTTTTACTATTTTGTCTGAGCCAAACTAATTTCTCTATTATAAAGATAAAGCATTTCAAGGTAACAAAATATAAAAATGAATGGCGGATATTTAGGCCAAAGTGGGTGAAGGTACAAATCTTTGTCATTATTTTATCTTTGTTATAAAAAAATAAGAACAAAGATACACTTAATATATTCTTGTGCATTAAATAACATTAATAATAAACTAATAACAGTTTGTTATTATACAAACAGTGCTTTATTTTCAGGTACAATAGGTGTATTTA
Organism: Gymnocypris eckloni scoliostomus; assembly: GCA_027564155.1. Classification (NCBI taxonomy): domain Eukaryota; kingdom Metazoa; phylum Chordata; class Actinopteri; order Cypriniformes; family Cyprinidae; genus Gymnocypris; species Gymnocypris eckloni. The sequence goes on from CM050425.1 coordinate 27,282,990, forward strand.
TCAGATGCATTCAAGAAATTGAATTAGAACTAATATAAAATTAAACTACTATATAGATTGATTCATATTAAAGCACCTGTATTAAAGTTTTTCAGTCGAGTAGTTAGTTATTGTTGTTGTTTTTTTACATTAAAGGAATAGTTCTCCCAAAAATAAAAATGTTGTCATAGTGTTTTATTTTTAGACCGTCATTTACTCACTCAAACGTTGTTTTAAACCTGAATGAGTTTCTTTCTTCTGCTGAACTTAAATGCTATTTTAAAGAAGGTGGAAAAGCAAACCGTTTCTGGTCCTCAGTGACTTATGTGGTATTATTATCCTTCTATCAAAGTCAATGTGGACCAGCTTACCCACGTTCTTCAAAATACCTTATTTTGTGTTCAGCACACGAAATAAATGAATACAGGTTTGGGACAACATGTGAGTGAGTAAATAATGACAGAAATACAATTTTAGGATGAACTATCCCTTTAATGACAGTCTGCAGCATGTTTAGTGTACTGTCTCTTTAAGAGCTGCACGCATCTAATATACAGGCACGCATCCGTTTCTCTCTCAACTGTTTACTTTCATTTTAGACACAACCAACTGAGTCTATATGTAAACCTTGTGTGTTTTGACATTATTAGAGCAAAAGATAACTTAGTTTAGTAATCAGGTGCTGTTTGACAGGCTTTTTAGTGTGCGCTTCAGGTGTACAGGCTCAGAACAGCATGTGAATGAAATGTTTAACCGGCAAAACTCTAAAGCACATGCGAATAATGTACATTTATGACTGTGAATATGTGCAGTATTCTGAGAGAGTAATGCTACCGCTGAGTTAACACTGAAGTGAATGTTTGTGGCGTTGTACAGTATATATTAGTCTCATCCTCAGACGTCACGCCCATGAACCGCTGGCTGAACGTCTGATGCATACGGCACACAAAAGAGGAAACACTTCAGGAGTTTCAAAGTCGTCAGTCGGATTGGTTGAATTGTACAGGATCCCCGTGAGACGTGTGTGTCGCGTGCTTTAACGTTCTGTCTGGAAACAAAGATGCCGTGACGCCAAACTCCCTCATCGAAGAAGAAAGCCGTCGTGTTTACAACTGTGATGACAAATGCTTATCAGGATCAACTAAGCGCTATGAAATATTTAAAGTTCGTGACATCGAATCTTTAAAATACGTCCGAGAGTTTCACACACTGGTTTGTTATCGTGGTGACATTTCCACGCCCCGAAACGTGACGCTGAACGAAACGAGCTGTGATTGGTTGTTTGATATGTCGGTCAAGCGGCCTCATGGGCGGGGCTTGGCCAATGACCTTCAGCCGTCAGTCTGAATAATAAATCTTCATCATTATGTCTGTCACCATACAACCTGACATTTTGTACTAGTCAATGGTAGGGCTGTTAAAATGGCTGAGCATTTTTTTGTACTTAAATATTATCAAAATTCGTTTCATATTCGAATTTAAAAAGCATAATTTCAGTTAGAGGGAAAAAAGCTTTTGTCTTCTCTCCTGAGGCCACAAGAGGGCGCATCGAGCAAAATATTACTAATGCACGGTTCTTCAAAGCATAAAATTAAATTGTGCATAGTGTTTAAAATAATGTTTAACCATATATAATTAATTAAGTTGATTAAACGGTTAGAAACAAAAAGCATCATGTATATACACAGTTTAATACAAAGCACGGAAAACCAATCACAAAGAGTAACGTTAGTTTTTTCATTTAAAAACATGAGATGCAGTGGAGTGCTGAGAGACCTGTCATTTTAGACATGTTTTTGCAAAGTTGAACATACAATAATTTAAAATGGCTTTCTAAATATCCGACTCTCTTTTGCGAGACGCGAGTGCAACGCTGATAGATGTCCCTCAGAAAATGCACAAAATATACATTCTGTGTGAACGGCTTGGCTCCAGTTTTCTCCGCATTGATGTTCTCTTCTTCCACAGTATTTTATAATGAATAACGTATCCAGTGGCTTCAACTAGATAGGCTAAAAAAAAGCACTGACACCTTCCTACATCTTCATTGCATCTCGTGTACCACTGATACTGTCTTGCACATTTTATTTATTGCACATCTTATTCTTCCTTATTTGTAATTTTTTTCACCTATATTTATGTATATTCTTTTGTGTTGTGTTACACATTTTGCACTGTCCACTGAGCGGACCTGACCTGATTTACATTTCACTACTGATTATATTCTGTATAATTTAGTATGTGACGAATAAAACCTTGAACTTGACAGACACCTAAAATTTGGGAGTTTTATTTTAACCCTTTAGGCGCCAGGGTTTAAAAAAATAAAATAAAAAGGATTTTGACATCAAGATTTCAAAAGCTTGAGGCTTGAAAGGGTTTAAAGATAGAGATCTACTGTAAATTAGAAAAATGTTGGGCATGACCGAAAGTTTATGTGGGGTGTAAATATACTCATCTAATTTGCATATGATGACGTCATCAGGGGGCGGACCTCTTTAATTTCATAATATTCAGGAAATAGTAAAATTATTACTACATTACTGTGCCATAGTAAAATACATGTGCCTATTTTTTGATCAGTTGACCAGCTATTTGCCCAATCGGGTATTTAGGTAACAGTTTATAGTTCGTGAGAGTATGGTAGCTCTTATTGCATGGCACAGTGCACAGAACTAACGTTACCCAACACTGATGGCACCTGTACGGTCTGCCGGCGGCACTTTGAGCACATGCGATCAGAAATAAAGACTCGATCTGGGGCGATCATCAGCAATGCAGAGCCTCTCCTACGGACACTAAGACCACGTCCACCCCTGCCACCCCCATCCCCGTTGAGCAAAGGGACGAAATCATCACTTGTTTGTGCTTTTTGAACACTCTCGCCATGCCCGGCGGCACCATGTCCCGGGAGAAGCGCGATCATTAGACGGCCGATCGTCATTTCCAAAAGTCAAATATTCCCTTCAGAGATAACATTTGCAACACATCCTCACAGTACAACTTTTATAAGTCTTTTGGTGATTTTCTATGAACTGCTTCCGCATCAATGACACGATCGCTCACTTGCTCTGCTATTTCCTCGAACACTTTGAATAGGAACATGACGTAATTTTGGTCTAGAATCGAAGTACCACATGTCTGCCATCTAGTGGTAGGGAATACAAATGCGTTATTACACCATATAAGAAACTACAGCCTATTTAATGAATTATGCGCAATTTTGCGACTTTGGCGCTTAGAGGGTTAAATTCGAATATTCAAAATTTAATTTTTGACAGCCCTAGTCAAAGGAAGTGAAAATTTAGTTCACTAACAAGTGAAAGTGCTGTTTGATCAGACTGCTGATGGGTAAATTCTCCTTGAGTCACAATGGGATAATCATTAGCTGTCGTCCACAGGGCTCTTGTCTTGGTTTGCATGTCTGCGTTGGCGCTGAGAGGCGCTGGTGGAGGGCAGTGTTTCAGACGTGAAGAACAGTCTACCTGCTACAGTGACATATATACAGCATTAGTAAGCCAAGAAGCTCAGTCATGAAGGCCCCTGTGCTGTACTCACAGATAGTCTGTTGTGGGTGCAGTTTAACAATGACGAAACGCTCTCAGCCACGTCTTTCAGTTACACTGTTTTTGTACAGTGTGTCTTTGTCACCCTCTTGCTGACTGAAACGCCTCTGCCTCAGCCTTCATTGTGCGAATCAGTCAATGAGTGCATTGAATGAAACTCTCCCTGATAAATATTTAGCCTGTTCGACATTGACTCTGACTCAGAAAGAGCCCCGTGAAATAATCATGCTAGTGAGAGGCAGTTTGCAATCAATTTCGCAATGAATACAATGTCTAAAATGTACTATTCTGTCTAATTTAAACACTCATCATCTCAATACCTTTTCAATGACACTATGTAGGGTCTTGACTCCTGTGAAATCCCTTGTTTTTCCCCAAAATTCTGTGTTTTAATGGTTAAGTTACAATTTAATAATTAAAAAGAATGTCCAATCAGTTGAATTTGTAAACGTTGAACAATTCAGTTATTCATAAATATTTAATAATACCAATATCCTATTAAATTTTTTAGTTTTTTTCTAGATGTTTTGTGTTTTCTGGATTTTCTGTTTTATTATACAATATAGGGATATTAATTTCCGTTATTTCTCCTAACCGACAATGATGCTCGTTAACTGATTATTAATCATTAACCGACAAGATTAATAAGAAATAAGATAAATAAGAAAGTATAAGTGTCTGTGACCTATTAAAAATACTAGCATTTGTTTTCCGGGGATTAATTTTACATCACGCACCTGGAGCGCTTCTGCGAGCTGAGAAAAACATAATAAAGCTAGGATATATATATATTTATATATGTATATAAAACTAATAAATAGTCCTATACGAGAAATTTATTTTTACTTAAATAATAAATTAAGAAAATGAAAGAAAACACAAGTATGCAGAGTTTCGGTTCATTTTTGTGTTGCGCGAAAGGAAACCAAGCCTATTTTACAAAAGCACAAAGATTTGTTTTTATTTTGAATGTACACAAATAAAAGTAAATCTTTTATAATTATCTTAATGAATAAAAGGATTCGGGCAGTAACAGCTTCCTCTGTTAGAACGCCGCATGCAACACAGTTAAGCTTTCTACTTTAACAATACCGCCTGCTCATTATCATAATCAAATACAGTCAGTCAAACATATGGAGAAAACACACTGCTTCTGTTTAAATATGTAGTGAAATATATGCCGTTAAGCATCATCACCGTATTGCCGTGATGTTATGCAAACATTTTGTTTTAGTGGATATTGTAACACGAGTGAAGTACATGATAAATATTATTTTAACATTACAATAAATCGCGAATACGGAAACATTTGATTTTGTGTCGAATAGGAGACCCAACATTAGTTTCAGTTTCGTTTTAGACTAAATTAATTGTTTATATAGGCTAGCTATAGCTTATTTTTAATTATAGTTTTTTTCTTAATGCTGTTAAATTGAAATGATTTGTTGTGGAGTGAGGGGAGCTAAAATAGCCTAGCTATGTTTATAGTGTTTATTATAATGTTTCATAACATTTCACGTGTGTGTCTCTGTGTGTGTGTGTGTGTCTGTGTGTGTGTGTGTGTGTGTGTGTGTGTGTGTGTGTGTGTGTGTGTGTGTGTTTTCTATTTCTGAATGAAATAATAAAATGCGACTTGGTTTTTTTCCTCTAAAAAAGCAGTTTTTATACACGTAGCATATTTTAACCATGCAACAAATATTTTGATAAATTACTGAAAAAAATGAATAAATGACTTTAAATATTTTAACTGATTGTATTAATTAATTGTAACGGTTAACTGGTTCAAATGATCATCCCTAATTTAATACAATTTTATCAAATATCGTGGTAATAAAATGAATGCATATAACTTAATTGACTAAATATTTTAAAATGTCATCAAATGTTGCAATTCCTTACATGTTTTGGAAAACAAATTTCTGTACAACAGAACTTTAAAGTTTACATTAAAACATGGATTAAAATATTGATAACACACACACACACACACACACACACACATATATAAATATATGATATTACTTTAAAAACGATCTATGTTTTGATTAGAGATGCATTCGTTTCTTTTTTACTAAATGTGACCGATTTTCTTTCTAAAAACTTTACTGACAGCATATACAAACAAAAATCTATACATTTTTAAATGCAAAATATTATTTACATAATCAAAATGTTATAAATATTAAATTTCCCTCAATCTGGACAAAGTTACAGATGTTCTCTCACTTAAACCACTCAAAATAAAGTGCTCTGTGAATAGAAAAGAGGCAGAAATAACCATTAACTGAACAGGAGTTGCTGTATATAACAAAACAGATGTCATTTCCAACTATGTTTCTTAAAGGGGGCATGTTGAGTTATTTACACTGTTAAAGAGTTGGATTCTCCTGCCAAATTTTCAACTATTTGCATGTAGAACGGAGTATTTTTGTGGTAAATACACACTTCCGGCACATTGAAACTGAAAGCTCGAGCGGTCCCAGCGATAAAAGATCCCGGTCATGATTCAGAACCGGAGGCAGTAAGTGAAACTGCAATCATTCTGTGTTTTGTTGGCGATCGGCGAATAAGTCCTCGTCACGTCAAAACAGACCGGCTCGGAATCGGCAGACTTGATGGAAAATCGTCTATTTCTGGTCCCTGGCCGGTCGATCGGAGCATCTCTAGTTTTAATAACTTGTGTTATAACTTTGATAAGTGCGTTCTACAGTACTACTGAACTCTCAGAGCAGCTCTGAAGATGACGTTCATGTGGAGGGTCTGTATACACTGATGTAGGACTTACTTTCAAAATATTTTCACCCAGACATAACTAATACATTTCACAAATATTTATGAACTATAAGCAGGTAACACAGAATTAAAGTAGAAAGTAGAATTGAAGTAGAAGTAAAAGTACTCCAATAATCTTATTTGAAAAATAAATCTAATCACAGTCACAATATTCTAGAACATATTTAAATTTGATTGTGTACAGCCCTATTTCTGATTTATTCATCCAAATTATGCTAAATGGTCCCTAATTATGCCTGTTAAATATACATGTGATTGGTTGAGTTGTAATGATGATATAATGTGTTGAACAGAGCAAACGCAGCATGTTAAAGGTAAAGAGCCGGTGTCTTTTGCAAGCATGCTGGATGTAGGGCTGTGACGTATGCTGGCGGTGTATATATCGAGTCATGGGAAAGATGCTGTTATATAATGTTTGTAGGTAGCTATGTTTGTGTGGCGGCCAGTGGGCAGGACTGCTTTATTATATTTGGTACCATGTATTGCAACAATAATGAAGGATGTGTCCCAAACAAGTCAAAATGAGGAATATCTTGTTATTAAGAACAACAGGAAGCGATTTGAGTTTAATAAGCAACGTCACAAACTTGTTTCATTAATATAGAATTATTATGGTGTGTTGACACAGATGTGAATATTGGATAATTTTCAACAGCCTCAACTCTGACTCATCCAATCAGAATTTTGATTCATAATTATCCCTTTCATAAGTTTCAGTCTTGTTTTTAACCCGTGCAGTTCAGAAGTATGAGGTCAGCAAGATTTATTTTTAAAATAAATTAATATTTCAGTTTGGCAAGGATGCATTAAATGGTCTTTTCTTTTTGAAATCCTGAAAAAAATATATAATTAGTTCCACAAAATATTATAATGTTCCACATTCTATGTTTTAACATTGATAATATATATTTTTATGAGTCTAGCATTTAGGGTATTACCACATAGCTTTAATAATACTGTTAATATGCTATTAATTGTAATACATTTTATTAACTTGTATTATTATATAAACTACAACACTAATACACAGAAATTAATACAATTATTGTGAATGTGATATAAGTTTGTGGACTTAACTTCAGTCTGAGTGTTATGAAAAAGGCCAGCACATTTGCACACTTATATTTAATTTTGTATTTTTTTTACATTTATATTTTTCTGCAACAAACATTCAGGCGATCAACAAAGAATGACCCTGACGGAAACAAAACATACTTACCAAAGCTTGAAAACTTTTATTTTTCATCGTTTCATACATGTTTTTAATAGAAAATATATTTGTACATTTGACCTGGTGTGCAGTAATACTTTAATTAATGCTCATTCATTAAAATAAATGAATTCACCGCACTTTGACGTAACTGATTGCTACTTCTCGCATCTGCATCTCTTTGAGTTTGATCTGTCACATTACATAACACCCGAACCATTGAGTGTTTAGATGAACATGATAAGGAACCAGAAATGGTAGCCACAAAGCGTGACTAAGCATTCCTCTCAAATTCCCCGGCTCTGACTTGTGGCTCCGCTGCCAGGCTCATTAAGTGATTCATTCAGTATGTATTGGGTCATGATGTTGACTCGGTCCTCTGAGGAAAAATAACATGTGGCCTTGAGGACAGACCGAATAAGTGAGTTTGTTCAAACTCAAATCTACGTTCATTTGACCCATCTGTTCCTTCGTTAAAGTCTCTTTCTCTCTTCTGAGGGTGCAAACGGCGTGAACTGTCTCGGCGGTATTGTTCACTAACAGACACGTTGCTTGGAAACGAAATGACTTCAGTTAGCACTGAGCTTCAGTGTTTTTAAAATGACCATGTGAGTGCTTTGAGTGTATTTAGAAATAAATGCAGTATTTGCCTCCTTCTATCACGTCTCGTTTATCTGAGAGCAAGACGTTTGTTTGTCATGTGGCTGTGTTCAAGTCTTTCCTGACTTGAAGCAACTTCATCTTTTCCAAGATAACAATAGTTTTATTGCCAATCTCACAATGAGATTTGACACCTGAAAGCTTTCCAGAGATATTCACAGTCTGAGTCCAGCTTGAGGACTTTAAACTGGAGTATGAGTTAAATCTGAAATCTCTTATTGTCTTTGGCCATGAGCCGTCTCAAGACTTCATTCGTCTTCTTTAGGGGTGGGACTAGGGCTGAAACGATTCCTCGAAAAAATCCTCGAGGCAAATTATGTGCCTCGAAGAATCACCACTGTGCCGATGCTCCGCTCTTTCATTCTGGCAAAACCTGATTTTACCAAGTGTGACATGTTCCTGGAACAACATTGTCTTTAACCAATCAGATTTGAAGAACAAGTTTATAATCTTTGTGAAGTTTAGGCTTATAATCAGGGTTTGGTGCTTCTATCATATATCATTCATCTATAATTTCCTCTGATTCTAGGGATTACTCACGGGTAAGGTTAGGTTTAGGTGAAGGAAATGGTCAAGATTACATTTTTGGATTAAAATGTTGTTCCAGGGTCAACAATATATGTTGACCCAGGAACACATCTAACTCAGCAAAATCATGACGTGCATCATTCTGCTCAGTTACCGCTCATGCTCACCGGAAAAGCAGAGTCCGCTCCAATAACGCGCAAAGACAGGTCTGTAACGTTTGTATACTTGTTGCTGTTTGCAGTAGAGCTGCTGTGCTGTGAAATCTCCTTCACTGATCTTATCCCTGTTTTTATTATCCTCTGCACACATTCGCTGATAATACATCATGTTTACTTGATGTTTCTTTACACAGAATCATCATTTCTATTCATTTCCCACTGATGTAACTCATAGTGCATATGAATGGATGACAGAGACGCGTGTTTTCCTTTAGCACACACACACACACACACACACACACACACACTGAAGCGCACGTGACGTCTCAATGAGGACATAAACACACAAACAACATCTCCAGAACTGCTCTGAGAGTCACTTCATGAGCGTTTCATATCCTCATATCATATACACACAGAAATGTAAAGGTATACACGGCAACCCGTCAAAATAAAAGTCAGTTTTTTTGAAGACCGTGCAGCAGAAATATTTGTTCAGCAGAATGTACTACTACTACTACAATTATGAAAACGTTATTTTTTTGAGGAATGATCACAGAACATTTCCAGCATGTTTTAATTTTAATAGTAAATTTCCTTTGTTTGCCAAAAAAGTTTAATTTTCAAAAATGTAAAGATAAATTAAATTGATGTGTTATGCCTTAATTTGATAACTAGATACACAACACAGAATTTCTGAGGAAAAATAGAAAAATACAATGTTTAATTTGGCTATTAAAAAAAAAAAAAAAAACATTAGGTGAGAGAAAATAAAACATAACTTTATAATTGCCATTTTCTTCAATCATATAATGATTATAACACCTCAAATACATTGCATGTAAAAGTGTTGAAGGTACATTGTGTGCTCATGATCAGGACGGTACACCTCAAAAAACCCTGTTTGCAGGACTATACATTATTTGGATAATTAGTCAAAAACAGTTATGTCTGACTTTGTTGCATAGAACTGAATAAAAATAATACATTGATATTTAATATTAATATATTTTCTGTCCAATTTTCTTTCAATAAAAGTGTGGTTATTTTAGTGGCTTGTTTTTTAAATTCCGTGTCATTAAAATTTAATTAAATTGAAAGTCTTACAAAATTACTTTATAGTTTTGAATAAAATAAATAATTATTAGAAAGCATTTTCGGTTCTGGTTTTCGAACAAGCACATCCAGAATTCTCTGTTCCGGCTCAGAATTTATTTCAGTGCATCCTACCATTTACTGTAACTACATCCAGAGCACTGTTTGCAACCACACGCTCCTTTAAAGAACACACACACACACACACACACACACACACACACACACACACACACACACACACACACACACACACACACACACACACACACACACACACACACACACACACACACATACACACACACACCAGTATGCAGAGAGACATTTAAGATGGTTTATTCTGCCGAAAAATATGTTAATGTTATGTGTTGTTTCTGTTCCACATTAGCTTCCTGTCCACTATTTTTCGCCTCACAAAAGCCACAATTCTTCTAAGAAGACAGTAAAGGCTTATATCATGCTTGAGCTGTAGTTAGGATCAAAGGTGGAAGTTAACAGCACAATGTTTAGGTTTTATTATTATTTTTTTAATACTATTATTTTGATTTATGTCTTAGTTTTAGGTTGTACTATGTTTACCTTATTGACTATGACTCTGACTATGAGCAACCATGAACCGCGTTCTCTATGAAGATTGGGAAGCACGAGGAACCAAAGGATAAACAGATTTCCAGCCACTGTATTTGCTCTACTGCTATATATATATATATATGTTTATGGAGATGAGAACTAGCTGCCCGAACATCTATCAGCGTGGACCATAGGCACCGATGACGTAATTATTGTAGAGCACATATTCAGTTCGTTAGTAGCCTATATCGCAGGTGGATGAGAGAGAGCGCCGGCAGCGCATCTCTTGTTTATGTGAACAAAACTGGATGCTCTCCCTCTCTCTCCCTTCTCTCTCAGATATTACAAGGGCACGTTATGCATTGTGAACAGTGAGCACCGACCGGCAGAAACATAAATCTGCATCTGAAGCATCGAGGATGACACAAAACCTCGTCAAAAGGTGCAAAACCAAAGTGTGCAGTGTGTGCTTGCCGCTCGTCTACATTTGAAATAACGAACCTGAGCGTTAAAGCGTCAAAAGACACGATGTGATTGTGAACGGCTGTTTCTTCGTGTGGGGCTCTTTTTTATGATGAGAGGAGTAGCAGTTAAAAGTGTTTGTTTACACACAGAAAAAAAGAAAAGTGTAAGCTTTTAATAAGTCTAAGAATAAAATGATTAATTTAGCCTACTCAACATGTTACAATTGATTTACAGAACTTTTTTGTTGCTGTTTTCTAAGAGTTTGGACTTGAATAGAAAAATAAGAAAGAAAACTTGCACTTAACATTTTCACAGGCATTTAGTTTAGACAGATATCGGGATGTATCATTATAGGATTTTCTAGAATGATATCGATTATCGCAGTATCGTATCGTTATCGTGAGCCATGTATCGTGATTATATCGTATCGTGAGGTACCCTGCGATTCCCAAACCTAATCTTCTTTATATTTGGTTTATATAGTCTAAAGTGTTATTATTAATGTACCCTTTAAGGGATGGTTCATCTGAAAAGGGAAATTCTGTCATCATTTACTCAACTTCATGTGTGACTTTCGTTATTCTGTAAAACAACAAAGAGATTTTACAAAAAGAAACAATGCATATGTAAAATAAAAAGCTTTGAAACTAAATCTTAAAAAAAGAATTCAAAGTTTTAAGCTAATAATCTAAATGTATTTTTTACATGCTATTTTTAAATAAATGTTGCAATTATAAACTTAATTTGTACAAAAAGGAGCTAAATAACTGAAAAACTAAAATAAGTGAATTTTATTTTAAGTTTCAAGCCCAAATGGAGCCAAAATAAGTCTGTTTAAATTCTAGAATATTCAATTGAAAATGAAAGTAAAACTCAAGAGCAGTCTGATTGAATATCAGTTGGTGCTGCCATATGGTGCTGTGATAGATTCAGTTATGCATGTGTAATTTGGGTAATTATCTTACTGTAAAGCGTAGGTACACCTTCGTTAGTTTAGTCTAAAAATCTGAGGATTTTGAACAGCGTCCCTTTACTGTGGATGAGCGTCATTGCTCCTCTTGTTAAATGTTGACATGTCCTCGCTTGTTTACTTCAGAAATAAAGTATGATGCTGATGTGTCATATTGGGGTCTGTTCTTATTTGTGTCCCCTGTGATGTGTCAGCTCATAATGCAGTGTGGGAGTGTGTGGTGCTTTTCACAGGCTAAAGTTTGTGGATCAGTATTTCAGTGATAATCTACTGTCTGAAGATGTCTTGAAGCTGCTGGAATATGTGCTAAATGTTGAACATGAGTAATAAGCTTGATCAGATTTTAATCAGGCTTGTCGTTTTGTTGCTTTATTACTTAAATCTTAGCCATTCATTGCTTTCGCTTAATGAGCAGGCTTTACTGGAAGTAACAGTTTTGATAGAAATCTCTGCTTCAGTCCCGTGGGACGTTCTTCAAAGCTTGTTGTAGCTGAAGGGAGCGGAGTGAAGGGCCAATAGCTGTTCATAAATAAATGTAGGCAGGCATGTGTTAATGTGCTGGTAGTTTTGTGTACTACACATACACTGAAGCGCGTCACGCTCGATCGCTGGCGGTGATTTCAGCGTCTGCCGTCTCAATGAGGGCATAAATACATGAACAATATCTCCAGAACTGATCTGAGAGTCACATCACCAGCACTTTACCACTTCATTTGAGTAAAACTAGCCTCATATCATATACACACGGCAACCCGTCAAAATAAAAGTTTGGCTTATTAAAGACATTGTGCCAGAATAGGCTATATTACTATTATTATTTAGTAAAATGTATTTAATACTACTACTGCTACTGTTTAAAAATAATACAACTTATTTTTTTAAAGAAATAATCACAAAATATTTAAATTTTTAATATTAAATCCCCTTTATTTGCCAAAAATGTAAATGTTTTATTTTCATTAATTAAAATCTAAATTAAATCAATGGGGCATTTAATAAGGCTACTGTAAGAATAAATAAAAAAAGTTTGCATGAATTCAAATAATTAGACATGCTAAAATACAGAATTTGGTAACAATAAAACAGAAAGTGATAAAAAATAAAAAACTTCATACTTTTTCATACATAAAGATGTCATTTTTATTTTTGTTACACTTTTAATAAATGTATGTTAAATTTAAGTTTCATGATTTGAATTAATTAGACATATTTTTTGATTAGTAAAATCTAATTTGACCATTTAATAATGAATCCAGAAAAAATACAACGGAATCCAGACGAATTTAAATGGAATGCAGAAAATTTAAAACGGAATTTGGGAAAAATTTAAATTTAATGCTGAAAAACTCAAACGGAATTTGGGAAAAATTTAAATTTAATGCTGAAAAACTAAAACGGAATTTGGGAAAAATTTAAATTTAATGCTGAAAAACTAAAACGGAATTTGGGAAAAATTTAAATTTAATGCTGAAAAACTAAAACGGAATTTGGGAAAAATTTAAATTGAATGCTGAAAAACTAAAACGGAATTTGGGAAAAATTTAAATTGAATGCTGAAAAACTAAAACGGAATTTGGGAAAAATTTAAATTGAATGCTGAAAAACTAAAACGGAATTTGGGAAAAATTTAAATTGAATGCTGAAAAACTAAAACGGAATTTGGGAAAAATTAAAATTTAATGCTGAAAAACTAAAATGGAATTTGGGAAAAATTAAAATTTAATGCTGAAAAACTAAAACGGAATTTGGGAAAAATTTTAATTTAATGCTGAATAAACTAAAACGGAATTTGGGAAAAATTTAAATTGAATGCTGAAAACTAAAACGGAATTTGGGAAAAATTTAAATTTAATGCTGAAAAACTAAAACGGAATTTGGGAAAAATTTAAATTTAATGCTGAAAAACTAAAACGGAATTTGGGAAAAAATTAAATTTAATGCTGAAAAACTAAAATGGAATTTGGGAAAAATGTAAATGGAATGCTGAAAATTTAAAACGGAATTTGGGAAAAATCAAACGGATTTTTAGGGCCCTACTTTATGGAGCGGAGAAACTGGTCTGGTGTGCCGGAGCAGGCTCAGATAAACCACAGTTCATGCCATCAGCAGCCGTCGACTGCACCAGCTGCGTTTCAGATGAGCTGCAGCCTCTCACACATCTCTGTTTTGTCAAAACTAATATTTTAAAATGTCCTTTACAAATTCCTTGTTGTTTTTGCATGTCTTGTTCAAATACTGTTGATGTTCTCAGCTGCTCTGCTGTTGGCCTTTTGATTAGACTACAGTTTATAATTTAGGTCTGCATTAATATTTTCTGTTAGCAAAGTTTTGTTTTATAATCACAGAACTTCCTGCTATTATCACATTATTTAATATAACTACTACTAATAAAAATGATGACAAATTCAGGGAAAATACCCAATGATATATTTGCTCTAATATTAAATTAGGAGCTTCTGAGATGATTTTGTACTATAAGACCAAAAGTGGTATAAAATTCATTAAAAATGTTGCACTTCTGAGTTGCATAAGATTTAGTCATTTCTCTCCCCTTCCCGATGATGCATGTTTCTCAATCTCATTGTAAATTGTTACTCGTTACATTAATGTAAACTATGGACTTGCTTGATTCAAGACTGCGTCCTTTTACTGAAGAGTCAATAATGCATTACTGTTGAAGGATGTTCATTTGGAGGCTTTTCTCAGCAAATATTATATGATGTTGTATTAATTTGACATGCATATTAAATAATTAGTTCAACTAAAACATTTGAATTATTTTAGAGCTGCTGTACTATAAAGATAGACTTTAGTCATCTCATGTTATTCAATGGAAAACTCTATTGGCTGTTTTAGAGATGCAGTCTCTTGCCGTCTCAACCATTAATATCCCGGAGCAAAGTGGTCAAGCTCTTTACCAGAAGCACACTTTGTGTTTCTCTAATGGGGCTGCTATTTAGAGCAGGTATTTCTCAAATAAGAGAACAAACAGGTCACGGTTACCGGTGGAAGATGAAAGCACAAATGACTGATAAATACTTGCAGATTGGTGTTGCCAAGGTTTTTGTATGTGTGTGACTGACCCATAAAATGGAGCAGTACTGGAAACAGCTGGCAGACTTTACCTTTATTTACCTAACAACAAGTCGCTCTGCCGCGCCATGCGTTGAAAGCAAACTCCAGCATGCTGATTACGTAATGCATCAGAGCACTACAGTGCCCTCGATCTCTTCAGCTGGACTTTTACACAGTGCACCTGCAGGAGACCGTGTGCTGTAGTCATTTCTGACATGCTTTCTGGCTCCATGCTGGATTTCATGGACACTTCGATGTGGAGTTTTATTTTATTAGAGAGCAGGGTGGCCAATATATAAGATAATATCACACTACTTCATTTAAAGAGATTAAATAATGCATGCATAATGATTTCTGCAATACAATTTATATTAATTAATTTGACTATTTACCAGTTCTATTTACTAAAGTAATTAGAAATAATTTGTGCTGGATCGTAAAACTATTTTAAGGTCCAATTCTCGCTATTAATAAACCATTAACTATGCTGCTTATTAATAGTTAGTAAGGTAGTTGTTAGGTTTAGTTTTTGGGTAGGATTAGTGATGTATAATATGATCATGCAGCATGCTTTATAAGCATTAATAAACTGCCAATATGTTAATAATAGACATGCTAATAAGTAACTTGTTAATAGTGAGAATTGGTCCCTATACTATTGATTCTTTTAGCTTTTTGTGACTTTTGAAGAAGCCACTCTGTTAACTATCCTTTTCTTTTTAGTGAACATTGATAATTAAATGAAATTATAATGAACTTAGCTTAAACATAACTGAACTCTAATGTGTTCACTTTATAATTCTAAGTGGTGTGATCTTGTCAATGAAAGATATGAAGAGTTTATATATGAGAAGCTCAGGCAATGCATTATGAGTAAAATCAATGTTTTAGTAACGTTTTGTGTTTTTGAGCTTCAGTGTTGAATTTGAGGACTCTGACCGCTCTCTTGCCACTGGTCTGCCTCCTCTGTCTCTCATTGGATGAGTGTAGTGCTCTCTGATAGGCTGTGCCAGTCAGTGGGCGGGGCTTGCTCAGGGTGCTGCTGTGTGTGTGTGTGTGTGTGTGTGTGTGTGTGTGTGTGTGTGTGTGTGTGTGTGTGTGTGTGTGTGTGTGTGTGTGTGTGTGTGTGTGTGTGTGTGTGTGTGTGTGTGTGTGTGTGAGCTGCTCCAGTTGTAGTTACGCTGCAGCAGTAAGCACTGCGTTGTGAATTGTAGTTAACAACACAATCTTGTATGTACTCTGTAAAGCAGTAGCAAGAGAGTCTCAGTGCATTATATGTCTGCATTTGAATTTTTCCAGTTTATTCAAGATAGTGAAATAAATAGTGCCTGTAGCGATCCCAAGACTGTCAGAAATCTGTCTCACTACTTTTATGGTTCAGTGTAGATGCATATAATGGGAGATGTATTATTGGTATTAATATTAATAACGTCTGCATCTTCCTGCAGGGTAAACAGATACTTACTGTAGTATAGATACTCTAATTACCTAGTCATTGGTTACTGCTGTTACTGGCTTTATATCATATTCATTTATTTGAACGTTGACTATCAGTTTTGCCTGCAGGGAGGACCATCAACGGGTGAGAGGCATCTGAAGTTGTTTAACAGAGAACATTTCAAAATCGTGTTTTGGTTCATTTATAATATTCAAACATTAAAACATAACATATTTTATGTAATAAGTTGTTTCTGAATACTCTAGGGCAGAACACCAAGTTTAATTAATGTCAGTTATCCTGCAGTGTAATTGAAAATATGAAAAAAAAAAAAATCTCACTTCTTGTTTTATTTGTTTTATAACATGACATTTAATGGTGGAGATTTGTGATAAGTACATTTTCAAAATGGTCTTTATTTAAAAATGAAAATAATGTAGTTATTAATTATCATTTAATCACCCTCATGTTGTCATGAGGTCATACAGCTTTGAATGACCTGAGTAAATGTTGACAATTTTCATTTTTAGGAGATTTGGGATCGAGATCGAGGTGATAAAGCATTTTTTTAACTAATTGCTATCAACGGCTGTCCTAAGCCCGATCTTATTTTACTCCTTTATTTGAGCTGTCATGCTGGTGTCATGCAGTAAGGGGTGGTGTGCACCTTCCAGTATGTTTGCCAACTGCTATTAAAGAAGAAAAGACGGCACACAAATGTGCGTGCATGATGCCACAGAACCAATGAGGTCTGTTCTAGGGCCTCACGCAGGATTGCACTGCATCGTAAAAGCGGTGAATGACATCGCATCACATCGGTAACTGCTTCAAATGTATCTTTAATGTATCGTATCGTTGTATATGCATCGAGATGCGTATCGCATCGGCCTCAGTTCAGGGGCATGTTTGGGGGGATGGGGTGGCACCAGCCCCCCCTCAAAATATGCTTGCCCCCCCCCAACAGTGCAGACTGATCATAGTATAACATCTGCGGTGCGGGAGCAGTCTGGGTGCATTTAAAATCTCACGCGCAGCGTGTCATACATTAATCGGCAGCACAGTGCCACTTGAAGTAGGACCTATGAGTAGAACACACTCACTGTCTGGTTCACTGCCAATCAGTTCCCGAAGACGATGCCATTAGATTAGAGTTGCTGTTCACAGCTCAAAAAGGAGAAGCGCGATTTCACAGGCTGCAGACCACGTCTCTGTTCATTGTAAGCATTAAATTATAATTATAGGCCTGTTGAAAGCTGAAAATGTATGTTGAAAGCTCCTTGGGCTTATTTGTGTTATTCAGCCGCGATGCACCAGCACTGCTTAAAATATAAATCATTATGTTACGTTTCTTCCTGTTGTTTCAAAGATTAAAGGCACAACCACTTTCCCAACTAGTCTGCAGTAACATGGTAAACGCTAAAATGTTGGGTTTTAATAATGTTAGCGTTCTGACACTTGGCATTTTAAGATGTAGAATAGTAAACAAACGTTTTTGCGTGTAGTCTTATATTTGTTTTATTTTCATTTTCAATGTCCAAGAACATCTTCACATTAAATTATTTAAATCATATGATAATATGGCTATTAAATATACTATTTTTGTAATATCGATGAGTTTTTTTTTTGACATAATTTTAAAGTGTAAAAAAGAATGAAAAGGGGACAAAGTAAGGCAAAGCAGCAATACATTCAAGGTTTCTTCAAGAAGAAACCATGTCAAAGACAGGTAGATGCAGTGCAGTGCAGGTCAGAGCCAATCCACCCGGCAGGGGCAAATAGGCCAGCGAATTATTAGCCCTGAACCTGGCAGCACAGGTCAGAGAGGACCACACCAGCAGCCATCTATCTGCTGCAACAGAACATGAACAATTTTTACAGAAAGCTCACTAGACAGTAAACACACACACGTGCACACACACACACGCACGCACACACACACGCACGCACACACACACACACACACACACGCGCACACACACAGACACGCGCACACACACACGCACACACACACACACGCACACACACACACGCACACACACACACACCGTCTGTTTGGACAATGAAAGAAGTTGAGAACAACTATTGTCTGTTCAGTGGTTTTTATTTATAAAAATAGAGATGAGTTGTCCAG
The DNA here is from genome assembly GCA_027564155.1 of Gymnocypris eckloni scoliostomus. NCBI lineage: Eukaryota > Metazoa > Chordata > Actinopteri > Cypriniformes > Cyprinidae > Gymnocypris > Gymnocypris eckloni. The sequence goes on from CM050425.1 coordinate 27,301,631, forward strand.
GCACTTGTGCAGCGCCCTTTTTATGTCATCCCACTTGTGTTGGGGCACATGACTTTTCCCATGGGCCCCCCCCGACTGCATCTTGGCCCCCTCGTGCCACCCCATTAAAAAAATCCTAGAATCTCCCCTGCCTCAGTTACGGAGATGCACTTCCCTAAAATGTGTGTGTGTGTATATATATATATATATATATATATATATATATATATATATATATATATATAAAATGCACTCTCTATTTTAAAATCCGAGCTTTGCTTTTTCCCGTGTATGGGACGTGTGTGCACGAGAGACATATGCGGTGGGCTTCATTGCACAGAATATGCGTGAGATTTGACAGTGCTTCCATTTTAGTCTTTTTCTTAAGATATGCTTTCATTTCTGCCGTTTGGAATGCAGTACGTATTAGATGCAGGAGACTCACGTACTGACAGACTTTCATGTGTGCTTTGTGTTTGTTTGTCCTGAAGCTCGCGGCAGCGGTTAAATGCACTTACATCTACTTTTATGATACGAAATTGATGTAAACACTGTCAGTGTGTTTTCAGAACAAGACCAAACATCTGATATGTGGGAATAGATCTGTGCATTAGTTAGGGGTGTGAACCTACACTGATCTTACGGTTCGGTTTGATTACGATTATCATGTCATCGATTCGGTTCAATTCGATATCACGGTGAATTGACAATGCACTGCATCCTCAATTTTCAATTTGACTTCACATGTATAAAATATTGTCAATAAATAGAAGCAGTCAGATATATGAACTGAACCTCAAAGAAAACACGCTTCTTGAATGTATCAAACATCAAACAAAACTAACTCTGGGCACAGAAGACAACAGGAGCATTTAGAACAAATACACAAAAGTAAATACTAAATACTTGTCACTGACGGGGTTAACAGCACAGGGTGAATACGGCTGATGAGCTTTCTCAAGTTAGTTGTATTACCCACTGCATATTTTATTTGTGCGTGACATGATTTACACCAGCGCTTCTCAATTCCAGTCCCCTTCCCCTGCATATTTTGCATGTCTCTCTTTGTTAACACCTGATTCAGATATTGACAACACAGGGTCCATTGCTCCAACCAGGGTCCATCACAGACGTCCATTAGTAATCCTGAAGACCATTGCTCTACACAGGTGTCCATTGCTTTGCTCAGGGTCCATTGCTCCCTACAGGGTCCATTGCTGTATAAGGCACAGAATGAGGGCAGTATAGATCAGGACATTCATTCAGTGATCGATAAATGTCACTGTCACAGGTCTTCACGTGTGACATCATGAAATGTTTTGGTGTCATATAGCATGTTTATAAAACATAGTCTTGCCTTCAATGCACTTTGAATGGAATATATCGTCCGCTCAACTGGAATCATGGAGGAATATCCTGATGTCCACTTCAGGGCACTTACGCTCCAATAGAACAAACATCTGAAGCGATAAGAGTAACATACGAAATAAGCAGAGCGGGGGGGCGCGAGGACTGGAATTGAGAACCGCTGATTTACACAAAGCATGTCTTCTCCAGGTCATGCTTACCGAGTTGTTCATAAAAGCCAGATGTCGGCTTTTTAAGTAGTTGGAGCATTTTTAATTCTTCATGCACTCGTGTCTCGCCTCCCTCCACCATTGTATGCTCCCGCGACAAAGCATGTATGCGACAAATTACATCAGAAAAGCTTCAGTACATTATAATCGGTTATGGTCTATTACTGAACCGATACCGAGTCGTCCTCGTCTGCATCGTTATGCACTGTAGAAACGATTCATTTCGACACCCCTAGCATTAGTGTGGACGCAGTCTATTAAAGCTGCCAGCGTCTATTATTTCATCAGTAGCTAATTATCAAATGGCAACAAGGCTGAGGAAAAAAGCAAAACCCAATACATTAATAACATAATTATTTTTAAAAGTAGCCTGCTTATATACAAAAGCACAAAATAAATGTGATATAATCATGATGCATCGTGACATCGAATCGAATCGTTGACATGATAATCGTAATCAAATTGAATTGTGAAACCAGTGCCGATTCACATCCGTTATATATATATATATATATTATATTTAATAAGTTACTCTGATCGGATCATGGGCACAAACCCTGATCGGGACATCCCTAAATTAAAGCGTGTGCTTTGTCCAATCTGAAGCAGAAAACATTCGTTCACAGTACATTGAATGCATGGACACATTAAAATACATTGACTGGACCAGTGTTTTCCAGCCTTTTGCCCAGACCCATACCCCATGTGCCCAATTGATATGAAATGCAACCCACATGTAATCAAACATAAAGCGTGAGTTTTCATGAAACTTTAATCTAATTTAAGAGACCACTTATCAAATTCAAGAAGGTGTTTATCTGCTGCTTAAACCCCAGGTGTAGGTATGTCAGCTAATGAATACAGGATTAATTGTTAAACCCGGGGCTGGGATAAAACCACATTTCTAACATAGTTACTTCCTCAAAACTTTAAGCAAGTACTAAACATTCCTAAACAGCTGCATAAACCTTTCCTCTTTAAACTAAGTTTAGGAGTTCATGAGTGTCTGTCTGTCTGCTGCTTTGAATGAGTGAATATTGACAGCAGCAGAGGGCCTGTCAGCGAACTGTTGCCTCCATTTACCTGCCTCACGCAGGATCTCAGCCAGGCAGGTGAAGACACCGCATTCTCATTAGCCTTCGCTCTGAGCAAACCAGAAAGAGATGGAGAGGGTTATATGGTGTTGTTGTCCCCCTAAGGCATTGGTCTCAAACTCAATTCCTGGAGGGCCACAGCTCTGCACAGTTTAGCTCCAACCAGCTCCAAATCACAACTGATTGGACGTTTCTAGTAATCCTGAAGACCCTGATCAGCTGGATCAGGTGTGTTTGATTAGGGTTGGAGCTGTGGCCCTCCAGCTAAGGTCCTTTTGTAGGAATGTCTAAGGCACAGAATAGAGGGCAGTATAGATCAGAATGGTTTCTGCAGTGATCGATAAATGTCACTGTCACAGGTCACACTCGTCATGTTGAAATGTTTTGGTGTCATTTGAGCATGTTGTATAAAACATAGCCTTTCTCTGTCATGTTCTCTCTCCTATAGTTGCTTCCTTACACTCAGAGGTAAATCTGAGAACATGTACATTTAATCCCATCTGAGAAATTAAAATGTAAACTGATGAATAAGCCAACTCTACAAAATAGATGTGTTGCTTCTCCAAATAGATAGTGTACTTACTGAGTTTATTCTTGAAATGCATGGCATAATCTAGTTTTTTCTTTTAAAAGCGCCTGTTCTGTTGGCGTTAGAAAAGTACACAGTGTTCAGTGACACTTGGACAGCTCTGAGTTTAGTTCCTGTCGTGAGAAGTTCTGTAGTGACTTCAGGAAACACTGAAAGCTCAGTCAGTTGTAACAGTGGAGAGGAAGTCATTTGTGTTGATCTCAAAGCAGACAAAACGTTTGTGCAAAAGTACTCGCAGCCCCATCTTCAGACACTTATCTGACCCTCTGGCTGAGGTGTTAACCTAACTGAGGTGTTAATGCTGCTTTTATTATAGTATTACTGCAGAATTTGAGCTGTTTCTGTGTATTTGATATTTGTGATCTTACTATCCTCTCATTTAGTACTTTTTAAACCATAGAGCCGTATTTCAATATAAAATAATTTCAAATATTATAAGTTATGTAAAATATAATTAGCACAATATTTACTTTCTAATATATTTATTTAAATACTGTTAGATTTACACTATTGTTCAAAAGTTTGGGGTTGGTTCATGTATTTTGGAATATAAGTCTTTTATGTTCTTATGCTGATGTATTTGACCAGGCATGCAGTGAAAATAGTAATGTTGTGAAATGTTATTACAATTTAAATCTATTTTCTATACTTCAATTTTTTCTATAAAATCTCACTTATTCCTGTCATGCAAAGCTGGATTTTCAACAGCCATTACTCCAGGCTTTAGTGCCACGTGATCATTCAGAAATAATATATATGACGATGGGATTTATCAGATACAATATCATTAACTAATGTTGAAAACAGTTGTGCCGCTTTATGTTGTCGTGCAAACGGCAATGATTTAAACAATTCATAAATCAGTATTCTTTGATGATAGAAAGTCCAAAAGAACTGATAATATGAATCATAATATAATATTTCACTGTCACTTTTGCTCAAGTTATTGTATTCTTACTGAAGAAAAGTATTGATTTCTTTAAAAACAAAATCTTGACCGTGGTGCAGACCCTGAAGAGAAACACAACTATCTATAGAATGAAATAATTAAATTAATCTCATGACCAGTCATTAGAAAGCACATTTCATACACTTATTATGTTCAACCTTTCTGCAATCTCTAGCATCCTCAAGTGTCTCCAGGACCCTGATTTACAAGAAAGTGTTATTCTTTATAGATGCCACTTGGTGATATTTATTTTATGTCAGTACAAGTATAATATAATTTCTTACAAAACAGTAATCAACCCCAATTACTTCTCAGCATTTCAGGTGTAGAAATGCCAAGCAAAGTGAGTTCTGTTCTTCATGTGACTCTCAAGAACTACAGGTCAACATTCTTCCCATCTTTTCCAAAATGATCCCACGAATTCTCAATAAAACCTGCGCATTTGCTTATTTTTTCATAGGGGTTCCTGAGACTGAGGGGAACCCATTGTGGCTTTCAATGTTCATATGCATCCAAAACTATTAAACCAGGAATGTAGTTCTGTTTACAGCCCAAGTACAAGACATTTAGTACGGCTGCTTTTCATGCATCTGAGGAGGGAGCAAACGTTCCTGAAACTGCTAACTTAGCTCTTCTTCTTTGAGTCTTTATGAGGCCACACTGAGGGACGTATAGGACAGACATGGCACATTGGCCGTCTGTGGCTTGCGAGTCAGTTCTGACCCGTATGAGTGTGTGAGTGTATGTGTCCTGCCACCCATATGGAGTGGAGCCACTATGTCTCATCCCTGCATGAGTGTGTTTTTTGTTCCTGTGGATGTTACCCATCATAACGCCTGCTCCTCCCATGAGACTAATATAGATTTAGATTCAAAGATGCAACAATAAATGGTAGGGCTGCTGGGTAATGCTCACATTTTTCTATTTTATCCACAATCTCTTGATTTGATCCATTTGGATATTAGGTATAACAAATTAAGGGAAAAAAGTGATTTCTTAGACAAGGAAACCCTGTCGGTTGGTACAATGATATAATATTAAAGGTTCAAATTAGGGCTGTGTGATTAATCGAAATCGAAATAAAATCGTGATTTGAGCTTGCGCGATTTCTAAATCGCTTTATAGCACGATTTTTTTGATTACTCACATATACATATAATATATATATATATGTATTTTGCCATATGTCTGTTCTAGAGACATGTTACAACTTTTTGGGAAAGGTCTAATTGGTTTTCTTTGGAAATATGTTTCAAATTCACACAGAATGCATTTATAACTGTATAGTATGTCTGTTTGTGTCAAAATCGTGATTAAAATAATACATTAAAAATCAAGAAATCGTGATTTCTTGAATCGTTTTTTTTGTCCACATCGCACAGCCCTAGTTCAAATTAACAACAGAGTCTAAACTATTAAAACGCAATTGCTATTTATGTTTTTAAATATTAAAACATGAGTAGCATACACCTGATTTGCAGTTTTTTAATCTACTTTTTAATAATATGATTGTGTTTACATTCTAACAGTGTCTTGATATAAAAACTTGATTTCATGACAGATTTATTTAAACGTACATTTAATAAGACATCACTAAAAGGTTAAATAAAAATATTATGAATAATATAATATATTTAGCAAAATAGTATTTGTTCTAGCTTACTGCTGATCTGTAGACTTTGAATGCTTTTCCTGAGGTAAATGTAGCATTATGTGACATTGTTTGCAAGCTGTTTTATTGACGTCTGATGAATGATTACATAAGAAATTATGCGTTTCAGTTGTGCTGTTTCGTTCAACACACCTTCTGATGATCAGTCATGTTTATTTTATGCTTTAACTAGTAGTAAAGATGGAGAACACGATGGTCATTACTGTTTCTTTAACTGAGGCGGTTACAGTGATCTGTCACACAACATTAAAAGCGTCAAAACAATGTTTATTGTTTAAGTTTCATGATAAAATTGACAGAATTTGAAAGCTGAGACTTTGTTTAATATCAAAAGTAACACAACGCTTATTATGATTAAGGCTTGTTGCAAGTAATGTTTAGTTAAGTTTTGTTCACGCACTAACAGCATAGACTAAGATTAATATGAATTAAGTAATTGATATCGTCAACCCAATAAATTGCCATTTTGTTGGTTAGCGCTGCTTTAGCATGAGGATTAAAGATGATTATTGTGGTACCAAAGGTCTTTATTATGGCGCTTTTCCACTGCGTGGTACGACTCGGCTCGGCACGGCTCAGAACAGCACGGCTCGGTTCAGCTCGGTTTGTGTTTACGCTGCAGTTTAGTACCGGTTTAGAGAGACCGGGATTATTCACGTGTCGTTATAGTTGCGCCGCCTCTAGTGCCGTGACTCCTGAAAAACTCGCTGGATCTGCTTCTCGGCTATCAACGAGAGGATAGTCTGTGCTTCCCCAACAGACAACAAAACAGAAATGTTTGGGTGCGCTCGTTCAAAACAGTTGCGTTCGACCCTTCGCTGGCGGTGCTGATTTGAATCTAGTGGGTCTGTTGTGTCTCGTGCCGCAAGTTACGCAGGCAGTGGTGATTTTCTCCGGCCAATCAGTGATCAGCAGAGCTTACATGTCATGTTTTGGTAATGGTACGGTTCGCTCAGAACCTCGGTTGAGGTGGTACTAAAAACCAGGTACCAGGTACTATACCCAGTGGAAAACCCCCCAAAAGTGAACCGTACCATGCCGTACCATGCAGTGGAAAAGCGCCATTATATTCACACCAAGGTTCAAACGGGAGAGGTTAATGGGAGCTTCTTAACCAACCAAACCGGTTGGTAAGGAACATGTAGGATTTAAGCTTCAATGTAGATGTCTCAGGAGCAGACGGAGGTCAAGCTGCTGATCGAGAACCACAAGACATGCAAACCAAGTCACTTCTTGATTGCCGATTTGTTCTCATTTCCTGTGGATAGATCCAGATAAGAGTCCAGTTCCTTTCTTTGTGTCCACAGCCAGAGGATTAGAGCGCAGTCCTCTTTCTCGTCCTCCAATGAGGAAAAGCCGAAGGTTTGTTCTCTGTCAGCACACGTGTGATGCCCAGTGCTCACGTGCCTGCGTTGTGGCCGGGTGATTTATGTATGGTGAATAACATTTCGTCTGGCTGACAGGGATGATCAGATGGTGGTCGTTAGCAGGTCTGAGAGGTTCTGGCCCAAGGTGAATGGTCCTATTCTGACCCGTCTGCTGCACGGCGAATGTTCCTTCGCACCATCCGTGCGGATGTGAGGATCTGTATGCGATCGTGTGCGCCGACATGGTTTTCTAGCTTGCGTGCTGCAGCTGGCTGCTGTAAATATTAGCTTTTCAAATGAACGTGGCCACCCTCGGATATTCAAAGGCAGAAATTGAGAAGCATGTTTTTTTATTTAGTTGTCTGGCACCCTTTTCTAAACCAGCAGCAGACAGCTTGGTTACGTTCAACAAACATACGGTAAGCAGTGCATTCAGCCTGCATCTTCTAGTGCTGGTGGTTTTGGACTGGGGTGAAGGGGTCTGTGAGACTGGTTTCAAAAGGGCATTGGGTTCAGCTCCATTACACATACATATAAACAAATACTCACTGAAGAGATTGAAAATAACAAGCTAATAAACCTGATGGCACATCATAAAGAGATCCTCAGAGATCCAGAATCTGCCTCAGTGTTTGTGTGTGAGCTCATTTATGGCATTATTTATATGTGCGTGATTGGGACAAATTCAAAATGCAGAAGTTTTGCTTCTCTGTGCACAAAAAAAAACATGGTTAAAAATTAAAAAATACATTTGTCATCACAGTTTGTGATATTTCTTTTGGGACATTTGTGTACTAATTTAATGCTTGTTTTTAATCATATGCAACAATATAACAATTCTGGTTGATATTTGCTGATAACTGCCACGGTCAAGGCACAGAAAAGTACCAGGATGATCGACGAAGTAGTCCATGTGACATCAGTGGTTCGACTGTAGCATTACGAAGCTACAAGAATACATTTGTTGGCCAAGAAAACTAAAATAACGACTTTATTCCACATTTTCTTGGCAGTTCCCGTGCTGTCTCTGGAGGGTCAGAGAGCCCTCAAATTTAATCAAAAATATCTTAACCCTCAAAGACCGAGACAGCCGTCTGCGGCTAAAATAACTATTGTTGTTAAATGTTTAATAAGTTTTGAACTGCTAATCCTACGTAGGATGGTATCGTTAAGGTTTTAACGGTATTACTACTCTTACCGATACTGCTTATCGATTCGGTACGTTAACGGTATTCTTATCGGTACTTTTTGTTATATATATATGACAAATTAAGAGCTGAATTAACATTGCTTTATATTCTGAAATGTAAAAAATATTTAATGAAATGAATATAAAGCATCAATTTGTAAATGCACCAGTGTGCAGGCATTGTTAGTGTTTTATACATATTATAAGATACAGTAAGAACATGAACAAAGAAAAGTAAAACAAACTGACAAATTCAATAAAACAAATATACAAATGAAATGAAATAAACAGTGCTTTTTTCATGAAGGTCCACTAACATTAATGTTCAGGAAAGTAATAGCTACAAAATAAATCTAAAAGTATTCAAATGTAAATGAACACTGCATAGTTTTCACTGTATGTATTGATAGATTGATGCTTATTAAGGCTATAACGTTATACAGATTAAGAGCTGTGAGTGATTTTCTCTTTGATTAACATTAATGAAGCGCCAGTCTGTCACTTTAAGACAATATATTGACACACAGTTCAGCCTGGGGAACAGCGTCTCTCGTGCGGATTGGGTTTTCAACGTCTCTTTATCAAACATGTCCCGCAATTTAGCAACAGTAAAGACGGCATTCTACAACAATCACCGATTGAGCTGATTCTGACGTTAAGTTTGGGTTTTAGGGAGGAACGAATGTGTGAAGGGAAGAAGAAATAATGCTTAGAAGCCAAAATCGGAATAAAAAAATACAATTAGCAGCCGCAGCCACAGGCCTAAAGCGTAAGCAGATGTTTGAATGTTCAGTTCTCTCTTCTATCATAATTAAACCGCTTTCATGTTGCGCGCGCTGAAGCTCCTCCGCATGAGCGCGATCTCGCTGCTGAATTGCGAATAGCAAAAATGCATCATAGACAAATGTTTTAGTATTAATGTATATAAAAACAGCAGGCGACTCTGGTGAGATCAAATTAGCAAGATAATGTGTATATATAGCAATAATAAATGTATGTGTGTTTTCTTAATTTCTCCAGTACTGACAGCAGAACCGTTAACGTCAGAGCTTATCGATACTCCGGTCTTTTATACTTTAGCCAGGACCGATTAAATACCAGGTTTCGGTACCCATCCCTAATCCTATGTGTTGTAAAAAAGTGTTGTAAAGCGGAGATTTTCCTCTTTTCGGAGATATCTCGCTTGTCTTATTTGAATATTCAAATAGTAGTGTAGCTCCATTATATTACGTCATCACATTTTGACAACATTGATTCGTCAGAAGAAACCAAGGCATTTCTTTCCTCCGAGCCTAACAGGAACGATTGTTGATGCCCAGATTGGTGCAAACGATCACATATTCAACCAACAAACAGAGGTATTGGTCTTTTGAACCACCATTTACGATATTTCTTTGGAAATTTGAACAAACACAAAGTGAAAGTAAAGTCTGTCGTGCATGCATGAAAACAAACACAAAATAACTTATTTGAATGAGAGAACTCTCCGAAAAAAACAATAATTATATAGTTTATAAAGATAATTTTCACTATTTTTTTCTGTTGCATCTGTATATTTCTCGCTCATTTTGTGTGTAGTTTGTAAATCATTTGCACTGTTTGTATTTTTGTTGCAGAAGACGATTTGTGACGTTGTTTTCATTATTAGCTGCACGGTTTGTGTTTGTTGTTCATACTCAGATTGAAAATATATATTTAAAACTTTTTATTTTATTTTTATTATATAACACTGATTCCATTTTCTTTACTCCCTAAAAGTTTTTGGACACATCTATATTGTTAGTAAACTGAACAGACCCGTTTTTTCACTGAAAAGCGTCTATAACGATATTGTAATAAATGGCTATAACTTGCTTGGGGAATGTTATATGTAGACACAATTTTATTTGGAAGAGTAAAACACCCAGATACGACTTTCTAAAGAAATAAATCCAAACTTCAGGAGTTTCTGTTTGAGTACACAGTAAAAAACACCCAAATGTTGCTTGAGTTTTTCTTCAAAATCTGGAAATGTATTAATTCTTAGAGATAACAAAAGGAAATTGTGACTTTAAATTAGCTAGACTGAAACTTAATGATATTATATGGCACTTGATGCTGACTTAAAAAACAAGAGAAGTGCAGGCGTGTCAGGTGACCCAAAAATGTTTGAGGTCTTTAAGGGTTAAATTGTGTTCAGAAGATAAAAGAAGGTCTTACGGGTTTGGAACCAGACGAGGGTGAGTAATTAATGACAGAGTTTTCATGTTTGGTTGAACTAAATTAAGGTCCTTATATGTAGGGATGCACCGATATGAACATTTTGGCCGATAACCGATATTTCTTTATATTTGAAAGCTGATAACCGATATGTAGGCTGATAAATCTATATCCAAACTTTTATATACTTTTTGAGAGCCTAATTAAAAAAAAAGGTCTCATCGTTAAAAGCCACATCCCAAACACTTCAACATAAGCAGCCTAGTTTGAACAGTGTACATTTAAAACCAATATTTTCTCTCCCATTACCAAATTTCGCCATAAAATAGCGCTACTGTTTGAGCTGCGTGCGCTGAGCCAAAGATGATCATCGGCAAACTACAGCACTCTATTAATGTAACCAAACACATTCATATGAGATAAAGCAGATATACATCAAATAAACACAATATTACTACGTATAATTGCACAAAAGCCTGCAAATGCACAAGCGAAGTTAACTGTCATGAGGTGTAGCTCCGTCGTGGACGCGCTCAACGCATGCACAAAGACACCACAACATCATTTACAGTAATGTTATTATTAGGATTATGTGGCTTTATGACAGACTTGCTCTGCACATGTTGCACATAAGTGTATTGTCCTTTTCAAAGTGATTCCAATCATATTTCAAGCATTTCAAAACCATCACAGCGAACAGCGCACATCTGAAGTGTCTCTGAAGGAAATAATGCATTATTTATCGGCTTAAAGATAGCGGCCACATTTTCTTATCGGGCCGATAACAGAAAAATGGGCATTTATCGTCCGATACCGATATGGTGGCCGATATATCGTGCATCCCTACTTACATGCATGTTATTTCTGAAAGTGAAGAAAGGCAGAGAGATGCACATGCTGAGGTTGAGCAGGATCGTCCTGTGATGCGTCTGTGTCGTCCAGTAACCCAGTGCTGCCACAGGCACGCTGAAAATGAAGAGTTGTGGAGAGCACTGTCACTCTTTCCACGGAGAAGAGAAGGGAAGAACACGGATGTTGTGGTGTTAGAGAGAGAGAGAGCAGACAGAGAAAAGACGCCGTCCACTTGTTGTGTCTTCAGCACTTGAACCTCAACACAAGGCGTGATGTAGAGACGAACCGCTGCTGCTGGTCTCTCCTGTGATTCACACGTTTTGTAGAAGTGTAGTCCGCTGACAATACAAAGAAAAGTTCCCACTTTATATTAAGTGGCCTTAGCTGCCATGTACTTGCATATACATTAATAATTTGGTACTTATAGTGCATTTTTTTAATTGTACTTATATAAAAAGGGTAACACTTTAAAGTGTCATAATATATAGTAGTTACCTAACTAAGTACTTAGTAGTAGCCAGTGTACTAAAATGTACTTACCATGTAACTAAGTTATGGAACAGCCTGTAATTATAATTTGTGATTATGTAGATGTAATAAGCAGCTACTGTTACACATATGATACACACCGAGTCTGTTACACAGCTACTTGTACACTTAAGTACAATCTTGACACATTTATTTGAAGTAGCTTATGTTTGTGTAATATTCTGTAATTAGATGTATTTAGGCTGTGTACTGGTAATTACTCTGTATTATGGACATCTTAAATAAAGAGTTACCTGCATGTAATTACATCTGTAATTACATTTATAGTTACACGGTTGACCCATACACCTTAACCTACCCTTAACCATACCCCCTCAATAGCAGCAGAAGTGTTTTGCAATACAATACAAACACAATAAGTACATTGCACTTATTTCTTTGAATGCAAGTATGCTACATATTAGTTAAGGCCACCTAATATAAAGTGGAACCGCTTCTTGTCATCCTTTATTTATTTCATGTCCTTTCAAACCTGTTTGACTATGTCCTCTGAAACACAGAAGATATTTGAAGAATGTAAACAAACTGCTTTTTTTATTGATTAGCAATAAAATTATTTACCATTATCATACCAGGGCCAGATTTACTAAACGGGGCAAATTAGCATTAGAGCGCAATTTCATAAAAGCACAATGGGAGGATACAATTCAGCAGTGATTTACTGACAAGGTGTACATTAATTAAAGAACACAGACACAGCATCTCATTAGAACATCCATAAAGCATCGTAAATTACCGCCTGCTTTAAGATGCTTTAAACATGCTTTTTGGGACGTTAAATAATGCCACAAATACCAGTGTATTGACGAGCGCAAATCTTAGTAAATCTCGTTGCGTGATTCATTTAAATACTCTCCTCACATAAATTTACCAATTAAAAGGGAAACTGCTACAAATGCATATTCAATAACCGTGTCCAGGCCTTTTCAGCGTGTATTTATTAAATCCTTTCAGTAGTTTTTTAACACTAAATGAGGGTTTGTGCCGGCGCAAGCTGATAGTAAATCTGGCCCCAAATCTTAATCTTAAATAATACTGTACATTATGTTGTGGTGCCTAATTACACTTTAGCATTTAAAATGTTTCATTTTAGTGTTACATTTCTACACTAATATGAAAATAATTATCAGTATTGGAACATCATTTTTAATATTGATGTATCCTTAGTATACACTACTGTTCAAAAGGTAAGATTTGTTTATGTTTTTGAAATAAGACTTTTATGATTATCAAATATTGATATTGTGAAATATGACATTTGATAAATAACAATTTTCTGTTTGAATATAAATGTAATTTATTCCTGTGATACTCCAGTCTTCAGTGTCACATGATCTTCTGAAATCATAATAATATGATGAATTAGTGCTCAAGAAACATTTCTTACTTTTATCAATGATGAAAACAGTTGTGCCGCTTAATGTTTTTGTGGAAACTGATACTTTTCCCAAGATTGTTTGATGACTAGAAAGCATTTATTTGTCTTTACTGTAATGTTTGATCAATTTAATGCATCCTTGCTGAATCAAATATTATTAATAAAAATTGTACTTGACCTAAACTTTTGAATTGTATCATACATATGGTTGTAAAAAATATTATTTAAATGAATAGAACAGAAACAAATACATTTTGTAACATTCAATTCGTGGCAAAATAACGATATATGTATATATATACACACACAGTGTTTGCAAGTAAAAGCTGTTTATGTGTAGACCGGGGTAATAGCATGGCTGGAGTAGCACCACAGGTGCATCTGAACTACAAATGACATGCTTTTCATGGACTTCTCCACTGCAGACAGCATCACTGATTATAATGAGAGCATTTAGTTCATCAAGTGGAGCCAATCATGTTCGCTGTAGATATAGTGTTACCGTTGAACCTCTAATTGGAGGGTCAGGATGAAGAGCTGGAGGTTTGAGCTAGCTGAACTGCCATGCTCAAATGGGATATCCCAAATTGCCCCTTCTCGACAGGATTGACAGTTTGCAGGCCACAGCATTAGCCGAAGCTGAAGGGATGCGTTAAGGCCGAGGCAGTTTGAAGACAGTTTGAAGTGTCACGGTTTACAGAGCCGTGTGAGCGCTCGAATCCTCATAGAGTATTGCAAAGTGTGCTGACAGAGGGTGAGGAAATGTGTAAAGACACGGCAGCTTTGCAGTGTATTCGGTTCACTCTGAAACAGTGAGTTTAATCTCTTCCTCTTGGGCACCGTGAAAAATAATGCTCGGCACATCTTTGTAAGCCTCTTGTGTGCACTGTTATCCATCTGTTTACTCTGCATTCGTCTCATCACAGTCTACCTGCTGAACAGAGAGTGAAAGTGTCTCTGTAGATCTCTATCACTGCCCTCTGGCCAGCTCGGTTCCACTCATTTTAATGTAGCTGTTAACAGCTTGCGGTGGAGCGGTTTGTGTGGCTTTGGTGTCAGTACGCTCACAGGCCCGTGGGTAGCATCGGACTCGATGAATGAAGGATCACAGTCACAGTCAAATCCCTCTGGTGCCAAGAAGTGAATGAGGGACCTGCTCTCCCTTTACTACTCCACTTCTCTCTCTCTCCTCTCTCTCTCTCTCTCTCGCTCTCTCTCTCTCTCTCTCTCTCTCTCTCTCTCTCTCTCTTATATCTCTCTCTCTCTCTCCCCTCCCTCCCTCTCTCTCTCTCTCTCTCTCTCTCTCTCTCTCTCTCTCTCTCTCTCTCTCTCTCTCTCGCCTCTCTCTCTATCTCTCTGTCTCTCTCTCACTCTCGCTCTCTCTCTCTCTCTCTCTCTCTCTCTCTCTCTCTCTCTCTCTCTATATCTCTCTGTCTCTCTCTCTCTCTCGCCTCCTCTCTCTCTCTCTCTCTCTCTCTTGCTCCTCGCCTCTCTCTCTCCTCTCTCGCCTCCTCTCGCCTCTATCTCTCTCCGCCTCTCTCTCTCTCTCCGCCTCTCTCTCTCTCTCTCTCTCTCTCTCTCTCTCTCTCTCTCTCTCTCTCTCTCTCTCTCTCTCGCCTCTCTCTCTCTCTCTCTCTCTCTCTCTCTCTCTCTCTCTCTCTCTCTCTCGCTCTCTCTCTCTCTCTCTCTCTCTCTCTCTCTCTCTCTCTCTCTCTCTCTCTCTCTCTCTCCTATGCTTGTACCATTGGACGGTTGCCCACAGTGAACACGATGAGCTTGTGATTGGTTTAAAGGATTTGAGCAAATTTTAGAATGTGCAGAAAGACTTTGGACTTATAGACAGCAAGGCAATAGATTTATCAAAATATTGTGCAATAACCAATGCTCCAATAGGGGCAAGTTTAAACTTTTTTAAATAGTTGGCATAATTAGGTTGAAATTGGAATGAAAATTGTTATTTTCAGTGCCATTACAGTGAAATAACTACATAAACATAGGAGCCGGAGAAGAAATGCTCATACACATTACACACACACACACACACACACACACACACACACACACACACACACACACACACACACACACACACAACCCTAACCCTAACAGAGATGGCCAATGCGGAATATATCATGATATTTCAAAATGTATATATTTGCTCTGCAATAGCTTACAAGCCTTCAAGTTGTTTTTTGTTCAATCAGAGTTCAATAAAAATATTACAAGGCATGATTTTCACACATTTAAAATAAAAATGAACAATATGTTCATACAATAATTTCAACAATATTTTTTGTTTGTATACTGTATACCAATATCACAAAACTTCGCAATATAACAGCAGTATTTTTTTTACTAAAATATTCTAAAATATCAAAAATGTTATGCTGGACCATAGTGTTTTCAGAGTCATTGATTCAATGATTAGAATTGATTTACTTAAATTTGTTCTGTCTTAGTTCTGATTTCTGAGATGATACAGTCTTGGACAGTTTTTAGGGAAATGCACTTAGAAATAATTTGTGATCGACCGATATAGATTTTTTTATAACCGATACCGATTATTTGTACGTTTATGTACCGATAACCGATATGGAGAACCGATATTTATTAACTGTTATAAAGTACAGAGTGAAGTCCATTCTTGACTTTGGTTTTTCCTTCTTTCAGTCGTCTTAACAACAACAAACAACTGTTGAAAATTAACATTCTTTCATGTAAAATTTAATCTTCAAATTACAACAATAAAAACATTGTATTTATAAAAAGCATCATCAGCAACACTGATATTAACAATAAGCAAAATAACGTCTAATGTATTCAAATGGAGAAAATAAAGGACAGAAGTCATATAAATTCATTTTAATCTACAGTTTTAGGTTTATAATCTGTTTAATAGACTAAAGAGTGAAGAATAATTCACTGAATAATATTCTCTGGAATATTGAAATAAGCTATAACAAACAAAACATCGTATTTTATTGCATTTCTTAACTGTTTTATCAGAATTATTAAAATGTTTTTGTCTAAATTATGAAAACTGCTGACAGCGGTTTATCTATTTACACAGAACTATACTCAAACTGATCGCTTGTGGAGATAATAAATCATTAATTTAGATAGAGATGTATTTATTTAGATGTTTATTGGTGAAATAATGGTTCTATAGTAAATGTTCATATAGTTTAGTGTGTTTCAAACGAGTGAATCTTGTATAAAGTTACATGCGGTGGCCGTGCTGGAGCTTCTCCTGAGTGAACAGAGTGTGTGTGTGTGTGTGTGTGTGTCCACTGCTCCAGGTGTGTGTGTGTGTGTGTGTGTGTGTGTCCACTGCTCCAGGTGTGTGTGTGTGTGTCCACTGCTCCAAGTGTCTGTGTGTGTGTGTGTGTCCACTGCTCCAGGTGTGTGTCCACTGCTCCAAGTGTCTGTGTGTGTGTGTCCACTGCTCCAGGTGTGTGTGTGTGTCCACTGCTCCAAGTGTCTGTGTGTGTGTGTGTGTGTCCACTGCTCCAAGTGTCTGTGTGTGTGTGTGTGTGTGTGTGTGTGTCCACTGCTCCAGGTGTGTGTGTCCACTGCTCCAGGTGTGTGTGTGTGTGTGTGTGTGTTCACTGCTCCAGGTGTGTGTGTGTGTGTGTGTGTGTGTGTGTGTGTGTGTGTGTCCACTGCTCCAGGTGTGTGTGCACTTGGATGGGTCAAATACAGAGAACACATTTCACTGCTGTTTACACTCTGTATAATTGTGTATGTGACAAATAAAAAAAAAGAAAAGTGATTTTTTTTTTAAACCGATATCCGATTATGGTAAAATGCTTACATTTCGGGAAAAATATCGGTAAACCGATATATCGGTCGATCTCTAGAAATAATCCCCATATTCAGCATATTTCAAGAATGTGGTTATGGTTTCTCATGTCAAAACAAGTGTATAACTCAAGTTCTAGTTTTCGTTAGTTTCTGTTGGATCTGATCTAGAGGCAGCCTGTATGTTTTCACGCTGTAGCACCTATGTTGAATACCGCTGTGCATCTCCCTTTCACTTTCTTTTTTGTCTCACTGTCACTCTCTTTCTTTCTGTGTCCGCAGGAGTCGGAAGATTCAGATCCGGAACATTCCTCCTCATCTCCAGTGGGAGGTGAGTGTGTAACCACTCGGGCAGAGAGAACTGTGTGTGTGTGTGTGTGGTCAAGACTGTCTGTCTCCTTTGGGCTGCACTCAGCGCTTCTTAAGTTCTTTCTTTAACTCACAGTGTGTTAGGGAAGCTCCACACACACACACACACACACACACACACACACACACACACACACACACACACACACACACACACACACACACACACACACACACACACACACACACACACGTACACTTCCTCTGCAGTCCATGTGAATCTGTCTGGAGAGAGTTCAGCCCTGGTGACCCGATTGTAAATCCTGATGACATCATCACAGAGAGCGCTGGCCCACTTGCACGCTCTCACACACTTGTGCATGTATTTGGACACTGTGCCTCTGTATTCTGCATTGCTCTTATGAGTTTAGCGGTTCACTGTGTAAAAATAGGTGTGTTTATAGCATACCATATGTTACCCTGGACCACAAAATCAGTCTTAAGTATCAAAATTGCTTTGAATAAGCTTTCCATTGATGTATGGTTTGTTAGGATAGGAAAATATTTGACTGAGATACAACAATTTGACAAACTGGAATCTGAGGGTTAAAGAAAATCTAAATATTGAGAAAATCACCTTTAAAGTTGTCCAAATGACGTTCTTAGCAATGCATATTACTAATCAAAAATGAAGTTGATATATTTACGGTAGGACATTTAGAAAATATCTTCGTGGAACAAGATCTTTACTTAAAGTTTTTATCGAGTGCTTCAACATATTTCTTGAAATTATGCCTCTTTTTTGCAAAACTCTGAACATAAAGCCATAACTTCTAACTCAATTCCCCAAATGTCCTATATTCAGGTCAAAATGAAGCTCTCCACTCAAAACAACTCAAAAACATACACACTACAACACAGTCCTACACACTGATGAGATCAATTCAAAACAATACTACACAACTGGTAATAAGTGTTGCTTGTGGAAGTCCCCATGTGTTTTAATGTACTGTAGAGTACAGTACAATACAGCAAACAACAACAACAATTAAATATAGCTGCAAGCAGCAATTAAGAGGCCAAGCACTACAGAAGCAAGCATCAGACCAACTGCGGAAATTAGTAATTGTAGCCATTTTAGGATCATTTTAGTCAAAACGGCTGAAAAATCATAACAAAACTACCTCTAGTAATATCATTTATTGGCTTATCACGTTTGACCAATAGGTGATGCTGTTATCAAATCAGTGTGGTGTGTTCTGTGAGGTGACAATGGCACACACAAAGTTTGGTGTCAATATGCCAAAGCATTGCAGAGATACAGCCTCAAGTCTCATTTTGGCATCATGCCTGAAATTCGTTGCTGTGGTATGCGAAAACGGTTTGGTCTATCAACACAAGATCCATACATTTTTGCCAGCATGGTCTGAAGATGATATGAATCGATGTTGGTGAAAATCAGACCTAGGAGGAGTTTGAAAATGTAGGCTTTTAAATAAAATAAAAATGGCGGACAGGAAGTTTGGCTGACTATGGCAACATTGGTATCACTGTTCTCAGTGTGACCCAAGGAATCAATTAATACTAGTCTCATTACAATAGGCAAAATTCACTGGAAGCTATTAGCATTTATTCTAAATTTCATTATAACTTTTGAACACAAGGTGACACTGATGGTACACAATCATTCGTAAAATATAGCATTTTATATCATAATACTCTATTGTAGTCAATGGTAATTTCATGTTTTGTTCAATTATAGCGCCACCAAGAGGCACACATTTTTGTATGCCATTAGAATGTGTCAAATTTGGTGAAAATATCTCATTTTGTTTTGGAGTTATAGATATTTTTATATATAAGAAGAGAAAAAATTACTAATGGCCGACTTTGTTTGGATTTTTGTGCCACTTACTATCAAAATGTTGGCAATTGGGCATTATTGTTGTGCCGGCATGCTATGTTTCCGAATTTCCTATGGTGGTTTCATATCAATCGGAGTAACAGTTTCTAAGATATTGGCAAATGTTTTTTAAGCACTAAAATTTGCACAAACCTTAAGGGAAAACCTGGCATGTTTGGTATCTGTGGCAGGGCTCTAGACTGTGACCTTTTCTTGAGAGTGTGCAAGTAAAATTTGACATGATCCCACTTGTGTGAGTACATGGTCTGCGCTGCTCCAAAGCGTCTGCTTCATACAGCGCGCGCCCCTGTGCTTGGCCCCCTTATTATTCTGCCCTGATTATTTAAAACGATTATTGTAGCCTAGGCATTTGACCAAAACTAGTCTCAGGTCATGCTTGTTATAACACACACCAAGTTTGGTCTCAATACGCCAAACCGTTGCGGAGATATAGGCTCACATCCATTTTTGTGTGATTTTCGTAGAATTCGTTTGCGTGTTATTCAAGAGCGGCTTGACAAATCAACTTGAATTCCATAATTGTTTGCCAGCATGGTCTGTAGATGATCTGAGCCAATTTTGGTGAAAATCGGACGAACCGTCTAGGACGAGTTTGAAAAAGTAGGTTTAATGAACAGTTAAAAATCACGAAAAAAACTAAACCTTACGATTTTTACATTTTGGTGTTCATTTCGACTTGGCATGAGCCAAAGAATCAGAGGAAAAAGTAGGAAAATCAAAGGAAAAATTATATCCTTCTGTGCCTTATGGTTCAAAGTTATTAGCATAAACATGAGTGAAACTTTGGACAAGTGGTGGCGCTAGAGAGTTTGAGTTAGAGGCTCCAAACTTACTATGAGTAATGTTGGGACTGTCCTCAATCAGTGTGCCAAATTTCACAACTCTCCCGCAAACAGTTCTATGGGCTGCCATAGACTCGAGCGGAAGAAGAAAAAGAACGCCAATGGATACAATAGGTGCCATCGTACCTTCGGTGCTTGGCCCCTTATTACTCTGCCCCGGCATGTGAGAAATATGAGACTGTTTGTTTGTCTTCTTGCCCTTCCTCTTTCTCTTCCATGTTGTCATCCTCCTCCTCCTTCTTCTCCTCCTCCTCTTCCTCTCTGTACTCCCTCTCTACCTCCTACTCTTCCTCTTCCATCATTTCTTTCTCTACTCCTTCTCCTCTTCCTCTGTGATGTCTTTGACCTCTTCCTTCACGTCTCTCTGGATCCTTTGTTTCAGTGTGGTCTGAATACAGTTTTTCTCAGTCACTTTGGTGCATTTCTCGAATCATCCTCACTGTAATATTTGCAAAGACAGCACCACACAATGGATTTCCTACAAAAGCCTGCAACTTATCTTTAGTTTATCTCTCAAAAGTAATTATTTATCAATGAACAGATCAGTGCCATCAGACTGAAAAGTCTTTGTGTCATTGTTCACAATTGGCTTAGTCATGATGACAGTATAACAGTGCACTCGGTTAGTATTACCTGAAGTAAACTATGGCAACAGTTTGGATAAAAGTTACTGGACTGAAATTCAGAAAGCTGCACTTAAAATTCATTTCAAGTACAAATGTACACATTACTGTATGTGGGATATTGATTGAAAAAGACTGGATATGATTCAGTTACACTTTTACTGGTCTGACAAAAAAAAAGACCACATTACAACATCGTTGTGAAATAGAAAAGAAAAAGAAATTTGGGCACAAAGGCAAAAATAAAATGAGGAAGTCCACTGTCAGCATTTGTAACTCTTCTGTTCTCTGTCTATATATGCTTTCCAATTGAAGGCTCATGAAACGCACCCTTGAGATATTTCAGAGAACTGGTTTTGTATGGTTGATCTATATTCTCTTCATTAGTGAAAGTAAAGATTAACAATTAATGGCAAATTTATAAAAGAAATGTGTTTGTTTATGACAACTAGATCAACCATTTAGCATTTACCATAATGACTTAAACGATGAACTAATGACTATATTAGTTTATATAATACATTTGAGCAACATTACAATAGTAGCTGATGATGTAGGAAACCACAGATGAATATACATAATCAGCTGCATGAATAAAGCAATCGCAACTTGATCAAAAGAATGATACACTTTTTATGATGTGCACCAGTGACTAGATGATGAGAATTTAATTTCTGATCTAAGAAATGCAGCAAAGCTACTGAGAAACACTGTAAGCTGACTTTAGCCCTTTATCTCCATCGAAGCTTCTGATTGGTGTGTGATACATCTCCACTTGTGTGCTAATTGAGCTCAAACTGTGCAGACTTGAGTGAACTATTGAATGCATGTACTGAGAAATGATGGGATTTTGTGTGTAACAGTTTATCAAATCTGACTCATGTGTCAAAGCAGAGGAATAGAGTTTATAGTTTAGGGAAATGGGTGTGCTTTATTATAAATGGTGGAAATTTAAGTTTAAAAACCTGCTTATGGTGTTTTAGCAATCAAGAACAACTGTAATATCCAAATGATTTTTGGCATAAAAGAAAATCTATTATTTTGACCCATACGATGTGCGACTTTATGACTGCTTCTGTGCTCCAGGGTCACTTATGAGCAATCACTACTCACACAAGCACTGTTTTGGTGATATTTACACACCAGTTTTGAATCTGAGCATAAACAGGCACTGGACACAAGCTTCGCTGAACTGAAGAATATCATTGAATAAATCAACTCTCAAAACATTGCCTCAGACACAGTTATCTAATGATTTGAAATATGATGATGAATAAATAAACGTTTAACTTTAACAGCCCCAGGTGACTGAACTGTTGTTGTAAGATGAGAGCTACATCACTGTTCAAAAGTTTGGGGTCAGTTAGATTGTTTAAATTAATATTTTTATAGCAAGGAAGCATTCAATTGTGACACAAAAGTGACGGTAAAAACTATTAATGTTACAAAAGAGGAGGGGTTTAAATAAATGCTTTTCTTTTGAATTCATCATATAATTATGTGAGTAAAAATATTGAGCAGTATATTAACTGTTTTCAACATTGATAACAGTAAGAAATGTTTCTTAAGCACCTAATTAGCATATTATAATTATTTCTTCTGCATAATAGCTGCTGAAATTCAGCTTTACCATCACATAAATAAAGTATTTTAATGAATTTAAATAATGCATGTTTTAAATAGAAAACTATTTGTAATTATAATAAGTTTTACTGCATTCTAAATCAAATAAACAAGAGATATAAGAGACGCCTTTCAAAAGCAAACATCTTATCAAACTTTCAAACGCAAACTTTGTGTTAGACAGAAAAATAATAGTATACGGGGTTTGATATTTGCCATAATGGTGAGTATAATGATGGCATTTTCATTTCAGGGTGAACTGTTCATTAATTTTCCATCTTTAAATGTTCTGCTATTCAATCTAAAACCAGTTTGTGAGATGTTGTGCTGTTTGTGTTTGTAACGCATCGTTCTCTTCTCATTGCAGGTTTTGGACAGCTTATTAGCACAGTATGGTACTGTAGAAAATGTGGAACAAGGTAAATGAGTTGCCATGTGAATATATTTACTTGTAGTATACTAAGTTTAGTTATTATCTGTTTGTGTAGGTGACAGTTTAAGCAGTGCTAAATCCCATCTAAAAATCTTCACATACTATTGTAATCAACATGTAGTGTTTAGTGACTAATAGTGTTGTTAAATGAATGTTACAGTGGTGCTTGATGAGCTGTCTGATATCAGACCCAAACAGCTGTTGTAATCCAGACAAAGGCTGTGTTTACACTGCAAGTCTTAATATAAATCCAATCTTTTGACCATATATGATTTTTGTCCCGTTTGTTTACATTCATTATAGACACGACTGGTATGATATCTATGTTTACATGAATTCCGCCAAAAGGATTGTCTGCAGTGATCGCTTTACTATGCATGGTAGACCCTCGGGTTTTAAATAGCCGTGCTATTAAAATTATTAAAATTATTAATGTAAAATAGTCAAACATGTATGTTTTTCAGCACAAAATCTGACTGAATGGATAAAGACCGGAAAATAACGGTAATTTTAATTTATTAGACTATTTTATCTACTGCTCGTTTAGTGAATTAAATCGATATTTATTGAAGAGAGAGAGAGAAGAAGAGAGAGAGAGAGAGAGAAGAGAGAGAGAGAGAGAGAGAGAGAGAGAGAGAGGAGAGAGAGAGAGAGAGAGAGGGAGAGAGAGAGAGAGAGAGAGAGAGAGAGAGAGAGAGAGAGAGAGAGAGAGGGAGAGAGAGAGAGAGAGAGAGGAGAGAGAGAGAGAGAGAGAGAGAGAGAGAGAGAGAGAAGAGAGAGAGAGAGAGAGAGAGAGGGAGAAGAGAGAGAGAGGAGAGAGAGAGAGAGAGAGAGAGAGAGCGAAAGAGAGAGAGAACAAGCTCATGCAGCCATGTGCGAGCGAGCATGTGATTGTGAAGCATTGAGAACAAGCTTGTCGGTTTAATTACAAAAGCTGCTAAGTTATCACCTCATTGCTGAGAAATATAATGTAGCTTTTAGCGGTTGTATTTCCAAAATTCACAGGGAAGGGCCTGAAAACCCGCTCCTGAATATGCAACTTCTTACCTATCAAAAGTTTCCATCTCAATAAAATGCGTTAAATCACATAAAAATCTTTATGAGCAAAAGTGTGGCCCTCGTATCGGGAGTTCTGTGGAGAATCGGATGTGTGTGTTCAGACGTAGATCTGATGTCCAGATATCAGATTCGTATCCGAATCAATTTCCACATTTGGAAGTGTCTCAGATCGGATGTGAAAAAATCGTATCTCGCTCTGGTTTTGGTGTTTACACGTGTGCAACAGATTCCGATCTGTCAGATGTGAGTTTGTTTGTGCCAGTGTAAACGCATTCAAAGACGCTCTCATCTTAATAAACGTGTCAGTGATATCCAGAACGTGAATGAGTCAACAATAACATTTAAATAATCTTGTGCAGAGTTCCTAGAAATGTACTACTTGTATTTAAGTTGGTTTCATATAGTTTAATTTGTATTTTTTGCGATTTCCAAGACCAGTTATGTGGTTTAACAATCAATTCAAATTTAACAATAATGATTTTGTTTATTAATTGTTTATTTGAATCACTAGTTCTGGGGAGATGTGGCTTAATTAACCTTGAGGAATTTTTTTAAATTATTAGATAATGTGTCATAATTATATGCAGTCATTTTTATTAAAAATAATGTATAATATATATAAAATAAAAGACTGCGCTGGAGTACTTACAATTAATTTAATGAATGAAATAATTACTAGTTAAGTTTTTATTTCAATAATTGTTTGAACGTTTCTTTAATGAGCTTTTCTTCATTATGATGGCAAATTATATATGATATCATATCATTAGCCGGGTTTCCATCCAAAGTTGTAATAATGCATAAAAACACTTACAAATAAGTACCGTTTCCATCCAACGAGTCCAAGACAACAAAATTGTCCCTTTCTGATAAACTGAGACTATAAATCCCTAAGAAAACTAGGAGAAGCCTCTGAATATAATAATGTTCATATATATAAATGACTTAGTAGTCATGCGTCATTGCTTTCGGAGCTGGGTGCCTGCTGTTTGGGAACTTTGCTCAGGCATTTCAAAAATAGCCATAACAATATTTCAGATGCTATTGAACGAGATCGGTCCACTGGTTAGTGAAGTTATCCCATTGTGCAAAGCCACACTTTTTTTCCATCTCCCATTATTTGCATCAACCTTTTTTGCAAGTCAAAAACCACCTCAAGTGAGCGTAAAAACCTTTTGAAAATGCATAAATGTGGCGTTTCCATCACTCGTTTTTGATGCGATATGTTTGAATGTGCATAAAAACTGGGTGATGGAAACATAGCTACTGTCTCAAAAACTACAGAATTCACACTTCCAGAACGGATGACATCAATAATAATTATAACTCCAGCATCATTTAGAAAACAAATCGTATCCATAGTAGTGATCGACCGATATTGATTTTTTATAACCGATACCGATTATTTGTACGTTTATGTACCGATAACTGATACGCAGAACCGATATTTATCTACTGTTATAAAGTACATAAATAACAGAGTGAAGTCCATTCTTCTCTTTCAGTCGTCTTAACAACAACAAACAACTGTTGAACATTAAGTTTCATCTAAAATGTAATCTTCAAATTACAACAATACAATTTTTTATTTATAAAAACATCATCAGCAACACTGATATTAACAATAAGCAAAATAATGTCTAATGTGTTCAAATGGAGAAAATAAAGGACAGAAGTCATATAAATTCATTTTAAACTACAGTTTTAGGTTTATAATCTGTTTAATAGACTAAAGAGTGAAGAATAATTCACTGAATAATATTCTCTGGAATATTGAAATAAGCTATAACAAACAAAACATATTTTATTACATTTCTTAACTGTTTTATCAGAATTATTAAAATGTTTTTGTCTAAATTATGAAAACTGCTGACAGCGGTTTATCTATTTACACAGAACTATACTCAAACTGATGGAGATAATAAATCATTAATTTAGATAGAGATGTATTTATTTAGATGTTTATTGGTGAAATAATGGTTCTATAGTAAATGTTAATATAATTTAGTGTGTTTCAAACGAGTGAATCTTGTATAAACGTGCTGGAGCTTCTCCTGAGTGAACAGTGTGTGTGTGTGTGTCCACTGCTCCAGGAGTGTGTGTGTGTGTGTGTGTCCACTGCTCCAGGTGTGTGCGCACTTGGATGGGTCAAATACAGAGAACACATTTCACTGCTGGTTATACTCTGTATAATTGTGTATGTAAAAAAAAAAAAAACACAATATCGGTTATCCGATTATGGTAAAATGCTTAAATATCGGGAAAAATATCGGTAAACCGATATATCGGTCGATCTCTACCAAATAGTGTTGTTGTGTTACTTGTGCGTTGCATCTTATGAAATAAATATGATCGTGTCGGCATGACTACTTCTTTCTCAGCGCTTATTGTGTGATGTGTCTTCATTGGTGACTCTCATCGGTTCTGAGATTGATCGCTTGAGCTGTCTTACAGCCAGGCTTTGTGGTTTTCTTCATGTGTGAAGCTCTGGATTTCTGCCCAGCATCTCACTGTTCTTCCAGACAGACCGTCTGGTCCTCTAGGCACACAACTCCATCTAATCAATGAAAAGACAGGCTTTCCCTTTAAAAATGCCATGCACATTGTCTCTGCAGTGGCTTCTGTCTGTAATTATTCAAATGACCCAAGAGGAATTCTTGTAATGTGGCACAACATTCATTTAGCCCCATGTCACACTCTTCAGAGAATATAATACAGCTTGAGCTGTAGCGATCCGGATCTGTGCGCAGGTGCTGTTATTAGCTGTTCACTGCACGAACTCTTCACGTGGAGGTCTTTCCCTCATGCGTGTGTATTTAGATGATACACGGGGCTTTGATCTACGGACGGCAGGGTTGTTTTGTGCTTGTCTGGTGAAGTACACATCTGGACATGACACAGTAATGCTTAGTTTATATGCAGACACAAGTGGCTCTTCACAGCACTCGTGTAAAACTGCATTTGTTTGTCTGTATGCACATAATACCGAAGCATGCAGTCTCACATTTATGGATATGATCGAGCTCCCTTTTTCTAACTCATGTTTTCTCTCTCTGTATTTGCAGTTAACACTGATGCAGAAACAGCAGTGGTGAATGTGACATATTCAACTAAAGAAGAGGCTAAAATGTAAGAATCAAAGGTTTTTTAGCGATGGACCGTATGATCAAAATCATATACGGACATTAAGTTCAACTCTAGTTATTTTGGCTCATTTTAATATTATTAAAATTATTTATTATTCTTATATGAAATGTATAAATCAAATAACGTATATTTTTTCATTACAATTATAGTATAAAGCTCTTTTTTTCATTAGTTGAAATTAAACTGATTTAAAATTAAATGCACTGTACATATTAGATGAAAAACTTAAACTTAAAAAGAAATTAAACTGATTTAAAATTAAATGCACTGTACATATTAAATGCAAAACTTAAACTTAAAAGTAATTAAACTGATTTAAAATTAAATGCACTGTACATATTAAATGCAAAACTTAAACTTAAAAAGTAATTAAAGCTAAATAGCAATATTTAAACTAATAAAAAAAGAAGCAAAATAACAAACTTAAGCTAAGATTAAAATTAAAACTTAATATACAAAAAAGCTATGTCAAAATATTATAAATATTATAATAGTTAATAAATAATTTTAATATAACACTGGCATAAAATAGTGTACTGTTACTAACTTAATATGTGTACAATAACTTTAATATGTGAAAAAATTCTCATTATTTTATTAGCTACAAGTAACTAATTAAATTTTTCTCACATTAATAATATAAATCAGAATTCATTTTCCCCCTGAAAAATGTAATCCCAAAATGTTTCAATAAATCAGTCCCATTATAATCAGAGCAAGTTTTCTTCATCGTCCATGATTTCTAACGGTTTTAACTGTCACTGCTAATACACAGTAATAGTTTAAGATAACGAGCAGAAGAAAACTCAGCATCTGTATTCCTCTGATAACTGTCCCGTCTGTGTCTTCAGAGCGCTAGAGAAGCTAACAGGACAGACCTTTGAGGATTACTCCTTTAACGTGTCTTATATTTTGGATATGGACGCTGCTCCGCCTCTGGCTGCGACCCGGAATCGCCGGGTGGAAGGACCTCACGGGAACAGGACTCCCAGCCCGGGACCTCTGCAGGCTCCCTGGGGCCCCGACAGAAACAGCCAGACTTCCCGCTGCGCATGCTCGTGCCCACGCAGTTCGTGGGAGCCATCATTGGCAAGGAGGGGCTCACAATCAAGAACATCACCAAACAGACCCAGTCTAAGTGAGTGAGAGCGGGAGATGTGTGTTCTCACTATTAACAAACCATTAACTACGACTTTTGACTCAATACTAAACTCATTTGCTGCTTATTAATAGTTAGTTAGGTAGTTGTTAAGTTTAGGTATTGGGTAGGATTAGGGATGAAATATAAGGTCATGCAGAGTGCTTTATAAGTATGTGTAACAGATGTGTATGCCAGTAAGGGCTGTGTGTAAACCTCACTCTCCTGACCTCAAAAAGAGGCGCTCTAGCGACTGACGCTAGAGGCTGTAGCCTTGGTAGAGCGCCTGCCTCTCGCGCCGGCATCCCGGGTTCGAGACCCACTCGGTGTGATGGTGCGGACCCGGGGGGGTTATATTGGTGCCGTGACCCGGATGGGAGTGAGGTTTAGGGGGGTGAGTGTAACGGCTGTATGCCAGTAAGGGCTGTGTGTAAACCTCACTCCCCTGACCTCAAAAAGAGGCGCTCTAGCGACTGACGCTAGAGGCTGTAGCCTTTAGCCTCCTTGGCGCCCGCCTCCCGCGTCGGCATCCCGGGTTCGAGACCCGCTCGGTGTGACCCGGGGCCGGGGGGTTACATATGCTAATAATAGACATGCTAATAATCAACTAGTTCATAGTGAGAATTGGTCCCTATACTAAAGTGTTACCTATATAATTAACTGCATGATAAATGTATTAATGCCAAATGGGAAAACTTTGTGCTTGGTAAGATTTTTTTTACACATTTACAATAATGTTTAATTTGTTAACTACATTATTTAAGATGAAGGAATACTTCTGCAGCGTTTATCTTAGTTTTAAAGAGAAACTTTTACTAATACAGTTTAAGATCAAAAGCTGTATCTGTTAATAGTGAAGTGAATATAATATTAACAAAGGTTAATATATTCTGTAAATATATATTGCTCTCTGCTGGTTCATTAGTTCACTTATTAACTAATGTTACATTTAATCGTATGGTTTTGAAAGAAGTCTTATGTTAATCAAGGCTGCAATTATTTAATAAAAAATACAATAAAAACAATAATATTGCCAAATATACCTTTTTCGATTTTAATATATTTTAAAATATTAAAATAAAATGTATTCCTGTGATGGGAAAGCTGCATTTTATCATTATATCCATCCTCCGTGTCACATGATAACACAAGAAGCATTATTAATTATAATATCAGTATTGAACTTAGTAGTGCTGCTGCTTAATATTTTTGTGGAAACAGTGATTCATTTTTTTCAGGATTCTTTGATAACCGAAAGAGCAAAGTAGCATTTATTTTATAACATTATAAATGTCTTTACTGTCACTTTTAATGCATGCGTGCTGAATAAAAATGCTAATTGAAAAATATTGGCTTAAATGGTAATGAACATAGAATTGCTTCAATGAAATACCTATTTTATGTAATATATAATATTCATTGCTAAGATCATATATTTTGCACGTTAAATATCCTGTAAATATGTCCTATTTCTTCATCAAATGTGGCTGTAAGATCTCACACTGATTTTAAACACATGCTTGTGCTCTTCATGAAGCTTTGTCTGATCTCTGATCTCTTCATGAAGCTTTGTCTGATCTCTGATCTCTTCATGAAGCTTTGTCTGATCTCTGATCTCTTCATGAAGCTTTGTCTGATCTCTGATCTCTTCATGAAGCTTTGTCTGATCTCTGATCTCTTCATGAAGCTTTGTCTGATCTCTGATCTCTTCATGAAGCTTTGTCTGATCTCTGATCTTTTCATGAAGCTTTGTCTGATCTCTGATCTCTTCATGAAGCTTTGTCTGATCTCTGATCTCTTCACGAAGCTTTGTCTGATCTCTGATCTCTGATCTCTTCACGAAGCTTTGTCTGATCTCTGATCTCTTCACGAAGCTTTGTCTGATCTCTGATCTCTTCATGAAGCTTTGTCTGATCTCTGATCTCTGATCTCTTCATGAAGTTTGTCTGATCTCTGATCTCTTCATGAAGCTTTGACTGATCTCTGATCTCTTCATGAAGCTTTGTCTGATCTCTGATCTCTTCATGAAGCTTTGTCTGATCTCTGATCTCTTCATGAAGCTTTGTCTGATCTCTTCACGAAGCTTTGTCTGATCTCTGATAGGGTGGACATCCATCGTAAGGAGAACGCAGGAGCGGCGGAGAAGCCGATCACCATCCACTCCACTCCCGAAGGCTGCTCCGCCACGTGCCGCATGATCATGGACATCATGCAGAAAGAGGCTGATGACACGAAGGTGTAAGTCTGGGTCTTCTGGAGTCACGGGAGATCTTTAAATGCATCTCTGTGGTTGCCAACTTGTGGCCTTGCTTGTGCAGAACTGAGGATATTCCTCTGAAGATCCTGGCCCACAACAGTCTGGTCGGAAGACTGATCGGGAAGGAGGGCAGGAACCTGAAGAAGATTGAAGAGGAGACGGAGACCAAGATTACCATCTCCTCGTAAGTGTCTGCTGCAGCCAATGGTGAAAACAAGGAAGGTTCACTGTTGTGTCAAAATCTAAAATGTTTTGTCACACTTCAGATGAACATATTCCTCTGCTTCTGTATGGAGGCATACGTGATTTCTTGGTTCACGATGGAGATAGGGGTGTGCGATATATATCATCTGCGATAATATCGTAATTGTTGTTTTAACGATGTGCAATTTGACAATATCAAGTATTTTGCAAAATTATCCTGCGTGGTGATGAAGGGGTTAAGCATACATTATCCTGCGTGGTGATGAAGGGGTTAAGCGCATACATTAGCCTGCGTGGTGATGAAGGGTTAAACATACATTATCCTGCGTGGTGATGAAGGGGTTAACATACATTAGCCTGCGCGTGGTGATGAAGGGTTAAACGCATACATTAGCCTGCGTGGTGATGAAGGGGTTAAACGCATACATTATCCTGCGTGGTGATGAAGGGGTTAAACGCATACATTATCCTGCGTGGTGATGAAGGGGTTAAACGCATACATTAGCCTGCGTGGTGATGAAGGGGTTAAACGCATACATTAGCCTGTGGTGATGAAGGGGTTAATCAGTGCACGCATACATTATCCTGCGTGGTGATGAAGGGGTTAAGCATACATTATCCTGCGTGGTGATGAAGGGTTAAACGCATACATTAGCCTGCGTGGTGATGAAGGGGTTAACGCATACATTAGCCTGCGTGGTGATGAAGGGTTAAAACATGCGTACACATTAGCCTTTCACTGCATGATAAGGGTGATAAGCATATACATTATCCCTGCGTGGTGATGAAGGGGTTAAACATACATTAGCCTGCGTGGTGATGAAGGGGTTAAACGCATACATTAGCCTGCGGGTGATGAAGGGTTCAAGATTACTGGTGATGAAGGGTTATGCATACAGTTATCCTGCGTGGTGATGAAGGGGTTAATTAGTGCACGCGCACATTTAGAGCGTGTTCTTTCACTGCATGATTCAGTTTATTAAAATGCATTAAGAGTGATCGCAAAATTCGAGATATGGGGCAGAAAATGTATATATTTACGTTTCATATGATTAAAATCACACGAAGAGTGCAGTTTTTTCTTAAAGAATAAGCACGTGATTACAAATGTGTTATTGATTTCATACATCAGTTCAATAAACAATAAGCTAATATCAAGAGACTTACATTTTAGACACCTTTTTGCCTGTTTTTGCTGCATTTCGCCGACAAAAAATTAATTCCAAACAGCTACAGCGATGTTTTGCGTCTTTGAGCAACATGACAGTGATTCGTTCCTGAATGAATCAATGAATCGTTTAAATGACTCGGTTCAGTCGCAACGACTCACTTGTTAACAGTGACGTGCTGCCACCTGCTGGCAGATTTAATTTCACATTTAAAGTCATTTTTTCATTTAAATATCAGTATTCAATGTTTTATGTTTAAAACGTCACATGATGCATTTGTAACTGGATAAAGCACTCTGAGCTGCATTAAACAGTGTGTAAATACATCTAAACACCTTCAGATGCCGCGTCTGCAGAGATTAATGTTGATGATATTGGTTTCATTTGTTTAGTAACAGCCTAAATGTGTATTATCTTAATTAACTGATTAAATGTAAACATTTGACTCAAACGATGTAGACTTTTAGAAGAAAATTGCTTTATTAAAAGGTAAAAATCTATTTAAACTTAAATGAAAATATTAATTGTATCACTGATGTGAACGGAGCTCATATCAGAATATCATAAACTGCAGATGTCCACTGTAGTCAGATATCAGCACAATAACACACTCTGCAAAATATCGTCTAATTATCGTTATCGGAAAAAATCCCTAAAAATATCGAGATATCATTTTATTCAATATCGCACACCCCTAGATGGAGTTGTTTTGAGAGGAAATATGGTTTTATTGTGATGATTTTGATCAAAACATGATCTGAACATGTGCGATCTTGTAATGGGCTGGGATCTGGTTCAGAGCATCAGAGTACAGGTGGTCTTATGTATTTCCCAGAAATAAGCTTAGGAAGTGAGTCACCCAATTAAGCCCTAACCAGGACTCACTCCTGACGTCATTGCATTGCTGTCTCTCTAAAAGCAGCCTCGTTTACCAAAGCTCATCAATACAATTCAAATAGCTTGCTCTTGACCCAGAGTCCCACGCACGTACTTCCAGGTATATTCAGGTGACTGTGTTCATCACTGCACAGATGCACTATAATGTGTTTAAGAGCGATGCTATGCAGCTAATTAGTGTTGTCTTTCTATGACGTGGCTCAGATCTCTGCTATCCTGCGCTTCAGTAAAATCATGCCATAATGAAAGGGCTCCCAACATTTTGGGAATGTGGTTGTTTTCGCTTTATGCATTCAGCAAGAACAGACTTTTACATTTATGCATTTAGCAGATGCTTTTATCCAAAGCGACTTACAGTGCATTCAGGCTATGCATTTTTTTTACCAGTATGCAATAAAGACATAAAACAAATATTCTTGTAATATAATATAATAAATTATTGTAAATTATCAATTAAAATTTAAAAAGCATTAAAAAAAAGTTAGGTCACATATTGCTTTCCATCTTGCTATTGACAATTAATAATTATAGTAATAATTAATTACCCCCCCCATTTCTTTTTAAAATAATAATACATATATTGACACATTTAGAGTGCTGTAATTATAAAAAAAAATCCTAATGTCAGTCAAAACCATTGTGATTTCATCATATGCATAATAATAATAATAATAATACAGAAGATATTGACCAATTCAGACTGATTTAATAATCTAAACACCTTTTAATATTAGTCAGTACCAGTATGATCACATCATACGCACAATAATAATAATAATACAGAAGATATTGACCCATTCAGGCTGATGTCACAAATCAAAAAAAGACATTTTGGTCACATCATATCCACAATATAATAATTAATAGGACTTGCCTTGCCTTACGTAATTATATATAGCCTCAATTGTAACGCTGCTCTGATCTGACAAAAGTATTTTGTATCTTACCAATGATTTTTTTTGTCTTTCTGGATTCTTTCCCCAGTTTGCAGGACTTAACTCTTTATAACCCAGAGAGAACCATTATAGTGAAGGGGAGCATCGAGGCCTGTTGTAGGGCTGAAGGGGAGATCATGAGAAAGCTGAGGGAAGCCTATGAGAATGACATCGCTGCTATTAACGTAAGTGGTTGTGGTTTTAACAGGACATGTGATATCCATCTAGAAGCCAGCGATTTTATGTCATAATCAATATGTCAGATTTAACTCAAACCTTAGATGCTGATAAAACGCTGCTTATCGTGCATCACCCTTGAGTCGGCGTCTAACAGAAGACTAGGCAGTTAAATGCTCGTGCTCAGCTATTGACTGTGTTTATAGGAAAGTCAGTCCGTCCCCTGCCGTGCATACGGAGAACACACTGATCCTGTCAGCAGCCGTTCACACAGACGTGTGCACCATTCCCCCCCCCGTTTACATGCATGACGTCACTGCCCGATACTGCAACAATAGCATCATCATTCTCGTTTACATCCAGAGCCTCGCTTCATCTTCAGTGACTCATTTATTTAGCAGATCAACTGCACAGATCAAGTTATGCGGTTTCATTTATACTCACGCATTAGTCAGGCGTATGGTTAATTATTCAAGCTTGGATCAAGTGTTTTTGTGACAGTTTCGTGTGTAAGTGTCTGTTAGTTGATCCCTGTAACCTTCATTCTCTTTTGTGTGAAGGAGGCGCAGCAGATGAATCAGACAGGACATGATAAATTAGACAAATGAAGTTCTCTGTCAAGACTAAACAGCATAACTTCTTATCTAAAATCATTTGCCACGATGCAGCGGGTCGATAGAGCCATCTAGCGTGACGGTAGCAATATTACAAGACGTTATAACACATATGTGAGTGATCCTGGAGCAC
Organism: Gymnocypris eckloni scoliostomus; assembly: GCA_027564155.1. NCBI lineage: Eukaryota > Metazoa > Chordata > Actinopteri > Cypriniformes > Cyprinidae > Gymnocypris > Gymnocypris eckloni. The sequence goes on from CM050425.1 coordinate 27,336,310, forward strand.
AAAAGCAGTATTAAGTCGCTGGGGTATATTTATAGTAATAGCCAATAATACACTGTATGGATCACAATTATATATTTTTCTTTTATGCCCAAAATCATTAGGATATTAAGATCATGTTCCATGAAGATATTTTGTACATTTCCTACCGTAAATATATTAAAACTTAATTTTTAATTAGTAATATGCATTGCTAAGAACTTAATTTGAACAACTTTATAAAGATGATTTCTCAATATAGAGATTATTTTGCACCCTCAGATCTTCAAATAGTTGCCAAATATTGCCCTATCATAAACCATACATCAATGGAAAGCTTGTTTATTCAGCTTTTTCAGATGATGTATAAATCTCAATGTTGATAAATTGGCTGGTTTTGTGGTTCAGGGTCACACATGCAGCTCACAAATACAGTGACGCTGAGAATTCAGTGTATTTTATTAACCTCGAATGATAGTGTCAAGAAGAACATGATAGCTTGAGGTCATGCACGGAGTAAGCATTCATAATCCATGATGTCTTGCAGCAACAAACCAACCTTATCCCTGGGTTAAGCCTGAGCGCACTGGGCATCTTCTCAAGCGGTTTGTCAGTATTGCCAGCAGCTGCTGGGCCCAGAGGCGTCCCACCCGTGCCCCACACTGCCTACAACCCTTTTCTTGTGAGTACACACAGAATGAACCACAGCAGACTTCAATCTTTCATCCTCAGGAATGGTGTTGCAGGATGCAGCAGTGCCAGAAAACAAGATTTCCACCTGTTGTCATTCAAAATCAAATAATTATTAATATGTGTAAATATTATGTATGTATATTATTTTGCATGATATGTATAATACAGTACTGTCTTAAGTAATTAGACACTTTAAATATTTAAACAGTTAACAATTGTCAAAACGGTTTAAACATCAAAACAAATTTTAATTTTGCCAAATAGCATCACAAAATATCAAGCACGTGATTTGAAAGATTAAATTGGAAAATGAAATTAATTTGCCTTATATAATGTTGCTATACATAATTATTATTATCACATTATTAATAATGTGACTATGGAAATACCCCATATGTTGACTTTTTAGAAATAATTTTTTATATGTGTAAATATTATGTATGTATATTATTTTGCATGATATGTATAATACAGTACTGTCTTAAGTAATTAGACACTATAAATATTTAAACAGTTAAAATTTTATATTTTGCCAAATAGCATCACAGAATATCAAGGTCATGATTTGAAAGATTAAATTGGAAAATGAAATTAATTTGCCTTATATAATGTTGCTATACATAATTAGTATATAAAACTGTCATAATACTTAAATTCAACACAATTCTGTAAGTTGCAAACATTTATTATTAATACCATACCATATGGAAATACACCGTATGTTGTGTATGATAACATTTTTAATATTTAAGCATTAATGAGTAATAGATGTGTGTTTGACTCCATTTTGAAGATTTTTGGATAAATTGAAAAAAAAAGCTATCAAGTGTGTGTAAACACACAACACAACACAACACAAATATCTATATGCTGCATTTTAAATATTTATTATTAATACCATACCATATGGAAATACACCATATGTTGTGTATGATAACATTTTTAATATTTAAACATAAATGTTATGAGTATTAGATGAGTGTTTGGCTCCATTTTTTGTGTAAATTGAATAAAAAAAAGAAATCACACAACACAACACAAATATCTATATGCTGCATTTTAAACATGTATTATTAATAATATGAACATGGAAATACCCCATATGTTGAGTTTCATATTACATAATTTATACTAAAAATGACATGTATGTTTAAAAACTAGACAATGTTTATTTCATTTACATCATTAAATTCACATTTGAAGTGCTACATTGTGTTCTGTTTGAGGAATGACATGTAAATGTAATGCACTATATACACACACATACACACACACATCGTACACACACATCGTATACACACACATCGTACACACATCGTACACATCGTACACACACATGGTACACACATCGTACACACATCGTATACACATCGTACACACACATGGTACACACACATCACACAATACACACATGGTACACACACATCGTACACACACACATGGTACACACACATGGTACACACATCGTACGTACACACACATGGTACACACACATGGTATGTACACACACACATGGTACACACACATGGTACACACTGGTACACACACATCGTACACACACACACGTGGTGCACACACATGGTACACACACATGGTACACACACATGGTACACACACATGGTACACACACATCGTACACACACATGGTACACACACATGGTACACACACATCGTACACACACATGGTACACACACATCGTACACACACATGGTACACACACATGGTACACACACATGGTACACACACCGTGAGTGCTCACCTCAGCATGTGTGATGAGTCAGGGCTCACGGATGAACTAATGAAGTGTGAGACGACACTCGTTAACGAGTCCGTCAGGAGTACTGTAAAACCGGAGAAGTCATTTACTGTAAATTGTTGCAGCAGGTTTTTATTGTTGCACTTCTTTGCTTACGGTAAATCAAGCTCGAGTTACATTAGTGACTTATCTACTGTTAATAACTAATCATACTAATCATGGAAACTGTTGCTAAAAATCAAAGTTAGTATCTATCCTCCCCAGCCAGCTAGTAATGCTAGTAACTGACCAGCTGGTTAGCCAGCTACTCTATTAATATATATATATAAACAGCATGGAAATGCCCTTTGAAAACATAGTTAGTTACACTTTGAGTTACAAACTTAAGTAGCTAAATAGGTTGCAGTTTTGTTTTTAAATGCAGTATTTTAATATATAAGCAAAAGTTACACAACACTTATATATCATAAAGACAAAAATAAATACATAGAAAGGTTGCAGTTAATAAATGTGTCAGTGTCTGTTTTAGAGATCATTTTAAAGTATGGCTGAGATCTATTAAAGAAATGATTGTAATTAATTGTAGTTTATCATTTAATTGCACCTTTATTTGTAATCATAACATATATAAAATATAAAATAGTATTTTAAATATTTGATAGTTATTTGTGTTTTTTTAAGAATAACGGAGCAATGTTCACATAAACACACGTCACATTTAGCTGTTCCTTTAATATATTTAAATCATTTGAAACGTTTTTAAATTCTTGTTTTTATTGTTATGATTATTTTAATGTATTTTACGTAAATCACTTTGAATTACCGTAGTGTATGACATGATCTGTATAAATAATGTTTCTGTCTCTATCAGTCAGCTTTCTCTGTACGAATGGTGGGTCTTTTTTTATTTATTTTTATTATTATTCATTTTCATTGTTTATTGACACAATAGATCAGCACTTAACCTCTGGAGCTGCATTACAGTTCACGCCGGTCTAATCAGCAGGGATGTTAATCAAAATACAAGTGAACTTATGAGGTCTGACAGAGGAACTTAATAAATATTATTCACATGGGTAATAAACGAGCCGGTGAAATGTTCTTGTGAAGTAATACGCTTGTATATTGATCCATCTCATTTGTTCTAGGGTCACTCATCACAGCTGGGGGGGCTGTACGGTGTCCCGCCTGCTAGTGCCATCTCTCACCAGCACACAGTGAGTACTGAAGGCCCAATAATATGGATTGTTCTGGTTCTGGAAGATGATTGCTGGACAAAGGCCTGCTTTCACAGACCAAGCCAGGATTAGACCATAGTTCAATCAGGAGATTTAAATACAAATAAAACATTACAGGTGTGCGTCTGGAGACAAAACAATGCACTGATGTGTTTTAAGATCATCAATGTGACACTGATTTTATACAATAGTATTTCAATAAACAAGAGGTTGAAATTAAGGGACTTCGATTTTAGACAAAATACTGACTGTTTTTGCTCAATTTCGCCGCCAAAAATAGTTGCGATCAAAGCCAGAGCAGAACTATTGTGTCTCCGAGCTACACACAGCGGTGTTTCTTTACTGAATTAATCCACATTTTTGAATGAATCGAGTGAGTCAATGATTCAGTGGCCGATTCATAAGGACAGCCAACTGACTCGTTTCTGAATGAATCGAGTGAGTCAATGATTCAGTGGCCGATTCATAAGGACAGCCAACTGACTCGTTTCTGAATGAATCAGCCGTTTGAATGAATTAATAAATGACTCGCTCATTAAAACAGACATTTGCTGCCGCCTACTGGTGGTTTAGTCATATTTAAAAGTATCATTGCATTTTTTCAACATTTCTTTGTATGTTTAAAAAAATATGTAAAATACTAATCTTATACAATTATTTATGCATTTGAAATGTTCCAGTGTCAGTAAGATGAGTCAGAGCAAGTTTCTTTCAGCTGAACCAGCTCAGACTTACACTTTAGTCTAGGACTAAACCTCGTCTGTGAAACAGTGTTCCAGCCAAACAACTTTATCATATGTGAACCTGGAGCACAAAACCAGTCTTAAGTGTCAGTTTTCGAAATTGAGATTTGTACATCATCTGAAATCTGAATAAATACTCTTTCCATTGATGTATGATTATGATTGGACAATATTTGAAAATATAGAATCTGAGGGTTCAAAAAATCTAAATATTGAAATGAAGTTCAAATGAAGTTTTCAGCAATGCATATTACTAATCAAAAATTATGTTTTGATATATTTACGGTAGGAAATGTACTAAATATCTTCATGGAACATGATCTTAATATCCTAATGATTTTTGGCATAAAAGAAAAATCTATAATTTTGACCCATACAATGTATTTTTGGCTATTGATACAAATATACCCCAGCGACTTAACACTGCTTTTGTGCTCCAGGGTCACATATCTTATTTTACTTCATAAATTCATATCAATAGAGTGAGATGGCTGATACAATGCTAATATATATTGTTTGTGCAATTATGACAAAAATGATGTCCAAAAAACCCTCTATTTTACAAAATATGTATTCAAACCGCCCTTTCTGTGAGTGACAACATCTGTTAATGAGCCAATCGGACACAGTTATCAGCTGTACTGTAACCCAGAGCATCTCATGACACTTAGTAGTTATTGAGAAAAGAACAAGCTCTGTCTCTGAGCACCACGAGCTGACGGCGGTGACTCTCTCTGGCATCGTCACGCTGAGGAGGACAGTCATCGGTGTCCTGTGGTTTACTGTTTGGTGTCAGGTCCTTTAGAAACAGATAAGAGGGTTTGCGTCCTCAACATTGGTTTGAGTGATTGATTGTTTTTGGCTCTGTACAAACCCGTGTGTGCCTTCAGGGCTTGACCTCCAGCCTGCGCTGAAGAGAGCAGTCTCTAATTTGTGGGTGGTTTGGGGAAACTAAATGCAGTAAACAGACAGCGACGTTTTTCCAAACCACTTTTAAGAAGGATGTCTCTACCCAGGGGCGTCATGCACTCATTATTTTTGAGGGAGCACAATGTTATTTTTTTGGGGGTCTTCATGTGACACACAGCGTCCATAACAGCACTTATGTTTTATATATTTTTTCCTTTTTATTGAAACAATCCCAAACGCATTAACTGTCATTAAATATGTTGATTCTCACCTTTATAGATTATTATGTTGATCTGTTTATGGGTGTCATGAGTCATGACATAACATTTTTTTAATACGACTGACTTTATATTTTATGCGAGTTGAACGTTAATGCGAATAAAAACATTGCAAGTTAGCTACTATTCATAACACTTTGATTGTACAGAAAGAGAGCAAAGAACATTTTCACTGTCAGTCTGGAGTTCAAGCACTCTCAAAAACTCCCAAATCACTGAATCTGTTTATGTGATGAAATTAATATCTTACAGATTTGTACACACATCTGCACTTTGTTTGATTCTGACGAGAGAATTCAGCAGAAAGAGGTATTCAGTCAGCGAGCAAGTGAAGAAAACTCAGTATTTAATCGATGACTCATCTGGACGTCTCTGATTGGTCGGTGCATTCATAAGCTCAACAGCATCGTGTGTGATTGGTTATAATGCGCAGCGCTGTATAAACGCGTCTGCCTCAGCGCCAGCCTGCGAACGCAGTTTGAATATAGCAGCTGATGATGATAAGACGCACTGAATGATTTAATCACACTTGATTGTATTAAATATAGAAGAAATGAATCGGCTAAGCAGCTTTTGGAAGCTAAATCCACTTGTCTCATGAATCTGAGGGGGCACTTTGAATTGCCTCTGTCTCTACCTGACATGCTCAGGATTGAAGGACTCCCTGATTTACAGTATCACGTTGAATTAGAGGACGTAATCTGTTGCATGTTTCTTCAGCAGGCTCCTGAACAGGAGGTGGTCTACCTCTTTATTCCAACTCAGGCTGTCGGTGCTATTATTGGCAAGAAGGGCCACATATTAAACAACTTGCACAATTTGCCGGAGCCTCTATTAAGGTAGGAGTGCCTGCCTACTGGAACGGCACAACGCTACATCCTTTTGTTTTAGTTATGTGAAGCACAATAATCCATCTGATTTTCTGAGATCCGTGATTTGAATCGAACCACATCATGCTCAGATTTGGCCCCAGTGTGGGCGAGCCAATCACCGTAACCTCCTCTCTCTGTTGAGTCAGCCAGTCTGGGGGTTTCTGGGTAAACAGAAAGGGTGAGATAGTTCACCACCCATAGTTCAGCATGTGTGTGTACCTCAGTTCATTTCATGTCAAACGGCATCTTTGAGAAAAACTCAATATATATATATTTTTTTCAAATCTAACACGCTTGCCAAGAATGCATTCATTTGATCAAAAATACAGGAAAAACTGTAATATTGTGAAATAAATGTTTTTTATTTTAAATTGATAAGAAAAATTGTGATGCACAATTACATTTTCAGCAATCATTACTTCATTTTATGATTCTCTGATGAATAGAAAGTTCAGAAAAACAGCATTTATTTGACAGAAATATTTTGTAACATAAATGTCTTTATTGTCACATTTGATCAATTTAATGCATATTAATAAAATATTATTAAAAAGTAATCTTACTCATTTACATGGGGTATTGGGGTATTTTTAGGTGTCTGTTTCAAGCAATTAAAGTCATTCTTAATATCTCTGAACTAATGTATACAAAGAGAGTGTAATATTGAAATGTCAATAAATGCTGACACTATGTGAATTGTATGTAATTTTACAGTGTGGTGTATTTTAGCGATGCATATGGTTTAATGGCATCTGGTATTTTACTGAATTAACTGAAATCATGGCCACAAGCTCAAAATACACAAGAAACATTGAGAAATGAAAGTGTTAACCCCTTATTGATCGGTTATTGGAAACAGTGCCCTCTGGTGGCTGTGTGATGAACTCCAGAAATAAAAGGAATATTATTTAAAGCTAGATTTGTTCTGTGTTTGTGGCATGTGATGTCAGAAAATAATGTTGACTCATATCTTGGCATGCAAAATGAATGTGTGTAAATACATGTTCAGATCGCACCTGCAGAGAGTCCTGAAGTCACTCAGAGGATGGTCATCATCACTGGCCCACCAGAAGCTCAGTTCAAGGTAATACAATACAAACCTAAAATCCCACTATCATACATGATTATTACAGATATATTGTTTAGCTTATAGCTCTCTTGTAACCCTGTAGAATGGACACTGTCTTTGCGTTTGTATTTCAGGCCCAGGGAAGGATATTCGGGAAACTGAAAGAAGAGAATTTCTTCTCTGCAAAAGAAGAAGTGAAGCTGGAGACACATATAAAAGTGCCCTCTTCAGCCGCTGGGAGGGTCATCGGGAAAGGTGGTAAAACGGTGAGAATATGGTGAAACAGAGCATTCAACATGGTAGGACTGCTTCATAGTAGTGCTTTCTCTAATGACAGGACGGGCGAACACAGCGGATATAAGTCCTCAGTGTGGCGTTTAGTAAAAAACAATGGATGAACAATTACAAAAAGTGTTCTGTGGGGTCTGGAAAACATATTTACCCTGCGCTTGAGTAATGTAAGACGGTCTATTCAAAGATGATTCGGCTTCTAATGCCAGACATTTTATAATAATTGACAATAAACTATCTGTTTACATCTTTTCAAACAACGGGATGATGTAGCGATCCAATCTCAGCTATTTTCTTATTTTCCTTTCATTATGCACCATTATAAACGGTTAAGTGTTTGCAAAAGTTATTCTCAGAATCCATAATAGCTTTCCAAAGAATAATGAAATGTTGGTGTTTAAAGAATGGGAACATTGTTAATGTGGTGGAAAGAGTTCCTGAGAGAGCTAATACATGCCACCAGAGCAAATGATGGAAATGTTGTGTTTGTTAATCGTTTAAATGTACTCTGGTAATTTGGTCAGTGAAGTCACTAAAAACACTGAAAGCTATTTTTAAGGAAAAACTTTATTATGACTAAAGTTTGGTTATTATGTTGTATAACTGTTACTTTTTAGTCTAAGGCTTTGAAGAGGACAGGCTGATCCAAATCAAGGTGACCTGTTCCAGTCAGGATTATTATGTTTCTGGGAAATATTTGGCTCTATTCGTGGTAACTCAGACCACAGGGGCATCGTGTGTAGAGTAGACCGGGCTTACAGAGCAATGATGACCTGGATATGTGCTGCTTGTGCTTGTATGAGTCTGATTGGACCCCAGCGTTCGCACATTTTGACCCAGCTGACGTTGTTAGGTGCACTGTTGGAAAGTGGTGTCATTAGCTTGTTTCTCCGAACCTCTTTCAGGTTAACGAGCTGCAGAACCTAACCAGTGCAGAGGTCATAGTGCCACGGGACCAAACCCCAGACGAGAACGACGAGGTCTTTGTCAAAATTAGTGGGCATTTTTTTGCCAACCAGGTAAAGTTTGTTTTCACATTTCATGTTTATAAGAGCTGCAATTTCCAGCTCAGTAACTACTACAGAGATCAGTCATGATGCGTTGTGTCCTAACCAGCAGCAAATAAGTGCATGTTCTTCTGTTATGAGGATGTTTTGTCCAGCTCACTGCATAAGGAGATATGTAGTCAGCCGTTTGGTCTTTAATTCTGTAGCATTGAGCCCAGGCTACAGAAGTACATTTACATTTTACATTTACATTTATGCATTTAGCAGACGCTTTTATCCAAAGCGACTTACAGTGCATTCAGGCTATACATTTTTTTGTCAGTATGTAATGCTTGCTTTAACTTTTTAATCATCAAATATGTTCTGATTGGCTGTTTTGTTTGTTTGTTTCTTTGTTTTTTGCTTTGCACATTTCATTCCAACATTGACAGCTATGTATATGATATGTATTTAATTAAACAACAGACTGCACAGAGGAAAATCAGGGAGTGACCATCAGGGCAGCGAGTGGGCACCTGCCAATGAATGTAGCCCTCCCAACTGGAACCAGCAGGACGAAGGGGAGGGGGCAGACCATCAACCGTGGGATCAAAACCAAAGAACTTCATTCTCGGGAGATGAAGGATCGAGACAGAAGGGCTCTGGGTGCACTGCCAACAGGGGAGGAGGGGAAGTGTTCAATGCGCTTGAGATTAATGTTACACAACTTTCTATTTTAAGTAAATGCTGTTTATTTGAAGTTTCTATTCCTGAAAAAAACACATGTATTATGGTTGTCACAAAAACATTAAGCTGCAGACTGAACATATATTGTAGTTAGTTTATATTGTAATAATATTACTGTTATTAATACAGTAATAGAATCCATAAACCCAGCTCCACCTGTTCATGTATGCTATATGGGGTGATTTAATGTGTGTTATCTTTGCAGCAGCAGTATTTCTTACAAATACATTAACGTTGTCATGTACACAATCCCTCCGAGAGGTGTCATGACACAACTATATTGATTAAACACACCTGGTCTGATTTCATCGCATTGGCTGCCAGTCAAATATAGAATTGATTTAAAAATTCTACTGTTTGTCTATAAATCTCTCCCTAATCTGGCTCCACAGCACCGATCGGATCTGTTACAACATGTACTCCGATCTGCTGATTCTGGTTTATTGAGACGTGCCCATTCCCGCCACGTCCTCAAAACAGCTGATCGTGCTTTTCTGTTCTTGACCTTAAGTTGTGGAATAGTCTCCAAATTCATATCAGAACTGCCTCGGCATTCTTAAGTCTACTCTTAAAACTTATCTCCTTGACATTTCATATTTCTTGACTTGCTGTGCAATGATTCTTTATTTCAGTGAATCGCATCCATTTTACAGTTTGTGTTTTATTGTTTATAACTCATTTTGCATACTGTGTGCAGCACTGTGGTCGACTTCGGTAGTTTTAAATGAGCTATATAAATAAACATTGTATTGTATTGTATTGTATTGTATTGTATTGCAGCCTTGGTGAGCATAAAAGACTTCTTTCAAAACTATTTTACCAAGCCCAGAGTTTTGCATGGTAGTGTATGTTTCTTAACTGTATTCCTTGACCATGTAAAGGCAAATGCAGTAAATCACCTCAGACTGGTCAGTGACATGCGGCAGTGACAAAACACGAAATCTTATAACGCCACCTCAAATCGAAGCTGAAGATAAACATACTCTCCTCTGCTCCCACAGACTGCACAGAGGAAAATCAGGGAGATCATCCAGCAGGTGAAACAACAGGAGCAGAAGCACCAGCAAGGCACGCCCGTGACACACCGCTCCAAGTGACCATCAGGGCAGCGCCAGTGGGCACCTGCCAATGAATGTAGCCCTCCCAACTGGAACCAGACCGGGCGAGGGGACCGCCCGGCAGACCATCAGCCGTGGGATCAAAACCAAAGAACTTCATTCTGGGAGATGAAGGAGCCAGAGACAGAAGGGCTCTGAGTGCACTGCCAGCTTGGGGAGGAGGGGAAGGAAGTGTTCAAACACACCCTGAGCTTGAGAAGAGTCTGTTATCAGGACGAGAAGCATCCCACGTAACAATTCTTAATTTAGGCTTAATCTAGGGTTAACACAGATAAGAAACTCCATTAACACGTGTACGCTGATGCATTTTGCATTGTTGTGTTGCTGTTTTCGGTAGGTACAGTGTGGGTGTGCACTTGGCGACCGATTATTATTATCTTTTGTTATTGTTTGATGTCTCCGATTATGATTTGAGTGATTCTCAGCCATATTCTCACCAGTACACTAGAACAAATATCCTTCTTGTTTTGCACAAGCCATCAGGCGGTAGTGCATATATGCGGTCACAGACGCATATAACATTATGTTTTCTTGGCGATGGGACAAGAAAGATGGGAAATGTAAATGACAGAACGTTTGTTCATATCTTAGCCTGCATTACGTGATCCTTGTTACTTAGTCTGTGCTTGCCAACGGATGCCGTTAAAACATTTCTTTCTGTGCATATCTTTTAGCTTTTATCATTTGTAGTTGTTCTTATTTCTGTCCAGCTCTTATACTCCCTTTTTATTTTCACGCCGGTGTTTTTGCAGCCTCTGCATACCGCAATCAGTTATTACGAGACGGAGTAGGTATGTGGTAGATGTGGCTTAGGAGTTAACACCCTTGTTTGCTTTTGGGGTATGAAAGGAATATAAAGCAAGCACCAGCGTCTGAAAGACAGCGCACCTTTACTGGCTCGGGCAGAACGAAATCGAAAGTGCACCAAGAACTCTGCCTTAATCTATGCTGAAAGCAAACACAAAGACGGTGATGTGGGACCTTATGACCTGTGGTACACACACGACCGCGTTTGGCTTTAAATCTCTTTGTCAGGGAGCTTTCTAAACGCCATGACAGCTGTGAATGTACAATAAGCAGCCTTTTAGAAAGAGCACCACCCTGTCATGTTCAGAAAGCTGGTTGGTCGGCGAGATTGCTATTGTTTTGTTGAGTTTTTTTACCAATACTCGGCTGTTTTTGGGAAACTGATTGACTGTTGCAACAGGACGTGCAGGTATGATATGCTTTATTTGGTTTTTCTTCTTTTTGACCATGGAAGCTCGTGGCCTTAAACATCACCGGTCAGTGTCATCACAGACAGCTCCCTCGCCCAACGAGAGCTAAGCCTCATCTTCCAGATGTGTATATAGATATATATATAAAGAGAGAGAAATATTTATGAATCTATTTTTTTCCTACTTTGTGATGAGAGCTATTAATAAGAAACAACAGTCTTTTTTGGTGGAACACTGCCATGTTATTCTGAAGTGTGTATTTTCTTGGAAGTAGACTATGAATATTGGTAATACACTAACATAAGAACAGTAATAAATCACCGCAGCACTTTGATCCGAATGTGATCGGTGCGCTCGTCAGTATTGTGATCTACCTCAGCGTCAGGGTACCTCAGTCCAATCTTTAAGTTCCCTTTTTTCTCCCCACATTTTGTAAACTGAAAGTTTTGAACAATTGCGTTTTAATAATAATAATAATGAAAAAGATCTGTTCTGAAGTCTTCGGGTCCATCTGACAAAGAAGAATGGATCTTAAAGTTTCAAAACTGTAAAATAAATGACAGAATGTGTAACTGAGGGTATGAAACCTGAAAGGGCTTCTGAGTGCTCAGACTGATGTCTGGATCAGAGACAAATGACTGAACGTCAAGAAGAATGGCTTAAATTGAAGTATTTTCCAGGAGCAACTGTGCTGTCTGAAGCGTAAGCCTTTACATTTGATAAAAATGCATCCAAATTCAGGAATTACAGTCAGATCAATTTTTTTATTAAGGCCTTTCACAAAACAAAACCAGGTTGATAAAAAAAAAAATACAAAAGGTAATAAAACACTCTTTTTCTTGAGTAAATGTTTGGTAAAAGTGTTTATCGTAATCACACAAAAATCCCAAATTGCTGCGGTTGCAAGGCGTATGTCAGATCAAGACGGAAGGCAGTAGAAGGTCATGTTAGGTGCAGGTGTGTGCGTGCGATGGCTGGTGTGCTTTCATACAGTAATACACGGTTTGTCTGCGGACTGACTGCAAGCTGACCCGCCTCGAACGTGTTACTGTAGACCTGTGTAAATCGTTTTTACCTACTGAAGCAACTCGTCCACACTTATCTGCAAAGAGTAGCAAAGATAGCAGGTGCTGAAGGTGTTTCTATTAGTAAAGGTTAAAGGCTTCTGCTAGATTAGGTCCGCTTTCTGGATTTTTCACCGAGAAGCTGAGTACGATTCTCATGGTTCTTGACTCTGTGAAGGTTGTAGCTAGTCGAGGCCGTTATTTCCTGAACGATAGACTTTCTGCTTAATCTCAGGTGTTTGCTCATTGATGGAGTTCAGGTTGTGTAGCAGTATGATAACTCAGATCACTTTTAACTGTAACACGCCACGCTGTCGATAGACACCTATCTAATGTTCTACAGTGGTTCTTAACTTTTCTTAAGAGTTTGTATTTCGAGGCTTCGTCAGTCGTGCATCAGTATTTAACTACGGAAGCATTAGTCGATCGTGCATTAACTAACACCACACTGTTATAGTCTCTGGTAATTAAGCTGTCTCGCCATCCATTAGGATATCCTGTAACGTAACGCTAGGAAGAATTGAGGTCTTTGCATTAACTTTAGGTCAGGAGTCATAGAACGAGTTTAGGATAGCTGTTGTTTGTAGTGTTGGCATGAAATCTCATCGTGGTCTTCTTTGGGCCCGAAAGCTTTTAGAGTGAACGGAGACTTAAGGTAGGTGCTGTTCTATGTTTGTTTTTTTGATATTAGAATAGACCACAGGCACAGCTATAGCTCCCTAGTCATGTTTAACTCGGGATGAGAACAGAGAATCAGAGCGATGCATGAGAAATCAATGCAAATCATAGGCTGTGAAAACTTCTTTGCACCTTTACCACGGCAGATCCATTCCTACGCAGCTCTCTCGCTTCTCACGGTAGTTCATTTCCAGCGATGTGAAAGCGGAGCGGTCCTCTCCGCTGGATTGTGGGTAGTGTGGGGGGGGACTGAGAGCTGAACTTGTTTTTTTTTGCTAACAACCATGTTGTTTTGATATGTAGGTGAACTGTACTGCTGATCAACATGGATTTGAGCAATAAAAATTCTTTATAGAAATCTCATGTCTGAAGTTCATCTTGTTCATCCTTCCTCTCAAGGACAACTGTACTGTGCATTTTAGCTCCTTAAAGGGACAGTTCACCCAAAATACTGTCATCATTTACTCACTCTCAAGTATTTCCAGACCTGTATGAATGTGTTTGTTCTGAACACAAAGGAAGATATTCTGAAGAATGTGGGAGACGGAGCAGTTCTGGATCATAGTATTTTCTTCTACTGTGGAAGTCAATGGTGCCCAAAACAGCCTGATTACAAACTTTCTTCAGAATATCTTCCTTTGTGTTCAGCAGAACAAACATTCATACAGGTCTGAACATACTTGAGGCTGAGTAAATGATGACAGAACTTCCATTTTTAGGTGAACTGTCCCTTTAAGTCCTTAATTAACACACTTGAACCAACTAATCAAGGTCTTTTGGAACACTACGATGTGTCTGCGCTGACTCCCGCGGCCTCATTCACTATTCCCTACATTACTCCACTAATATGAGCACTGAATGCACCGAGGTGAGACGTGGAAATGCATTTGAGCACGGTGTGAAGGTATTCTTTAGCAGCTTGCTGTTGTGTGTACATCAGTACTACACTCGTTATGGAGGTGCATTATGGGATTGAATAAGTGCACTCAATGTGCACTGTTTCGAACACCACTCTACAATTGTCTGTCCTTGAATAGCGCACTATATAGAGCTGAACGATTAATCAAAACCTAAATCAATCGCAATAATATTGATATTATCACCATAAACATTAGTATTGTAATTTCACAATTATAATCTAAAATAAAAATATCATTTTGTTTTCTGTTACAATGAATTATTATTTTTTTAGTAATAAGCAGTATTACTAAAAATGCATTCTTTTGTATTTTTATATTTTTAAGTAATTATTATTACTACTGTATTTTTTTCCATACTGATATATTATCAAACCTGTGCATCCCTACAAACAAACACAATTTGTTTTAAAGTTAAAATGATCAGAAAAATCACAATTCATTTTTTAATTAAAACTGCAGCCCTAGCAAGGGTATAGGGAGCGATTTTGACGTAGCCCTGGTAATATCCAGAGCTGGTTTGTGTTATATTCTCTGCTAAACGCAGGACATTGTTCCCCGGTCAGACACATGCACTAATCATAATGTGATGGATTTTTCCTTTAATTAAAAAACCTGCATTCATAACATTCCTCAACTGTGCGTATGAACACTGGCTTGAAATGAACAGCATGCAGACGTGATAAAACGATCCGAAAGAAGCTCAAGTTTATTATCAGATGATTGATCACACCGTAAACAGCTTTACTCACGTGATGTGGGTCTTCAGTGAATAAAAACACTGCATCTGCTCTCAGCATTGCTAATGCCACTGATACACAGAAAAGGGTTTGCTTTAATTCACCATTTGAACATTATTAAGTTTGATGTGTGACCAGGCAGGACTTCACGTACTGCCTCCCTCTCCATAAAGAAACAATCAATATATACAGCTCGATGTTCCGTGGTAATATTTACAAATACTCCAAAAAATGTATATATATTTCACTTCAGTGAGGTAGGTCACTTTTAAGGCTGATCATAGAGTAAGCCACAATATCCATGTTATTACAGTCTGTAAATACAGAAGAATGATATTAAATACCTCAAATGTCTATATTCCACATCTTTTAAACCACAAAAGCCTGTTACGAACAGCTAATGTGCACCGGGATAAATGTACAGCATGTATAGTAAGTGAAAACCGATTTCATAAATCTGTGATTTGTAGATAAAGGCAGGATTCAGAATTCAAGACCACCAACATTATATATAAATACAGAGCTTTCAAAACAATTAAAAAGTGCAGCAAAAAGCCCCTTTTTCTCACTTAAATCACAACCCATGGCAGTAAAGACCGAGTACAGAATATGTAAAAATTTCATTTTCATTTTTAAAAATGTAAGGCCTGGAAAAAATGATTTTAGAGCTCTTAAAAGTCACGTGTTCTCCACCCACAAAGCAGCCGCGGGGGACCGAATGACTGACCCCACGGTCCCTTATCTGTTCTTCTTGTCCTGACCGAGTCCGTTTGTTTCCAGACGGAGATGTCGAGTGCTGTATTTACGGATCAGGGCTCCAGGCAGCAGAGCAACACAGGCAATAAGAAGCAGTTTCAACAGCACACTCCAGGAGAACAAGTCGTCCAGAGAGGAGATACGAGACAGCATTGATCCCGTCTGGACGCAGATGAAGTTATATGGCATCAGGCCTGGAAGAAAAAACAAGATGCTTCAAATGACTGCTACAAATATTAAGAGAACCGTTCTGAAATATCCTCTACTGTGTTTACCAATGAAGACAGCCATGAAGAAGAGAGTGACGGGAATATTCAGTATCGGGGAGGTCATGTTTAAGAACCAGTTTGGACTCATGGGAAAGAATCTCAGGAACAGCAGGAAAAAGAACAAGCTGCCTCTGTTTTCTTCAACCTGGGCAAACAGTTACAATTAGACAAGCTATGAACAAAATCAAGCAATGATACTTTTTGTGTTGCACTTCCAGACATTTTAACTTGATTAGAGATCGACTGATATATCGGTTTACCGATATTTTTCCCGATATTTAAGCATTTTACCATTATTGGATATCGTTTTTTTCAAAACCGATATATATATATTTTTGTCACATACACAATTACAGAATTATAACCAGCAGTGAAATGTGTTCTCTGTATTTGACCCATCCAAGTGCACACACACACACACACACACCTGGAGCAGTGGACACACACACACACACACTGGAGCAGTGGACACACACACACACACACACACACACACACACACACCTGGAGCAGTGGACACACACACACACACACACACACACACACACACACACACACACACCTGGAGCAGTGGACACACACACACACACACACACGCACACACCTGGAGCAGTGGACACACACACACACACACCTGGAGCAGTGGACACACACCTGGAGCAGTGGACACACACACACACACACACACCGCATGTAACTTTATACAAGATTCACTCGTTTGAAACACGCTGAATTATATTAACATTTACTATAGAACCATTATTTCACCAATAAACATCTAAATAAATACATCTCTATCTAAATTAATGATTTATTATCTCCACAAGCGATCAGTTTGAGTATAGTTCTGTGTAAATAGATAAACCGCTGTCAGCAGTTTTCATAATTTAGACAAAAACATTTTAATAATTCTGATAAAACAGTTAAGAAATGCAATAAAATACGATGTTTTGTTTGTTATAGCTTATTTCAATATTCCAGAGAATATTATTCAGTGAATTATTCTTCACTCTTTAGTCTATTAAACAGATTATAAACCTAAAACTGTAGATTAAAATGAATTTATATGACTTCTGTCCTTTATTTTCTCCATTTGAAAACATTAGACATTATTTTGCTTATTGTTAATATCAGTGTTGCTGATGATGCTTTTTATAAATACAATGTTTTTATTGTTGTAATTTGAAGATTAAATTTTACATGAAAATGTTAATTTTCAACAGTTTGTTGTTGTTAAGACGACTGAAAGAAGGAAAAACCAAAGAGAAGAATGGACTTCACTCTGTACTTTATAACAGTTAATAAATATCGGTTCTGCGTATCGGTTATCGGTACATAAACGTACAAATAATCAGTATCGGTTATAAAAAATCTATATCGGTCGATCACTAAACTCAATGTACCTTCTTTTGGAGCATGGCCACCTTGTCAGGGAAGAGTCTCACGATGTGGTGTTTGCCGAACGCCTGGGACAGGAGGAAACAGAGAGTGGCGCCCACCGTGGTGAGGACACAGGCGAGGAGAAGACCA
The DNA here is from genome assembly GCA_027564155.1 of Gymnocypris eckloni scoliostomus. Lineage (NCBI taxonomy): Eukaryota > Metazoa > Chordata > Actinopteri > Cypriniformes > Cyprinidae > Gymnocypris > Gymnocypris eckloni. Next base: position 27,354,158 of record CM050425.1, read on the forward strand.
TAGCACGTCCCAAACAAGGCCCCGGCCAAGATGTTCTGGGGGGGGCGTGAGAGCAGAGTAAATATAGGTGCATGGTGTACATGATGCTCCTGCTAATACGCCATTTACCAACACTACGAAATACATAAACCTCTAGAGCAGCTTATTATAAATTAATATATATATGTGAGAATTTATGAACAGTTCCTCCCTTTGTGTACGGGGTCTATTTGATCCATGTATTTTTGTATAAATCATTGATCAAATATAAAAAAAAAATATAGTGCCAGTTTGCATACGGAGGTGCAAATAAATACAACCAAGTATAAATAGTATCTAACTTTGTGTACATTTACATTTAATAATTCAGCTTTTATCTAAAGCGACTTACGAATGAGGACAATGAAACAAACTAAAGAGCAACAATATGTAAGTGCTGAGACAAGTTTTCTTTTGTTATAACAAGATGAATGCAGATAGAATAGAAATTGAATAGAGCGTGCTAGTGTTTATGGAAGAGATGTATTAGTAAACCGCCTCTTCCTTTTATGTTATGTCTGGATCTCAAACCCTTGTAAGGGGAAATGGGATTTCTATGGAGTGAAAACATCAAATGCACACGAGAGATCCACACACAATCCAAGCAAAGGCAAGTGCATTATTGTTTCTGTGCTCACAGAATGATCCTCAAATACTAATATACAAATAATTATTTCATGCACAACACATCGCGAGTCCTTTGAATTAGTATTCTGCCTTAAGAATGTCTATAAACAGGTGCTTTTGAGACTCACTCCATAGGTAAAGTGTACAGATAGGCTTGTGCTCATTTGTGAGTTAATGACAGTCTCAAAAGAATCCACAAATACTTCATTCAGACTCGCGATGTGTTGTGCATGAAATAAGGGGTACAACAGTATTTGAGGATCATTCTGTGAGCACAGAAACAATAATGCACTTGCCTTTGCTTGGATTGCGTGTGGATCTCTCGTGTGCATTTGTGGGAGGATTTGATCATGTTTTCACTCCATAGATTTATCACACTTCTGCAACAGCCAAGAAACAAATATTGTTTCACAAGTGTTGATTTTGGTGAATCGCATTGAAACCATTGAGGGTCAAAATGATCATAGACATCCACATTTGTACAGCCTTTTCATTGTTGATAACTTGCACATTTGTGAACCTACACGAGGAAAAGGACACAATTTGAAGAATAAATCAAATAGTTTACCCACTGTTTCAAGCAGTTGACCTGCATTGAAGTGCACTGCTTATATACTCACTAAGAAAGAGGAGCCGGGTATAGCAAAAGTCTGCTTGTAGAGGTAGGCACTGCAGAAGAGTACCAACACATACCCTGTGTGCTCCGTCTTATAAACCTGCAACAGCTCTGCCATCTCTTTCAGCTCGTCCAGGTCTGATGGGAACTTCAGCCTGGGACAGAATCAAGTCACGTGACAGGGTGGACACTGGTAAACTTCACAGTATCTCTTGTGATTATGCATCTAGTTCAAGGTCACTATGTGATAGTTCAAGAATCACTCTTTTACCAGGTTTAAACCTATTAAACCAACTCATCAGAGATCAGAAAAACATCTTCAAATGTAAATAATGTAAAAGACCGAGCGTCTCTAATATGAATATTAGGTAACGTTAGGGATGTTCAAGAATAAACATATGTAAACAACAGATCTAATTTCACTGCTAAAGGACAAATGACAGCTGGAGACAAGGACGAGATAGAGAGCATCTGTGTCGGAAATGCTTCACACAAACATCCTCAAAATATTTTGTACATGACTGAAAAATCCGCCGTGAGAGCTGCATATAGCGAAAGACAGACGGCGGTTATTATCAGACATGTAAGAGAAGCACACACCTGGAGGCTGAAGTCTCCATTTTACTCGGGTTGTCCTCCTCATCGTCAGTTTTTCTCGTCTCTCCTTTGTGCTCTTGCTTAGGCAGCCGAGGTACAGGGGGGAGGTAAGAGGACAGTAAATAAAGGTAAAAAGTAGCCGTCAATATCACAGCGATCAGACCAACGAGCGAACGCATGACGGAGTAACTGACGTAGAGGGCGCAGAAACACTTCCGCAAATTACGAAACCTACGTAAGTGTGTTCATATGAATCAATGTGTGCTGCCGTTCAAAGCCGCTGATTGGTAGGATTGTGGCCACGTGATCTATTTCATATTCATAAGCTAGACACGTTGATTTGACCGTTTTCCAAACAGAACAATTATCAACATTTGGAGTATAATAAAACAGAATCAGGAAAATTCAAATGATATATTGAACTATTAACAATATTTAATTATCTTAAAAGCCTACTACAGTATTGTTTAAAGTCGTTAATAAAACGAAAAGGTAAAATACATTAGAAATAAACAATTCCACTCAAAATTATATTTAGTGTGCTCTTTTAAAACAAAACCAAAATCCAAAAATTGTTAATTACAATTGTCTTTCGCCAAATCGGATAAACAGACTACTGGGTAGAACTTATATTTACTTCATTAATATTCATGAGCTTCGCTTCCGGGAATGGAAGCGCTGAGGTAACCAGATGTTACTTAAATAACTTGAGCTTTTTTATCAAAGCAATGTTTTATACTCTTAGTGAAAGTCATGGAAGACACGTAGGACGTGTGACGTGTGATAGTTTGCTGGTGGTCCAAAGTCCAGTAGTTCCTTCAACTCTCAACAACACCGTTCAAACTCAACACAATGGCCCGATATGAACTTGTTAAACGATCTGTTGCTCTGATCACTCTTACCAACCCACCAGTCAACGCCTTAAGGTGAGTGAAGACCTGCTTGATACTAAAACAGAATAATATTATCCTTCTGTGTTTGTTAAAAACTACAGTAATGCATACAATCTTGCATTTTCTATATTATTATGTTTCTTAATGCACTGCTTTTGTATTAAACTTGTTATAAATGCTAATATTTTATACACATGATCTTGTCTAGTGCATTGTTCTAAAAGTTAATGAACAATAACATCTGTTTTCTGCTTAGTTCTGCAGTGCGTCATGCCATTGCAAACAGCATGGAGCGTGCCCTGAATGACCCAAAGGTCACGGCAGTGGTCATCTACGGAGACAATGGAAGGTTTTGTGGAGGTTAGAATATTAACGATAAACATCCACCATAAGGTTTTTTTTTTAGGTTGAAGACTATAATGAAATCTTTCAGAGAAATGCTTCGTCTGGCTGATTTATGTAAAGGCTGAATATGACTTTTAATTCTTAAAACACTTGTAAATAGTTGCAGAGAAAAACAACTGAGGATCACACGCAACCACGCTTTAAAGTTGTTCCAACAAACCCATGCAGAAATATCCGTCTCGCAGTGTATTCAAGCCTTAAGAAGACCGTCTTCTAATATCTACTGATGCTGTGTTCTCCTGCAGGTGCAGACATCCGTGAGTTTGCTGGACCTTTAACAGGACCTCCGCTGGTACCCGTGTTGGATGCCATAGAGGCAGGAGAGAAACCTGTGGTTGCTGCTATAGAGGGGGTGGCTCTAGGTGGGGGCTTTGAGTTAGCCCTAGTCTGTCACTATCGTATTGCACACTTTAAGGTAAACCATTCTGTACTGCTGTTTAATCTTGTGCACATGCATACTGAACTAGCTTCAATATTGTGCAACGCTGTCTAGTGTCTCCTAGTCAATCGGTTGAACTTTGATATCAATATTTGAAGTTTATCAGAGAAGGGAAAGGTTGTTGTTTTGAGTATGTATTACGTGTCCCAGGCACGTCTTGGACTTCCAGAGGTGACTTTGGGCCTCCTTCCAGCTGCAGGGGGAACTCAGCGTCTTCCCAGGCTCATTGGTGTTCCTGCTGCCCTAGAACTGATCACCACTGGTAAATCATACTTAGCCTAGCACACACAATCCCCCGACCGATTCCAGCCCAAACACATGCGCTCTCTGCAGCCCTCCATCAACAACATAACAGTCATGTCATGTGGAGAGCGTAAGAAAAACTGATTCAGTCCCCAATTATTTATTTATAACTGCCGTTGCTTGCTAATTCAAAAGAGATTGCATAATTAATTAAATCGTTTTTCAAATTGGCAAGTGCTAAATCTAATTCCATAAGGTACATTATGATAAAAAAAAAATTATGCACAAGATAACTACATTTTATTCAGTAATTAATAAAACTTTGCCACTAGGTGTCAGCATTGCATGCTGTTTTTGATTGATTTGCCTTCGGGCTTACAGCAATAGTTATATTCCAAACATGTTCTGATGTTTTTTCTGTACATTTCAAATTTTGACCACATATTTAATGTATTGTTTTTTTTGAGCATGCATAAACAGTCTTTTTGAAAATTGTATTTGTTTTCTTCAAGTAACAAGATTGAAACGCTGTGAGCATGAGTCATTTATTATAATTTCTGAGCGAACTAATCCTTTAACAAATGACCAATCAGATTTCAGTTGTTTTATGTTTATGATGGGATTTTTCTCACCTATTATCATCATATATTAAGCAGAAAAGTAAAGCACCCCTCATTCTCTCACATTATTGTGTGATATTGCAGGGCGGCATATCTCCGCACAGGAGGCTCTGAAGCTGGGCATCGTTGACCAGGTCACGGAGCAGGACGCTTGTGAGGTGGCTGTGGAGTTTGCCCTGAGAGCTGCAGGTATGTCAGAAATACAGATATTAAAAGCCTAAGTCAAGGGAAGCTTTGTCAGGGGACATACCAGATACATCTTCTGTCGCAGCGATGGAATTAATGTTTCATATCCTTGTCAACCACTTTCATTCGTTTGATCTATTTTTCAAGAACCGAAAAGGAACAAACATTATCAGAATATTAATCATGACCCCTCTTGGTATTGGAGAATGATTTGAACAAACTAGATTTTCTTTTTTATAGTAATAGGTCAAGTTCTTGAAGATTTAATTCCCTGTTATGATAAAATGGTCTTTATATCACATCAAACCGGTTCAAAACATGCAAAATGCTAATGATTTTACTCAGAGACTCGTTGATTGTCTTTTTAAAACTGGTCAAGTGGAGTCAAAAATAATTGTGTATACTGTCGCTTGAGGGTCTGAAAAAGTGATTAGAGACTCTCTGCAGCTTCTGGAAAATGAATACCAATCCTTCACCTTCTGCTTGACCCCATTTCCTCCAGTAATGAAAAATCATATGAGAGCAATTAAATCATTGCACTCTCTTGAAATACTTCTGTCAATGTATTCCGCTTTTCTAGGGCTACAGTAACTGTACTCTACAGACCACAGATCCCTGGTGATGTGACACTCTTAGGGACAGATCAGGGCTCATCTAGAGTCAGGATAAGCTCTGGAGGGAGATTAAAGATGGGCCACAACTAATGCTCTCACTGTAGATCAACCCGCTCAAATCAGCACGACAGCCAACTAAATGGACAATAAATAAAATGGACTAAATAGACAACAGCCAAAGGTGCCTAAATTACTGACTAATGGTAAATACCTATAGTAAATGGTTTAAAATGGTCAGATCTGTGGTTGATTCCACCTCAAAATGTGAATATGTTTGAAGAGAATGATCCTGGATGTTAAATCTCATGAATGTGATAGATCATGTTCAACAGTAGAGGTCAAACTGATTTTCTGCATTGAAAGAGCTGAGCGGAGACCTCTCTCTCTCCCTTGATGCACACAGTGCTGTTCACAGGTTTGGGGTCATTAAGATTTTAATTGTAACATCTGTTAAAAAGTATCACACTTTTCACAAAATGATAAGCTGTAACATATTCATATTAGGTGGCCTTAACAACTATGCACTTACCTTTTTAATTAATCAATTGATATAGTTGTGTACATACTGTACATGTTTTTACATTTTACTTATATTAAAAAAATACCTACATGTAATTACATCTGTAATCAATTTCTAAGTGCATTTGTGACCCTGGACCACAAAACCAGTCTTAAGTGTCAATTTTTCGATATTGAGATTTAGGCATCATCTGAAAGCTGAATAAATAATATTTCCATTGATGTATGGTTTGTTATGATAGGACGATATTTGAAAATCTGGAATCTGAGGGTGCAAAAAAATCTAAATATTGAGAAAGTCATCTTTAAAGTTGTTCAAATGAAGTTCTTAGTTATGCATAGTACTGATAATAAATGAAATTTTGATATTGTGATAACGACCCGGGCAGTCACAAGGAGGTGCACAAAAACTGGAGCGAAGTTGGCGTCCAAAAAGATGTTTATTTAGAGCAGATGTGCAAATAAATAGGTTTGAGATCTTAAAACACAGATTGATTTAAAAACAGTATAAACTGCTAAGTACTAAGAACAGTACTAACTCCCCTCCAATTCACTGAGGCTAGAGTTTTACATGCTTCACAGCACAATCTCATTCACAATCTCTTTATCCGTCCCTCTTCCTAATAGTAGTGACGGCCATCTTAAATACACAGTTTCCCGCTCTCCCAAATTGGAACATACCATTTCTATAATATAAAATAAACTGTTGACTTACCCATGAGATTTAGAAACAAGAGTCTAAATAAATAAATACAAATAATAATGCAAATCAAAATGAGTAAATCAAAACACTTACACAAACATTTACAATACACCTGCTAAAATTAGCACTCTCTAGAGTACACTTACTGCCACGCCCACTCGGCTGGATCAGAAATTCATTCAAGTAGGCCCAACTCGAACACAGTAAAGCAGTGATGGAAGGCAAATAAGGTCTCTGCATCACAGATATATTTACGGTAGGATATTCACTAAATATATTCATGGAACATGATCTTAATATCCTAATGATTTTTGGCATAAAAGAAAACTGTATCATTTTGACCCATACAGTGTATTTTTGGCTATTTCTACAAATATACCCCAGCAACTTAACACTGCTTTTGTGCTCCAGGGTCACATATATAATTACACTATTGACCCTATATAATTACACTATTGGTGATCACAAGCTTACTGAATCAAGTTTAGTGAAAACTCTGAAATGTAGAGAATTAACTCATTCTTATCAATATACATTATATTGACTTCTCAAGACACAATTACCCTCACCTCAATAGCAGCAGAAGTGTTCTGCAATACAATACAAACACAATAAGTACATTCACTTATTTTCTGATGCAAGTACATTAAGAGCAGCTAATATAAAGAGGGACCGCAGCAACTGTTTTCATCATAAGACAATAGAAATAAAGGTTTCTTGAGCGCCAAACACCGTGACACTGAAGACTGGAGTAATAGCTGATGAAAATTCAGCTTTACCATCAAACGAGTAAATTACATTTGAAAATATATTAAAATAAAATCAGTTGTTTTAATTTGTAATAATATTTAACAAAATAACAGTATTTTTTTTCAAATAAATGCAGCTTTAATCTCAAAAACATAAAAAAATGTATGCTTCATAATTTACTAGTCGATAGTTTTATTTTGTATGATTGCTTTTGAGTCAGTTGCGCAATTCATAATGCTTCATGAGATGAGTCGTTAATTTACTTGTAAAATAATGTGTTTTTACTGATTACCAATTATTGATTTATTTGCCACAAATCAAATGTTGTCATGCAATGTAGCTCTTTACTTACAGAATGTGTTTAAAATCACGTATCCCAATGAATGGGAAAAATACTTACGTAACCAGAATGATGTGTTTGTTTTATTTTATTAATTTACTTATTTAACAGGGATCCATGTAAAAAGTAATCAAAAGCAGCACACTCATACTCATAAATACTTTCTGTAGAATCTCACCCTCATAGCTACAGAGATTTATCTTGTTTTCCAGTCGCAGAAACATCTGGTAAAGCACCTATCAGGATCTGACCCAGCCCTACAGTACTCAATAAACCCCAGCATTAGTGAATCAAGCCCTGCACACCGCATCAGAGAGGAACCACAGATACACACAGCACAGCACGCTAGACACCAGACTGAACGCCATATGAAAGGATTACTCACAGCCATTGTACAGTGAAAATACCACCTGATAATTCAAGGGTGATCACGAGCTTAGTGAATCAAGTTTAGTGAAAACTCTGAAATGTAGAGAATTAACACATTCTTATCAATATACATTATATTGACTTCTCAAGACACAACTGTTGGTTTTTGGTTCTGCTTGCCCTTTAAGGCTCATCAGTGTGACCCAGATTCCACGAGGAAGATGAATCTAATGCAGTATATTGAATCAAGTACCGCCCTGCATAATCATTTTAACATAATCACGTGATCAATGCAGAAACATGGCGTTGGTTTGTTGTGTGAATGGGTCTACACCAGACAGAACTGGACTCAAGTCAGATCTAGTGTTTGTTTCGGTCACACTGCTTTGAGTGCCACTTAGAGTACACGGTCAGACTTTGATGAATTCAACATGTTTTAGCAAGTGATTTGGATGTTTTTTTTTTTTACCTTTATTTTACCAGGAAATAATCCCATTGAGATTCAAAATCTCTTTTTCAAGGGAGTCCTGGCCAAGACAGCAGAATAAAGTTCCATATTAAAAAACATATACAGTAACAAGAACAACACAAAAAAAGACATTTGGCAATTCAACATCATCTCAACATAATTATCAGCAACGCTCAGTAAGACCACATGTGCATTTAGTACTCAGATAGTCCTTTATCCTAATTTTAAACTGTGTCATTGTTGGTAAATAGTCTAATTTTAGATGATTCTGCAATTTATACCAAGATAAAGGTGCAAAAACTTTAAAAGCACTTTCACCAAAGACAGTTCTCGTTCGTGGCATGTCATACATGATTTGCCCATATGATCGAAGATTACATTTGCTGGTAGTGACTTTAAGAGTCAGAAGAGAACATAGATAAGAAGGCAATTTGTACAGTATAGCCTTAAAAAGACAAATATACCAGTGCTCTAGCCTGCGATTGTGCAAAGACAGCCAACCAACACTCTCATACAAGCTACAATGATGAGTACGAAAACTAGACTTAATTACAAATCTTAATGATGATTTATTTGCATGCATGTATACTAAGAAGTATATTAATAAGGATTAGCATGATGATTTTGGAATATTGTTAACAGTTTCATTGTCTTTGTGTAGATCACTGCTACTTTCCATTGTTAATCTGTGATCTGTAAGCCAATCAGGAACATGCATTAGTCACTGGAAAGCCACTCAGCTTGTGTATCATCGCATTATATTTTGACATCATGTTTGGTATGTTTTTTTTTAACAGCCAAACCGTTGTCTTCCCGAAGAGTGAGCATGCTGACCACACCCTGCCCTCCAGATCTGGACGCGCTCTTAGAAGCGGTCACCATGCAGGTTAAAAAGAAGGCTCGGGGAGCGATGGCACCTTTGGCTTGTATTCAGGCGGTGCGGGCAGCTGCTACAATGCCTTACAGCAAGGGAATAAAGCGGGAGAGCGAATTGATGGCCACTCTTTTCAACTCCGGCCAGGCCCGGGCTCTTCAGTACTGTTTCTTTGCTCAGAGGACTGCTGGGAAATGGACTCTACCCAGTGGAGCGCAATGGAACAACAGCAATCCCAGAGAGATCCGGAGCGCAGCCGTCATAGGTATCAAAAGACCATCTCGTTATGTGCATGAACAAGACCTGGGAATGGTACCAGGGTTATTATTGTTAACTAAAACCAGTAAAAACTTGGCCTTGGCAACTGACTGCAATAAGTTGAAGTACTAAAATTACAAATGAGGAAAGACGGAACAAAAGCACACACATCAATGGCACAAAATGCTTAAAATTGGGTTCTCGGCAAAGAAAATAATGCAAAAATAAACAAACGTCATAGGCTCCAGAAAGGTCACGTGACTCTTGAGTATAAATGCATGTTTGAAATGTTTTTTATTGTGTAACAAAGAGCCTGTTAGATCTAAATGTTGCCTTGTGTGAAGCCCAGTATTAAATAGTTTTGCGATTTTGGAGTCTATGGTTTGCCGACTTTCTTTTTTTAAATTACTAAATGGAAATTTAAAAGCTAAAACTAAATTAAACTTTAAAATAAATAAATTAATGAAACCTAAATAATATTGAAATAATAATAATACATAACAAATTAACTAAACGCATTCACAACAAAAATTAATAAATGAAAATATAAAAATTAAAGCCAATCAAAAATATTAGTATATACGAATACAAAATAACACTGCATCGTAGAGGGATTGGCAGAAATATGAAAGATTCTGTCATCATTTTCTCAACTTCATAATGTTCCATACCTGCAGGACTTACTTTCTTCAGTTGACCGTAAAAGAAGATGATTTGAGGAACAACATTGGACCCATTGTATGGACAAAATCAGACTAAATATCTTTTTACATTTCAGATTTATTTAACCAAAAAGAACTTTAAAGCATACATTTGATCAGTGTGCCCTGTTAATGGAAACCATTGATAAATAGTTGATTTAAAAAAAACACAATTTTCCTATTACTGTTCTGCATTTTCATCTTGGACGGCTTTATACACACTTCGTGGTTGTTCGTGTGCTAATGTCGTTTTTCAGCAGTGTTGAAAACATCTGTTTGTTTGAGGCAAGCAGAGATGTATGTTTATCACAGAGGAAGGATGCTGGCACTGTGCAAACCATCATGCATAGAATTCTGCCACAGTGTTGTGCTCTGCTCAGTTTAATTAACAAGTCTAATTGTGCCTATGTTGTTTTAAATTGGCGGTTTTGTACTCACTGTCTATTTGTCACTCTTGTAGGTCTGGGCACTATGGGAAGGGGCATCGTTGTGTCTCTGGCACGCGTGGGAATCTCTGTCATTGCTGTAGAGTCAGAAAAGAAACTCTTGGAGACTGGCAAGCAGATGGTGATTGGCATGCTGGAGAGAGATGCCAAAAGACAGGGAGTGACTGCCTCTCTCAATCTCCCAAAGTTCACCCTCAGCTTACAGGACCTGAAGGATGTGGACATTGTTATTGAAGCCGTCTTTGAAGACATGGCACTTAAGAAGCATGTTTTCCAAGAATTGTCCAAGGTTTGTAGACCAGCCACTCTACTCTGCAGCAACACCTCTGGTCTGGATGTGGATGCGCTGGCTGGTGTGACGGATAGAGCGCACCTGGTGGTTGGGATGCACTTCTTCTCACCTGCACATGTCATGAAGCTAGGCCTCGTTCCTCAAGTGAAACCATCGCTACAGCAATGAGCCTTGGGAAGAGGATGGGGAAAGTAAGTGTCGCTGTTGGAAACTGCCCTGGTTTTGTTGGGAACCGCATGCTAAAAGCCTTACCTGGATCAAGCCACCTTCATGCTGGAGGAGGGCGCCACACCTGAACAAATCGACAAGGCTCTGGAGGACTTTGGTTTTGCGATGGGTGTCTTTAGGATGTCTGATCTTGCAGGCCTTGATGTTGGTTGGAGAGTCAGGAAGGAATCTGGGTTGACCGGTCCTGACATTGACCCAAAAAATCCCCCACGCAGGCGCCAAGGACGTAGGTACTGTCCCATCCCAGACATGGTCTGTGAGCAAGGCAGGTTCGGCCAGAAGACAGGTCGTGGTTGGTACATGTACGACAAACCTGGAGGCACAAACGCAAAGTCCGACCCACTCATCCAGAACCTCCTTGAGATGTACAGGAGCAGGTACGGCATTCAACCGCGCAATATCTCAGATCAAGAAATAATTGAAAGATGCCTTTTCTCCCTGGCCAACGAGGGTTTCCGTATTCTGGAAGATGGCATAGCTGCCCGACCCGAGGATATTGACGTCATCTATCTGTTCGGTTACGGCTTTCCACGGCATCGAGGTGGGCCCATGTTCTACGCCAGCATGGTGGGCCTGGAAAGAGTGCTGGAGAGGTTGGAGCATTATCACCAAGCCCATCCTGATGTGCCTCATTTGGAGCCCAGTCCTCTTTTGAAGACACTTGTGGCTTGTGGCAGTCCTCCTGTTCAGAAATGGAGAGAGCATATCAAAACAATGCACAGCCATCTCTGAAAGCACAACATGCCAAATGTGTTCATTTTAAAACCCTGCTGAAAGCTGTTATTAATAAAGAATTAATAACCCTTAACCCTGTCTCGTCGGCTCTCATTAAGAGGTTTTAATTTCCTGTGTTAGCATTTCTTAGAAGCAGATGTCTTTAGTTTGGGCAGAAATCCAAACTAATGAACTTGTTTAATTTTTGCACAGCTTTGGTCTCATGCTTCTTTGGTGTTTCGTTTACCCTGCTGTAAACATGCATTAGAAAAGTGGCTTTTATCTTTAAAGTTCGTGGATGAGAGGATTATCAGGCGCTTGCAGCCGTCCATAAACATTCACAACAACTTACTTTCTGAGTACACTACTAATCAAAAGTTTGAGGAAGTTAGATTTAACGATGTTTTGAAAGAGGTCTCTTATGCGCATTGAGACTTCATTTATTGGATCAAAAATACAGAAAAAATATTTAAAATAACTGTTTTAGATTTCAATATATTTTATATTATTTATTTCTGTGATGCAAAGCTGAAGTTTCTGCAGCTATTATCAGTTATAAGTGTCACATGATTTTCAGAAATCATTCCATGCTGATTTGATGCTCAAGAAACATTTATTATTATTATCAATGTTATGAATAGTTGTGCTGCTTAATATTTTTGTTAGTGCTGTCAAACGATTAATTGCATCCAAAATAGTTTTTCCCCCCATAATATATGTATGTGTACTGTGTGTATATATATATATATATATTAGTGGTGGGCCGTTATCGGCGTTAACGTGCTGCGTTAACGTGAGACTCTTATCGGCGATAAAAAAAAATATCGCCGTTAATCTATTCTCAAAGTTGGGTTGGGAGCTGGGTCTATACTACGCAAGCTATGATGACTTTCACCCTGATATTTTAGCGGATGTATACCTAGCGAATTGCACTGTAGGCGAGCAGTCTTGAACTAGAGGCTCGCAGTCCGTGATGGACAGATTGTTAACGGCTGGTCTATGTGGTAATACAATCGGGCAGGACATCCAAACACTCACCTATCATTCATCAACCTCAAATATGGCTTTTCATCTGAAAGATGTATGTAGTAGCAACTTTACATGGCCGCTCAATATGATGTTAACTAGAGAAATGTGCGCTATTGAAGTGTTTGTGTGGAAGCGCGTTTGCTGCAAGACAGGCTCCGGTGCGCTCACTTGCTCTTAAAATCTCCGTCATTTTTGGTCATACAGATAAAAGAAGCCTAATACATCTTTCGAATCTGTAAAGACTCTACGTTTATTTGTGTGCACTCAGAATTGAGCGAGAAACTTCGAAACTCCGTCTTTGAAAAATATATCTATAGAGAGTGAAATGTCAAAAAAATAAAAATAGAAGACGTGTGTGTTAGCATGGATGATTTACATGAAATTTAATCTGTGCAACACTGTGCATAAGATGGCTTTCAGTTCAATATAATAACAAAAAACGACATTTTGGGTTTTTATTCAACTAATAAGGTGGGCATGCTGTGATCTGTACTATATTTTTACTGTAATTGACAGTTATCGGCAAAAACAAAAAAACAACAACACGGGAGTGGGAGGGAATGGGAGTCATTCTTCCGGGAGTGGAGCAGGATTTTCCTCCAGTTTTTCGTGGGATTGGGTCGGGAAGAGATTAAAGTTTGTGATGCATTTTGGAAACAGGAGATGAGCCCTGGTCTAATCGCCACCTGGCTTGAGAAACCCGTTCTCAAAGACTTACTTTTAGCCATTATTTGGGTAGCACACATATTCTGAATGCCTTCGGCAGAATTCAAATGAGCCATTTTAATCTAGATTAATCTAGATTAATTCCAAAATTAATTAGATTAATCTAGATTAAAAATTAATCTATGCCCACCTCTAATATATATACACACAAATACACACACATACTGTATATATTTTTAAAATATTTACATGTATATATTTATATTCATATAATTTATATTATATATGAATATATTTAATACATAAACATAACAAATGTATATTGAATATATACATGCATGGGTGTGTATTTATATATACATAATAAATATACACAGTACACACATACTATGTAAAGAAAACTTTTATTTTGGATGAGATTAATTGTGATTAATCGTTTGTCAGCACTTATTTTTGTCCAAACTTTGATACTTAGTTTTCATGATTTTCAATGAAGGTCAAAATAACAGTTTTTTTTTTGTGACATAAATATTTTATAAATGATTTTAACGGTCACTTTTTGATCAATTTCATACATTCCTACTAAATAAAAGTATTTTATTGTAATTTTTGACTGACTCCAGAGTTACGAACAGTAGTGTATACATGATGAATTACCTGTTAATTATGTTTTTGATCATTTCTATGGCTGTGCGTTCGGTTTGAGGAAAACGTTTTAATTAATTTGGCTTTGAGGATCTGTGTGGAATAGCTGGTCTGTGAGGGGCCGTGTGTATGATGGGATTTGTGCTTTGCTGCAAGGGATAAGTTAATTGCTATTACTTCTGTGCTGCTACCCAAATATGTTTGAGGCTGTTTAATTAAACCACACTAAACCGTGTGTTCACCTCTCTGAACTATGACCAAAGAGGGTGTAGAAATCAAACTATGAAGACCAAATTATTTCTACATATACATACAGAGATCAGAATTTGCATCAGTACTTAGATTCACTAATATATTATTAACCTGTTTAATCCCAAAATTTTTCCCAGACATGAACATATCCAAATAATGTGTCATTAGTAACCCTTTGAAATAATCTATATTAATATTTTATTTTTTTAAGTGTGTGAAAAATTGTGTTTTACAGTTGTGACTGGTGGGATAATGTGTGTACTGAAATAACTTATTTCTGCAGTCATAAAAATGGTTATATATCTTATTTTAAACAGTTTGATCACATTCTAGGGTTACTAGTATGCATAAAAAACCCTTATGCAACACTATATTTCACTTTTTTTGTCAGATATAACATCAAATTTGTATATTAGTGCTACCAGTATATTGTAACTTAGTGCAGTATTTTGTCATTGCAACATTTTAGTGTAATTTTCACTAACTGTAACTGGATTTATATAGTTTACCTAAATTCACTATTGTGAC
Organism: Gymnocypris eckloni scoliostomus; assembly: GCA_027564155.1. NCBI lineage: Eukaryota > Metazoa > Chordata > Actinopteri > Cypriniformes > Cyprinidae > Gymnocypris > Gymnocypris eckloni. The sequence goes on from CM050425.1 coordinate 27,369,199, forward strand.
CATCCACATGTTTACTCATTATATGACCACACTCAACAAAACTGAATATATGTGAATTCATAGATTAATACTAGACACCTTAAAGATAATGTGTGGCACAAATCGTTGTCATATCTTTATGTTAACATACTTTACTAGCTTTGATGCAGTTATCATCTTCTCAAGCTACAAACAGGAAATAATCTGCTCTGGTCACGTGACAATTTGCACTAATGTGAAACTGCACATATTTAATGGAACCCTTTATTTTTCCAATATTTGCAGGAAGTGCACTAAAACATCAGTTAGTAAGGTTTTGAGAGCTTTATAAATGAAAACCTTTTTAACGGTCATTTTTAAGGCATTGTTTTAAATGTTCACATACATTGCTGTTTTTAACCACTATAATAATTACCTACCAAGAATAAGTGTATAATAGTATTTTGTATTATTTATATAGTTTTTTTATATCATTGTTAAGAAAAAAATTGTCTAAAGCTCTTTCTTTGTACACCTTACAACTACTATGTAAATGAGAAAGCCTTTGTAATGAGTCTCCGGAGATTATAGCGCCGTCCTCTGGTCACGTGTCGCCGCTGCGTGCGGTATATTATCTGTCCGCGTGCGAGGCGAGGCGAGCGGCTCAGTCCCGCAGCAGCGTCCACCGCGAGCGCACGCGACACCGGGCTCTTGTTTCACACGAGTTTCAGTCTGTGCTGCTTTCATGCGCTGTTTCTCCTCTTTAAATAGCGAACGCGCTCCGGGACCCTTCACACGCACGATTATTCCTCAGTAGAGATCTGGCAGCTACCGTTGTTTTCACTCAGTTCAATTGATATTCCTCTGGAAGTCTATGAAAAGCCACGGATTATCCGCTTCGGGAAGCCGCTTGTCAGTTTAATATGGGAGAATGTCATTCTTCATATTCCGCACGACTACAGGGATCTTAACGCAGATGCTGTGGGAAGTTTAATGCAGATATTGTGTGATGCAGGACATCATCATCAGCTGTAAGTGACAAGGTAAGAAATAATGTGCAGTTCTTATTATTTGAGACTAACACTAACTTCTTCATTTATTTATAATACAGTCGTATTTTACATAACGGCAATGGTAATACTGTAAAATGAAATGTTAAATTAAAACAATATTACATTTGGCATGGACTCTTTCATATAAAGTGTGTCATTAGACTAAAACTTTCCCATCTGTAATGCATGTTAAGTCAGCAGGTGTCTCTTCTTCACTTACAGTGACCATGGCTTACACCGGAGCTCAGAGGGCTTTGAAGAGCGATAAGGTAGATGAAGCTCAAGCTCTGGCTAAAAGCTGTGCTGGCAGGCCGGACTTTCTTCCCTGCGATGGACTGTCCATCTGCGCGACACACAGCCACGGAAAGTGTTTCAAACTGCACTGGTGCTGCCATTTGGGCTGGTGTCACTGTAAGTGGCCAACTTCTGCCGTGCTAAATAATGCATTCGATTCCACTCTGTTCTATTTTAAATGCATCACCTGATAATACAATATGTGCAAAGTACAAAGTATTATTCACGTCACAAAGGACAATAACAAGGGGACGATAATGCAGCTGACAGTATGATTAAAGATCACTGCACAAAGATGTAGCAGAAAGAGATATTCTGCTGTCGATCATCTTGCAGGAAAACATGCACAATATTTCATTTTCTTCACTATTTTTATGAATCTAGGGTTTCAAATATAACCTCTATTTGATAGATACCATGCGCTGTGTGTGTGTATGATGGCACAACCTGTTTTTTCTTACCGTCACAGCTGCTTTGGGAACATTTATGAGCTCGTGCTGTCATCAGAAACTGCTGTCTGGTGTCGCTTGGATGCTTTTTCTGCATTGACTTCATATGTTTTATGAATTTTTTAGTAAGCAAGATGTGTCAGCCATCTCCCCAGAAATATCTCTCCAGTAAATCCAGCTCGAGGGTTCACCTTTATGAGGGTTGACCCCCCCCACTGAACCTATACTCTCCAGTCGTTAGCTTGACACGGCCCCGGATCCACCGGCCATCAGCGGATACACAGTGAAGTGACCGCTCCGCTCCTTTAGCAGGACGTCCCTCTGAATGCGTTCAGCTCCTGCGTGATTGTAAGAGCGTTCGTTGTGTTTAAGGGAGGTAAATGTCAGCGTGTGGCCTTTAGAACGGTGTGAACTGATCAAACCGTATTTAATACCTTATCATGACACTTCCGTCAGGGGAACTGAACTTTATTGTGTTCAGCCGTCAAATAATAAACGAATATTATCCTCAATGGCCCTCAGAGTAGTTTCCACCCACAGATATATATTTTTTTAGATTAAGCTCATTCTTTTCCAGTTTATTTTGGTGTAAAAGCGGAGTTTGTGATTACTTATACAGCACAGAATTGGTACTCTAGTTATGTATTCATTTGATCAATAAAAGCATGTAATACTGGGCCCGTATGCATAAAACTTCTCAGAAATGCACTTAAGAATAGTCTTAAGCTTTGACTTAAGTGTCAAAAAATTCTTAGTAAAAAGTAGGACTTTTCTGAGAGTAGGACTCTTTTATAAAGAAGCTAAAAGCAACCTCAGTGAAGTCTAAGACTGATTCTTAAGTGTTGACTGAGGTGACATTAAGAGTTGTGAACTAAAATTATCACGAATTATTACTGATGCTTTGTTTTCTATTGGTATGTCTCCTCGTTTACAGTTGGAGCAATGATGTGAACATGAGTTCCATCAACGGCTCCATAAACTCCAGGAAGGTCCTCAAATCTTCATAAAATTGGCTTGTTTTTGCAAATATGGTTTGGAAAGTCAATAAACTGCCATATAATAGTGGCCAAAAGTGATGTCCAGCCTAGAAAATTTGACATCTTCACCCTTAGTTAAAAAAATTATAATTGTGCAAGATTTTATAAGCGTATTGCTTGTAGTCTGTTGTTTTATTTGTAATAATTATACAACGAAACATGCCAAATTGTGCGGTTGTAATTTTTGGCCATGCTTTCATGCAAAGAAATTATGAACACATGCAAAAATAAGAGGACCAATGAAATTTATTGCTGCATTTTTTCAATTTTCCAGCCCAAAAATGTAATTACTACTTTCATTTCTGCAGTTACTTACAGCGTTGACTTTTTGAGTGGAAGAGGTTATTCAATTTCTTACTTTGTCAGTTACAATAAAATACGTTTTTGAGCTTGACAATAAAGTTTATATCATTTTATCAACTACATAATCATATTATTATGTAAGTCCATCTAGAGCCGCTTCAGAAGCTTGCCACGGTGCAGCGGATCACCCCCGGTGGCCGTGTATCTGTAACGCGCCGCAGACGCGTGTAGTGTAAACAAGGGGTAAGAGATTTATTCATCATACAGTGTAGATCGCATAATACTGGAGCCAGACTGAAGTCAGTTATGACGTTCTTTGCTAATGTAAATGTTCTTTGCTCGTTTTGAGAAACTAAGGAATTGTAACCGTTTGATTAACTGCTCGTCGCCAAACATTTCAAGAACATTCTTCTTCTCCTGAAAGATTAGCACGTCTCTGTCTCCTCAGCGCCATCACAACTCCTAACCACTTCAGAGACCTCTGGAGATGTCTTAAATAACTGGGAGAGCTTTAAGAAATGTGATAACTTGCTTTATACTTATGTTTGAAACTAGGAGTACATTTCATGAATTCTCAGCACTTAAGACTAAAATGGCTCTTTGAGAAGCTTGATAAATACGGGCCCTGGACTATAGGATGGTGGGAGACACTTAGTGTTTCTTAAATACGTGTATGTCCTTTATCAGTCTGTGCACATTATGACAGCTTTAATCTAGCGTTATTGCAATGGAGACAAAGCATTATGTTTATGCATGCTCGTGATTTATCAGCCAGCACACTTGCCCTGTGATATAACTACTGACTGGTGCGCCATTGTGAGAAGCTCTAATGTACCATAACATTACAAGCACAATATGCTCACCCCATATGTATTGTTTAGTATGCCTGTTCTGTTTAATCATTCATGTCTGGAAATCCTGGATCTTTGATGCATAACTGTGCTAACTGCTATTCACAACCCCACGTGTGTCTCATTATCACCTGGAGCACTCGTTATTTTATGAAATATCTACAGATCGTTCACTTTAGTGGAGAGGTGATCTACTGTTTAAAGATTACCCCAAATAAATTAATGCTATTATTCAGCAAGGATGCATTCAATTGATCAAAAGTGACAGCAAAGGCATTTTTTATTTGATAAAAGATATCTATTCAAATAAATGCTGTTGTTTTTGAGCCTTAAAATATGAAAAAATATTATCATGGCTTTTCACAAAAATATTAAGCAGCAGAACTGTTTTCAACATTATTAATAATAATACGAAATGTTTCTTAAACAATCAGCATATTAGAATAATCAGACTGGCGTAATAATGCTGAAAATCCAGCTTTGCCATCACAGGAATAAATTATATTTTACAATATATTCAAATAGAATACAATGGTTTTCTGTTGTAATATTATTTTACAATGTTATCTTTACTGTATTTTTGATTGGTGAGCATAAGAAAACATCTTACTGACCCCACCGAATGAGTACTGAGATCGATGCCAAAAAACATAAATCCCCTCAATCCTTTCAATCACAATTCTGTTTCCATTGTAGAAATCATCTGTATTGTGTCTTACCTCTTCTTAGGGTGCAATGAGAGCCCCATCGAGGCATCGCTGTGTTATGGTGTACATCGTGATGATTTATTGTTCCACAGCACCACACGTGATCCAGTCGGCTTTGCTCAGCTGTGTTTGTGTTTGACAGTATCCAGTCATACTCTGAGTAAATCCAGGGCTGTGGTGAGAGAGCAGAAGATGTGAGAGTGCCATCTGCGCTTCAGGCTTGTACGTGATGTTATGTGGCCATGTGTGAAACGTAGAGAAGGAAGCCTCCAGCTGTCACACATTGATTTCCTCAAAGAGATCCGGTCCTTTGTCCAACAGATTTATGAAACAAAGAACTGAAAGAAGTCTGTAAATGAATGCCAAATCAAGTGGAGCCTCTATTGTTGATGGCACGTGAGAAAAGTGCGCTGAGTTGAGATAGTCGCCACCCGTGCACTTTGCTTCATTTGCACTTTTCACATGTTTGGAATTTCTTTTGTGTTTCTTTTATTGTCTTTGCTTTTCTCTGCAAGATATGTTTATTAAGTACTACTCATGAATTAATTTCAGAAATCTAAGGGGTTCATGCTTATACACTTAAAAAGGTACAAAGTTGTCACTGGGGTGGTACTCTAAAGTACAAAACCTAAAATCGTTGTACCTTATTTACTCCTAAATGTACACGGTACATATTAACATTTAAAAATACATATTAGAACCCAAATTGTACATATTTAGTTTTGTGCTTTTTAAAAATCTTTTTGTGTTTATCTTTAGGGGCTATTCACACAACACCATTTTTAACTAAAAATATAATTTACTTAATGTGTTTTGGCTGTTTGTTTACACGGCAACAGCATCTCGGGGCCTGAAAATTGAAGCTTTTTTCAAAGTTTCAACGTATTTTAAAGTAATACTGTTATTGTTTGGTATTAACTATACAAGTGTGAATTGATATGCTTGAGTTTCTTTCCAACGTGACAACATCTCCTGGCCTGGCATGTATAATACAGCGTTTTAGTCATTTTGCCGCTTCATGGAAATCTTTGTATTAAAAATACACTGTATTATTATTATATTGTTACATATTTGATTACACTGTCTCAAATACTGGAAAAGCTACTCTCGTGCTGTTTTAAATTGTGGTTTAGTTAGTAGTGTAGATATATTTAGTCAGTTAAAACCTGGCGCAGTCATCTGTTTGCAGAATCAGACATAAGATAGTTGACAGTTGCTGTCTTATACTTTCCTAAGAGTCCCTATAAATCCATTCTGGGAAGTAAATGGGATGGATGGGGTTGCTGTCATATGTTATCTCTGTAGAGCTGACTTCGTTATTATTCAGGGGATGCTTTTGTGAAAGAGAAAGACAGAGATTGAGCATGTGAGAAAGACGGTTAGACAGAGACGAGAGAAGAGAGTTAGTGTCGAAGGCCATGAGAGAATGAGTGGATGTTGATCTGGGCTTTAGATAACTGGAGATTAGTGTTGTTATAGATGTCCTGATCACACCCCGGCTGAATTCTGCCAGATGTGTGGAACGGAAATGAGCTGTATGTCCCTCCTTCTCTGGACTTTTATCAACAAAGGGGAGCATGAGCACCCTCCTGAATCACAAAATGACAGATGGGATGAAAAAAAATCCCCTTTGATCATACTTTTGACATAATGACATTAAAAATAAGGTCACTGTTTGGATTCAAATAAGCAAGTACTTGGGATTTTACGATTGAATGATTATTGCAGTGATTATGTTATGACCCTAACTGATGCAGCGATTAGCGTTTTGTTTCTCAAACAACAATGTTGGAAGACGTACTCCTGCCCATATTCCAAGATGAATCCAGGTGTCAAGATTCATCAGGCTCAAATAATGAAAGATTGGCCACCTCAGAGTCTTGTGCTTGACCCCATTGAAAGTTGAAATGTGCTAGAGTCGATTTTACACTGCCTTTCCCAAAAAAAAATTACAAATATTTATTGGACCATCTTTAGCTTTGATAACATTGTGCATTCATTGTGGCATAGTTTTGAGCATGTTATGCAACACCACACCATTTATTTCCATCAAGAGTTGCAATAATGTTTGGCTGAGGTCTTGTATTGACAATGGAAGAGTCGAATCACTGTAAAGCGGACTTCAACAAAAATGCTGGGTTAAAAACAACCATTTCTGTGTTATTTGGCAACCCAGCTCGGGCTTAATATTGGACAGAATGCATGCTGGGTTGTTTTAACTCAACTGTTGTTTAAAAATTACTATCATTTTATTGTCTTAAAATAGGTTGGAAATTAGAAATCACACACAGAATTACAAGAAGCAACAGTAATAATCAAAAGATGAACATTTATTAATACGCAAGAACACCCATGTACAAAAACATAAGACAAATTGAATTTGTTTTGATTTATACAGCATAGATTACAATATTACATTCATTTAACAAGCATTTTAGAAATACAAAACGTAACATTTAAAAGTAATGTTTTAATTCAAGTGTTTTTAGCCGCTCTCGGTTATCCCCTTCACCAAAATAGAGCTGATTTTGTCGCCGAGCCAGTGATGGGCTGCTTTCAGCGGGAGAACTGCGATCCTCAGACCAAAGCCTTGCGTTTCACTCTTAGCTGAAAGATGACTGATACCATAACCAGCCCATGAACGAACAGTACTGAGATTAGAGAACATATTTAATATCAAAATAAATTAAATTCAGTGCAACGGATAAAATCAGTTTATGTTATTCTTGGCAAATGGTGTTTCCATCATGCGAAACAACTGTTGCTGACACGTTTAGCTGACATCTCATCCCTGTATGTTGTGTTGCATAAAATAAAATTGTTTACAACACAGTAAAGACTATAGAAGAAATAAACATTTATGTCACTGAAGAAGTGCAGTAACTCCACGCTGGGTTGTTTAGTCAGAGGGGGCATAGTTTCAGCTGTCCCTGAGATTGACCCAGCCACTAACCCAACCGCAGGGGAACACTAAAACAACCCAATATATGACCCAACAGGCTTAACCCAACGGCTGGGTAACACTAAAACAACCCAATATGTGACCCAACAGGCTTAACCCAACGGCTGGGTAACACTAAAACAACCCAATATATGACCCAACAGGCTTAACCCAACGGCTGGGTAACACAAAAACAACCCAATATATGACCCAACAGGCTTAACCCAACGGTTGGGTAACACAAAAACAACCCAATATATGACCCAACAGGCTTAACCCAACGGCTGGGTAACACAAAAACAACCCAATATATGACCCAACAGGCTTAACCCAACGGCTGGGTAACACAAAACAACCCAATATATGACCCAACAGGCTTAACCCAACGGCTGGGTAACACTAAAACAACCCAATATATGACCCAACAGGCTTAACCCAACGGCTGGGTAACACAAAAACAACCCAATATATGACCCAACAGGCTTAACCCAACGGCTGGGTAACACAAAAACAACCCAATATGTGACCCAACAGGCTTAACCCAACGGCTGGGTAACACAAAAACAACCCAATATGTGACCCAACAGGCTTAACCCAACGGCTGGGTAACACTAAAACAACCCAATATATGACCCAACAGGCTTAACCCAACGGCTGGGTAACACAAAAACAACCCAATATATGACCCAAACCCAACGGCTGGGTAACACAAAACAACCCAATATATGACCCAACAGGCTTAACCCAACGGCTGGGTAACACTAAAACAACCCAATATATGACCCAACAGGCTTAACCCAACGGCTGGGTAACACAAAACAACCCAATATATGACCCAACAGGCTTAACCCAACGGCTGGGTAACACAAAACAACCCAATATATGACCCAACAGGCTTAACCAACGGCTGGGTAACACAAAAACACCCAATATATGACCCAACAGGCAACAACGGCTGGGTAACACAAAAACAACCCAATATATGACCAAACAGGCTTAACCAGCGGCTGGGTAACACAAAACAACCCAATATATGACCCAACAGGCTTAACCCAACGGCTGGGTAACACAAAACCCAATATATGACCCAACAGGCAAAAACAACCCAATATATGACCCAACAGGCTTTACCCAGCGACTGGGTAACACAAAAACAACCCAATATGTGACCCAACAGGCTTAACCCAGCGGCTGGGTAACACAAAACAACCAATATGTGACCCAACAGGCTTAACAACGGCAGGGTAACACTAAAACAACCCAATATATGACCCAACAGGCTTAACCAACGGCTGGGTAACACTAAAACAACCCAATATATGACAGGCGAACCCAAAGGCTGGGTAACACAAAAACTACCCAATATATGACCCAACAGGCTTAACCCAACGGCTGGGTAACACAAAAACAACCCAATATATGATCCAACAGGCTTAACCCAGCGGATGAGTGTACCAAAGACTTTCAGTGGGGCTAAGCCCAGGACTCCTGTAGGTTGTAGGATTCCTCATGCTCCCTGAACCATTACCTCACAAGTAGAGTCCAATAAATCTGGACCCTGTCATTGTGTAATACGAGCATGTTGTATGTCTTCAACATGGTTCTACATTAAACAGATTAAACACGTATTTCACACATTTGATAAGTTGTAGCTTTTTTTGTGGTTAAAAAATAATCACTGCCCTTACTTAAAGACAATAACATATACATATAAAAGCGTATTAAACATTCAGCAGCTTGGCAGTGGGGCTGTTTCTCATATGCAGAGACGTTAACCAATCACAACAGCATTGAAGTATTATAGCTACAGTAAGATGCAAAGGAAAACGATCATGTAACTAAATCATGATTCTTTTGGGGGAAATACGCATTACCTACAATTCGTAGTGGATTATGATAAAAAAAGCTATAATGTGTAAAATAAGCCCCGTTTAATTAATTCTGTAGTATTGCTGCACTGTAATACAACCTCAGTGGATTACAGCATAACCTATTCAGATTATTCATTTCTATCTCTGACTATTCTAAATGTGCACAGTTTGTTTTATTATGTAATGAAATATGTTTCAATGAAATTACATTTGACAATTTTAGATTTTTGATTAGTCTTTTATGACAGCAAATCCGAAGATTGGCATGTAAATGCACGCCACAGTTTTTGAATTTCTCTCTCTCTGTGAGATTCTGATATGTGTGGTTTAATTAAAACAAAACAGATTGATTTGTAAATGATGATGACGTTCAGACCAGAGGTCTGGCATTAATACAGCAGTGCACTGCAAGAGACGGCACATAATGAGTTTTAATGCAATGCATATTTGATTTTATTTTTCCTGGATGCCTCCGTTATACTCAAAGGAACAGTTCACCCAAAAATATGTTTTTGGAGGCCAAGATGCCATCCAAGATATAGATGAGTATGTTTCTCCATCAGAACAGATTTAGAGAAATTTAGCATCACATCAATTGCTCTTCAGTGAATGGGTGCCGTCAGAATGAGTCCAAACAGCTGATAAAAACATCACAATAATCCACAAGTAATTCACACGATTCTAGTCCATCAATTAACATCTTGTGAAGTGAAACGCTGCATGTTTGTAAGAAACAAATCAATCATTCAGACGTTTTTAATCATCTGAATCAGGAGAGAAATATGCACAGATCAAGCACGCCTTATTGGTTTATTTGTTTCTAAAGTGAAATTAGTTATGTATTATTGTGATGTTTATTCATCAGTGGTTTGCACTCTCAGCCTGACGGCACCCATTCATTGCAGAGCATCCATTAGTGAGCAAATTATGTAATGCTTCATTTGTTCAAATCTGTTCTGATGGAGAAACAAACTCATCTACGTGATGGCCTCGGGGTGAGTACATTTTCAGCAAATGTACATTTTTGGGTAAACTAAATATTCCCAAAGCCTCAGCTTGATTTTACTGCTTGTTGAGGCATTACAAGTTTAAATGCAGAAATTAGCATGTGCTTTCTGACACATGCAGGTAATGATCTCCTTTTACTCTGTCCAGGTAAATATGTCTACCAGCCCATGACCAATGTCGCTCATCTACCCAGCACATCAGTGCCGGCCGCTCCATCTGACTGCACCGACACCATCGATCTGTCCATCTCTCTGACGGAGCGCTTCCTCCGCATCGCCCCCTGTTTCCTGCCTCCACCTTGTCCTGAATCTCCCAAATACTGCAACATTGCTGAGCTGTTTATCGATGACTACATTGTCAAACGCATCAATGGCAAGATGTGCTACGTTCAGCGGCCCCCAGTTCACACGGAGGCCCCTCCCACTCCACCTCAAATAAACCCCGCCTCTCTGACACAACAGAAACAGCAGCTGACTGTTGAGGAGACCGTTAAAGGACCAAAAATGGGCCACTGCTCTTCGCCCTCCAACTCCGAGGACTCTGGGATCAATGCATTGGGAGGACACTATCTGGAGTCCTGTGAGGAAGAGTCTGAGGAAGAGGATGAACTTAGCACTGATGGACACTCGAGTCCGGGAAGTCTATGGGACCAGGGTGAATGCACCCTACTGTCCCCTTCCAAATCCACTGTGGAGATTATTGAAAATATTGAAACTACTGTGTGATATTTGCTCTTTCTGTTCTTTTCACATCTCTCTCTTTGTCTGACAAGATCAACTCATTGTGTTAAAATAAATATTGTATGTCGAGGAAAATGCTACACCCATAAAGACAGCACTATGCTTTACATTGTCTTTAATCTCTGTGCTCATTGTTATGCTTCACGTGGTCCTTAATTTGATGTTAATCGCAGTTCTTGACGTTTATATATATATATGCAATATGAAAGAGCTCTTGGATAGAAGTGAACCAAATATCATTATTGACAGTGTTGGGGAAAGTTACTTAGCATTACAATATCGCATTACTCCCTAATTATACAAGTAATTGTTTTATGAAAAATAACTGGGGGTTGGTTGGTTACTGCATGATGAAATCACGCAGAAGGCCTTGAGCTACTTGAGCGCCATCTGCAGGACAGTTAAACACGTTCAAATGATTCAAAGCGGCTAACGAGAGGAGAGTCAGCGCTGGAGCGACCCGGTGTTTCTCGACCCGGTGACATTTTATGAAAGGCGGTGAGAATTTGAGATGGCTAGTGCTGTCATAAAACTCAACGGTTGTGATGTAATTATAGAACAGGCTGTGGTCTGACAGGATTCGATTCACTTGGTTTGAGCCGTTCGTTTGCGAACGCAGCATTCGTCACCAGACACGTTTCTAAATCTGTTGTTGTTGTTTACAAAGAGGTTTCAGTGTCACATGATCAGTCTAATATGCTGATTTGCTGCTCAAGAAACATTTCTCATTATTATCAATGTTAAAAACTGTTTTGCTGCTTAATATTTTTGTGGAAACCACTCAAAAGAGAGAGAAATGTATCATTTTATGCATGCGTGAAAGTGATATAAAAGTGAGTGAATACATTAAATATTATATGTAATAAATGCATTAACAAATTGAATTAATATATTTGATAATTGCTGTTCATTAAACTTTATATTTATTAAAAAAACTGCAAAATAAAGTATATCACCATTTCCACACAAAATATGAAGCAGCAAAATTGTTTTCAACTGATAATAATCAGAAATGTTTCTTGAGAGTCAAATAAATTGTAATGATTTCTATAAGATCATGTGACACTGAAAACTGGAGTAATGATGAAGAATATTCTACTTTGCATCACAGGAATAACATTACATTTTATAATATATTAAAATTGAAAACAAACTTTTTTTAAATTTGTAATTATATTTCAAAATATTGCTTTTTTTTCTTTAATCAAATAAATTCAGCCTTGATGAGCTTCAGCTTCTAAATCAGCTTCTGATATATTTCAGAATCATTAATTTTAATGTTACCAAACCTTTGGCAGTTACTTTAATAATAATAATAAAAATTCTATATATACAATATACTTTAATATATTATAGTAGTTTATTATAATATATATTATATAGTTAAGATTATTAAGTGCTGCTTTTTATTTTTTTACAGGACAGTAGTATGTATTCTTACAGTAATATATATATTTATTGTGCTAAAACATATATTTTTAATAAGTGCTGGGGGCGTGGTCAGATTTTCCATCTTTTTGGTCTTTGATCACATGACTGGTGCTGAATATAACAGGCCTGTCAAAACACAGACTTTACATAAGACCATTCAGAACCATTCAGAACCATTCAGACCCATTCAGAACCATTCAGAACAATTCAGAACCATTCAGACCCATTCAGAGCCATTCAGACCCATTCAGACCGATTCAGACCCATTCAGAACCATTCAGAACAATTCAGAACCATTCAGAACCACTCAGACCCATTCAGAGCCATTCAGACCCATTCAGACCCATTCAGACCATTCAGAGCCATTCAGACCCATTCAGAACCATTCAGAACCATTCAGACCCATTCAGACCAATTCAGACCTATTCAGAACCATTCAGACCCATTCAGAACCATTCAGAACCACTCAGAACCATTCAGACCCATTCAGAACCCATTCAGAACCATTCAGAACCATCCAGAACCACTCAGACCCATTCAGAACCATTCAGAACCATTCAGAACCCATTCAGAACCATTCAGAACCATTCAGAACCATTCAGAACCCATTCAGAACCATTCAGACCCATTCAGAACCCATTCAGGACCCATTCAGACCCATTCAGAATCATTCAGAACCATTCAAAACCATTCAGAACCATTCAGAACCATTCAGACCCATTCAGAACCCATTCAGACCCATTCAGAACCCATTCAGAACCATTCAGAACCATTCAGACCCATTCAGAACCATTCAGAACCATTCAGACCCATTCAGACCCATTCAGAACCATTCAGACCCATTCAGAACCCATTCAGACCCATTCAGAACCATTCAGACCCATTCAGACCCATTCAGACCCATCAGAACCCTCTGCGGTGTCAACATAATCCAAAACACATGAATAGGGCACGTCATTAACACTGGATGCAAATTATATTCATGCTACTTCACCTGATATTAGTCATTAATGTTCCTGGCAATTATGGTCATGATTGCCAAATCCTTTCCTTCAGTTCTCTTGCCAGGTTTAACAAAAAGGAACAGGTGTCTTAACACAAAGGTTTCGTTTTCATGTCCACTTTAATTATCATTAACATGATGATGCTTTTCTTAGAT